>JALDNG010000041.1:8175000-8710000 GCA_024349245.1 Neodontobutis hainanensis
ATCCTTGTGCTCATGTCCTGTCTCAAGGACAAGTTACACACTGTCACACAGCAGCTCTTAGTTCTGATGTTAAAGCCACAGTGCAGTTTTGCAATGCATGACTTGCAGAGTTGAAAAGAGCTGTAGCTCCTCCTCAAATACCTGCACAGTTTTGTATATTTGCCACAAGTGTTGGAAGTAACGGCGTTAGAGTATAACAGCCTTACTAACAGAGTTAATTTTTCAGTAACAGAGTCATCTAATTACTTTTCCTATTGTTGCAACAGGGTGGGGATGATGAAACCGTTGAAAGTGCGATTGGTTGGGTGGGTGGTGCCCTGCTCACGCGGTCTCACTGCACGCTCTGACTTCCACTAAACACAAGACAGCGTCAGCGACAATGGCAACGAGCCAGGGAAATTTAAAGGTAGCATTCTCGAACTGGAAGTTTCCCTTCACTACTTCTCGTTAATTGAAATTAAAGACATGTTTTTGTAAAACGCACGCTATGTCCGGGAAAAAACACTTTATCCACGTCTGCCTCAAGCAACTCAAACCTTTTGAAGCACCTCACCTCAACACATGTTAACACCACACTTGTTTGCTCCTCCTCTTACGTTACAACCACTGGTTTAGTTGTTAGATGAGGAGTATTTTTGTAAAGATTAATGTATTGTTCATTTTCACTGAAAATGAACAACATGTTAATCTACAGAGAGTTGGAATGTGTTCTGTTTATTGTGCAATAATTTACAGATACAAAGATTTGCACTACTTATTGGCCAGATCTTCATTTGTTTCTTTTTACACAGGTTTACATTTGTATGACTTGAATTTGATTTTTACATGTTTTAATTTCTATGCATATCATATGGCAGGTTGCAATCTATTGAGTTCAAATAAATACCAAGTGTTCTAAAATACTGTATTTAGTGTTTTTATTCTTCAGTCAGTTAATATAAACATATTTGATTTTAAAGATATTATAGAATGTAATAGTGTTATAGAACATAAAACAATAACTTCATTTACTTTTCTGAGTAACTAATTACTTTTACAATGTGATAACTGAGTTACTAACTCGATTACTTTTTGGGAGAAGTAATCTGTAACTGTAACTAATTACTTTTTTAAAGTAAGATGAATACTTCTATGTTATTCTATGAGTACTACTCCTAGTAGGAATAGTGTTTTGTCAGGTTTCAAGGATCTTTGCAGGACAAGACTGTGCTACTAACCTTTCCAACATTAAACTTATGTTACTTTAAAAGTAATAAGTCTTCCAAAATGTTCTAAAGCTAAAGAAAAATTGCATTTCTAATAGAGTCAATGTACAAATAACATCTCTGATATACAATAACCGTTATATGCAGAAAGCAATGTGTTGAGAAACACTTTTATATGAACTGGAAAAAATGTGCTGCAAAGCTATTTAATCCCATATCTAATTCTTTATTAGACTGCTACAGAATCCCCCAAACTAATAAACAAGCCTTTCTTCCAATGGTTGTAACAAATACATCCATTTCTGCTAAAAACATGGGGCTCAGGTGTCAGGTGTAGCCACTTACTCCCTGGTCTTATTTCACTTTCACTTTGAATAATGCAAAATAGCAACTGTGGTCAACAAATCACATCGAGCATGCACCTGTAATGAAGTGCCACAAGATATAAAGCAGTGTTAAAATTTGGTTGGTGCTTGGTTGAATGTGCTTTTATGTAAGAGGTTTGTCATGACATTTAAAAAAAAACAAAAACAATAAAATCAGTGCCACCAACACATCATACACAAGTGCCCTGAGGGGGTATCACATTAATCCTGCTGTGATTGAATGATATCGAGTATAAATGTGCAGAGCAGTCTACTTGTGCTAATAAATAAAAATAAGTTTTCTAGTAGTGTTTAGTTTAAACATTTAGGTGCATGGAATTACGCCAAGGTAGTTAGAGGACGTGTGTAACCACCCTTCTGCTGGTGCTGCTCCTGTCTTTAGTGCACATCTGACATGTAGCAGCTTACGAGACCGGTTTACACTGAAGCCCAAATTAAACATGAAGGTTCATGTTAAGTATTAGTAAGTGTAGCGCTTTTACTCCATGTGTATTAGGAACTTTTGCTTTGTGAAAACCCTCAGTTACAGAATGTGATGTCATTACGTTTACAATAAGAGCAATGGCTGTCAAAGTTAGAGTCGAGTTGTTGATGCACTGCGCATAACTTCAACATCTCAAGTGAGCTGTTCATAGTAAATAAGGTATAACAGAGGTATACCACACACAGCAAGTTGTTCTTCTGCCGTAACACCTTCAGTAAAGTCAAAGGTAAAGGCACTCGCTGTAGTTTACAGTCTGTGTGTGTTGTCTGAGCGCTTCAGTCTCTTTCTTGTGGACGAGTGAAAAGTAGCTGCTGTCAGAAATAGAATTCATAAACACGGTGCATATTTGTAAATATAAATGTGCAAGTGTTTTTCTTCCTTTTGCATCGTAGGTCTCCGAGCCTTCTATTGTTCAAGTGATGTTTAAACCTTGTTCAGACTGTGATCACGCTGACCTCAGTCTTGACCTCAGAAAGGGGCCACTGCCCTTAACTATCAATATTTCAAACAAAGGCCTATATAAAGGTGTAGAGTTGCAGTCTATTCAGGTCTCCAGGCTAAATTTGGGAACTGGTTGCACTGGTGTGCCTAACTTTTTGGTGTAACCAAAATTTTCGACCGCATCGCATTTACCATCCACTCTGGCATCACGTAGAAATTCTGCTTTGGGCACCCAGATGGCTAGCAGTGGCCCTGTACACTATTCAGTCATGTTATTTTGCTCATTGTCACTTCATATTCACAAATGGCCATTGCGCATATGTTCTTTGCTAAAATATGTGTACATGTTTGCGTGAACGCTGGAGCTTGTTTTGTCCTGCCAGCCAGCACCTTTTTCCTCTGGCTGTCATCCTCTCAGACAGCCGAGCAGCAGAGCGTGAAGGCGAGCCCCGGTTCCCTCCTCATTGAAGATGCCAGTCGTCTCCTCTGGTGTCCTGCAGGCACAGCGGCAAACAACGTGCGCCAAACAGAGCGGACTCGAGGAGACATTGAACTTAGAACAACAACAGCCTCAACAAATTCTGAAAGTGGGGAACACGCCGGCTAAATCGGAATCACTCCATCACTGGCGATAACAGTGTTAAGGACAAGAGGGTGCATGATAAAGATGGATAGAATGGGGGAGCAGACAAAAACAAGTAAAGAGAACAGGGCATGAATGGAGCAATGCAGTGGAACATAACTGAACATTTTTAAGTTCAGTCAGTTTAGTTTCCGTCACAGAGTATTCAAAACTAAACTATGCAGAGGTAAGCTGCTTATACTCTACATTCTCAAAGACATCTGTGCAGGTTCATCCAGATAGTCAGAATGCTAAAGGGTAAAGTTTTTTTTTTTTTTTAAGCCTTAAGCATTAAATTCTCATACTCATAGGCTAACTTTCATCAAAGCAGAATATTCATTTTGTGACCATCAACACGTTATTTATTCGGACAGTCATAACTTTTCAAAAGAATATGTCACTATAATGAATAATGGATGTGTGTGGTCATTAATCTGTCTCTGAAATACATACATGTTTCTTATTTTTGCAGAAATGACATACCGTTTATTTTGAGGCTGTAAAGGTCATCCACACTGGAGGTCAAAGAAGTAGGCCAAAGGTGGGCAAGTGATTTAATTAATTTAGGATGGAATGTACACAGAGGAGTCAGGATTTGCCTTGGACAGTCAGATGCATGCACAGAGTAGGCTTTGTATCCTACTCAGCTTAATTGACATTATCTGAATTATGTGCACAGGCCAAGATGAAGATAATGACTTAGGGAGGATTACTTTTATTTCCCCACTGCCAGATATCCAAGAGATATTTCCCTGCAGTTTCACTCCCGATCCGACTTCTCCCGTCTCAGCTCTTAGAGGGATCAGTCTAACATGCCAACATAATGTTTTCTGCAGCGTCTCTGTTTCTCACTTCAAGCTCTCAGGCCTCATTCCCAAAACAGAGAGCTTAGCGGTGTGGAGGAGCCGGGGACCGTACCTGGCGCAGGCCTTTAATCACTACAAAACACATTCAGCCGAGTCCATTTGCTGGATCTGAGCTCAGTCAGCCAAGCTCCTCACACCTGACAGGTAGAAAGGTATCCGCACATTGTTCTGGCAAATGAAGCAGAGAATGTAAAACAGCTACAAACTTCCAAGAAAGTCATACATTTCATTCATGAAGTCGTCAGCTTCTGGCACTTACAGCAAACTCTTTTTGTGCCTTTTTGGTGACATCTTAAGTCTGATCTTTTGCTTGACGAATAGTTAGTGATGTATGGTTGAAAGGCCTACTTCAACCTGATGCAGCTGTGTGCCACTGATGCTTTTGCTTCTGGAGCAGAAGAGCACTGAGGCAAAGACGCACTAAGGCCTGATAACTCTAATGTTAGGGTTATAATTATTAATAATTGAGATTAATGAATAAAACAATTATGATATAAAATACTAAGAATGTATCTAAAATGTACAGATTTTTCTATATTAGTCTAAATACAACTAAAAATAATAGACATGCCTACAGTATATTTAATACATAAATTGATTATACATTCAAAATAATATTGTATTATACTTTGTTAAACCAATGAGCTCATAAAAAAAACGTGGGAGCATTTTACAAAAATAGTGTTAACTGGACCTGGTTCTAGGAGCATCTCTTTTCTCTTTTCTGGAGATGAAGACTTCAGTGAGTCTTTCTCATCTCAGTCCCGTGCACACGCACATCCACCTGATCACAGCTGGACACTAAAGGCAGCGTCGGCCACAAAACCAGCACGAGAGCAATCCTGGATTATTCCTGGAGTGGAGACTGAGGGACAAATAGGAAAATGTGGTGTGGGATTTCAGTTTTATAAAGTAAGTAGCTGCTAAACTGTTGTTGTAATGCTGTTATGGTGACTCATTTATCAAAGGCCTTTCTTTAATCATGCTCTTAACACGCCCTAAAAATTAGTGCGCCACCTGGTGGCCCATGTCTGGCCCCTTGTGTTGGAATTAAACACTTTTTAAATATGAGTTGTTGTAGGCCGTTTGTCCCTGGGCAGTAGAAGAAACAGGAACAGGAAGTAATGGATCATGCAGCAGGATAAATATGGCTGTTCAAAGTATGTTAGGCCAACACACTGATCCCCATCCCTTGTATACAGTCATCATACATGTTTCATTACATTAGGTTCACATTTGCTGCGTCAATGCTAGCGATAAAAAATGAAATACAGTTATTCCCTGGGTTATGTATCTCATTTGACACAATGCGAAACGTATAGACATTGTTCTTAATAACACTAAGCTCTCTGAATATGGTATAATGCACAAACTGTTATACATAGTATAGTATAAGAGAACAATAAAACTCCATCCTGAGAAATGGTACCAGACTGACCAGAATAATCATATCCCTGGTGAAAACTGAAGCCAGAACACAACGCCAACCCCACTTCAGGACATTCATGGATGACCTGACAGCCCAAATAAAGCCATACTACGGCCTTTAGAAACTGATGAAATGGGCCCAGTGGAGCTTCAAAGCAGCCAAGTCCAGAGCCATGGTGCATGCTGAGTGAATGGTGACAGGTTTCAATTCACTGTGGCATGTACAACCGTTCCAACCATCACAGAGAAGCGACTGCAAAGCCACAATGAGGTGACAGTTCCTTGAGGGCATCAATCCAGGCGACCTGCTCTGAGTTGAATGACAGGTTGACATCCATGGAGTGTTCTGAACTACAAGGGAAATGTTAAGCACCATCCCAGAATCATGTGTATGAAGTGCCAGTAATGATGTGTTATATGTGCAATAGACTTATGACTAGGAATGTATTAAGTTTTAAATAAACAAAAGTGAAAAAACACTTATGGTGCAAAGGACGCCATTAAATAATTAGTTGGAGGGATGCCAATAGAATGTAGATTGGGGCCTTTTCCAACTCTAAACATTGTATTATTGTAGGGAATGAAAAATGACACTTAGTCTAGAGGAAGATGGAAGTAACATTAAGTAAATGTCTTTTTATATCATACTAAAATTCAACCAAAAGCATAATCAACATTAATATTTGTGCCAGATCAAATGGGGTTCTTTTGACTCGTCATCAGTGCTTTGCATTGTTGTTGTACTTGAAGTGTGTAGCCAACTGACAATTACTTTCTTGGATCTGGCTGCTACATCATCGCATTCATTGCAGAATGCTTTTTTAACAATATACACTACAGTATAGTGGGAACCATGGTACAATTAACCGATTTAAGAACTAATCTATTAGTTGGTAACTTACTAAAACAGGTCACTTCGGAACCTGCCAACGCTTCAGACGGCCACATGAACAGAATGAACAGTGAATCTTTTGATTACTAGCCTGCACTTTGAACCCCAGCTTGTGATTCTGTGAAGTCCACTAGACTATAAATGATAAACCAATAATGAATTGACTTGACTAAATAAGGAACTGTGTAAGGATCACTAAAATATACAGTTTTTGCACAGCTTGGTGTTTCTGCAAAGGCTTATTAGCTGTTATGTTATTACATTTATTTAATATTTCATAACACCTAACCTTTAAACAAATATAATTGGCTGTCCATAAAGCTGCCTGCTGTTATATTTAGGGTCAATTTGCAGGCAACTACTGCAGCCTAGTCCCTAAGTGACCTTTACTTTGTTTTTGAGTATTGGCTAGGACTATTTTCAGTTTGCGTGTGTAATTTGGTGTGTTTGTCTATTTATGAATGTATGTATGTTTGCCAGTTTTTTATTATTTCCTGTGCTAGATTTGCAGAGTTGTATCCACAGAATTGCTCCCTGGGTGATTAATATTAATATTGACATTGCTGATAAAAGGATTGTTTTTCTAAGTCATTTCCATCTGCCCTTCAGCAGGCGAGACAGCGCAGAGCCAACACGCAGGCTAATCCCCGCCATCTCTCCGCTGAGTCCTGCTTGTTCAGGTGAAGCCATTATTTAGGGCAGCTGACATGGCTTAAACTATCTTCTTTTCCAAATAGTACACAATAATAGCCAGGTCACTCTAAGGTGAGGTCATAGTGGTGTGACAGGATCTTCAGGGGTGGGAAGCGATGACCTTTTTTGGGACTGACACTGTGCGTTGTTTGTATTGGAAAATTGGAGGTGGGCTCTTGTATCTAGTCAATTTAGTTACAACTCTTAATCTGATATGACTTTATAAACAACATGCTCAACTTAGACCTGAACTAATCAATAATCAATCACATGAAATAAAGACACACAGTGGTACAAATACAAAGGTTATTTTCCACCTAGGTTCTTGTATAAGAGAAGAGGAAGAATATGGCCCAATCCCAATTCTCTTACTTATCCCTACCCCTTAGCCCAACCCCTTGGCCCTGCAAAGGGGTCAGGGATAAGGTTATAGGTTACCCCTAAGATTTGGGACACAGAAACCGGGCCAGAGAGACGGGGGTAACATTGGGCACCCGTCCAGAACTGGAACTGGGTCTCCCATGTTGCTGCGTATTTGTGGGTGAGCTAGGGGTGCTTCCCAGTAAAACATTATTTCAAGAAGGTCAAAGGTCATATATCTTTTCAATGCTCTCATGTTTCTTTAATTTTAGACAGCCCTATCTGCTGATACTTTTTATCCCACTCTAATGATATGCATATTCAAACATTTGAATAATGAAGCAGCCTAATTGCATGGGCTAGGTATTTCTCATGAGACCAAGTTTAGTACTTAGTGGGATCAAACGGCAGCGCAGTAAAATGGAGATGAGATTGGGATAACAGATGAGACACATGAAACAAAATCATGATGCAGCAGTGAGAGATTGGGCTTCCAGATCAGTGCTGCACCTGCACCCAGGTACAAACATTATGTTGGATGGACTTCTGAGAGACAGGCAAAACAAACATGGAGCCACAGCCTCTCAGTGCAGCGGCAAGCATTAGAACTGCTTTTAAACAACCTGCTTTTAAACATAGGATTTTTAGTGCTAAAAAACTCTGAAGCCTCAGCGTGGGGCTATACTTTTTTTGCACAAAACACAGTATTGTGTTCTACTTGCTGTGTGTAACCAGCAGCCAACTAGCTTTGCCACCACAATGGCTTTGGCGTTTTCTTTTACAGATAAAGCACAATGCATTGCTAATACAATAATATTTAATACACAAATAGTTGAAATGACATGATTCATTTTTTCTCTCTAAAACATTCATGTATACAGTAAATCCGGAAAGAAACAAGGCATTAGATTTATTAGACAGGGTTGATTACTGTGTAGCCAGTGGCTGTGCATATGTGTATTCCCACTATTTTCTGGTTCATATTTTTTTATTCCAGCATCTTTCAAGTTATTTCTAGTGCAGGAGCTATTTTTATTGTAATAGCTTTGCCTTTCCCCATTTATTTTCTCTTTCAGAATGCATCTCCCTGGTCATGTGGGCGCTGGGGCTTTCGCTGCGCTCTGCTGACTGCTGCGATTATTGCTATCCATCATTTGTTTATATTCTCATTTAGAAAAAAGGAGGCCGCTTCCATTATTGTCTGATAATTTCAAGCTGAGGTCGCAGAAGGCCAGGGCCAACTTTAGTTTGGTTCTCCCTGTTCCCTCATTCCCTGCACCGCAAGCCTCTGATTCAGTGCCTAATGCTCACGTTTACAGCGCCGACTAAAGGTTCCCTGCGCAACGTGAAGCAACTCCCTCTGAGTATTCCTTGCACTTCTGCTTTTCACACTCTGTTATGTCAATAGCACAGAAAGCACTGCTGTAGAGGCTGACAATGAGCAGAGACCAAGCCTGCTCAACAGAACTGCTTTATCAGTTGTTGCTGCAAAGAATAGCATAGTAGGATACAAGTAATAACACAGCAACATAAATACAATTACCCTTCATTTTCCGACCTACATTTTTCATTGTGCGCAAAAGTAACCCATGACTACTGGCTGGGTTTGCTGTAAAGCTGCAATGTGTACAGTTTTTTCCCTATATAACCGAACAAAAAATGTAATTGTATATTGTACATTTTTGAGATAGGAAGTCATTTGTTGTAATCATGTACTATCATTTCGGAAAGTTTGTTAGCGTTTAACGGGACACACAAGTCAGATTTAATTTAGCTATTTTTCAATTCAATTTAGAGATGGATGCTAATTCTCAAATATAGCTTTGACTAGGGTTCCATCGAGTCCAGGGCACTGTTACATGAGCCACAACTCATTGTAATGTTCTTAGACAAAGAGTCAATGTGCAATATTCAATTATACAACTACTAACTACAAGCTGCCATGTTGATACACATGATGATAAGTCAGAAAGTCAGGGTTTTGCATGTTTTTTCAACTGGGTAAAATGTTTTTCATTTCAGAGAACCACATGAATTCAGAATATTTATTTGCCTATGTAAAAAAGTTATTTGAAGCTTAGAAAAAGTTATTAATTCTAGTCTACAATTGCCCAGAGGAGGCAACCTTCTTTGGGAGAAACACTTCTGACCTTAATTGATGTTGATGTCAATAGTTTTAAAGTGAACTCATCGTCCGATAGTTTGTTGTTTGTTTGTAGACAACAATTCCATGTGGGAATCCAAAGACAGGAAAGTAAAGTGAGTCTACAATCTCACTATCAGATGCCGACAAATATACACACTGCACTGCACCTCACAGTGCTTTACAGTTACACAACTATTCACAAATAAATAACTTAAATTCTTCAAAAAATTTAAACTGCTTTCCTGGATTTTATTATTTTTTTTCATAATATTAAAATGTTTTTAAAATAGCACATTTCTCACTGTACAAATACCGACCTTAGTTTTGTTACCTGAGCCTGTAATCCCCACTGTCTTGGATAAATGCTAAAATGCACATCAATTCAAAGCTGGGGTCTTGTGAGGCTAAGTCGTGGCATATCATATGCTGTGTGTACCTTGCAGTAATCCGAAGGTAAACACTTAACTGGAGCAGCTCTTTGCTTTTCACAGAGGTGAGTGATTCAGTGGTTCAGGACCCTGAGGAATAGCCACCGTAGCTGCTTCATGATGCTCTGTGTAGCCCTGATACGGAGCAGTAACACACCACTCTTGTCACGGCACTGCAGAAGTAGCACTATGTCGTGTCATGTTAGCAGCACGATAAATGGGAGCTAAGAGGCCAGAATCCTTTGAGGTGAAGAAGCATGGATTTTCAAGATGCATCCCTGTGCAAGGGTATCAGTTCATGTTAGGTCACTCTCAACGCGGCCAAGAGGCTAATGTGCTGGATAAGCGGCGTTACTGCCTGACCGCAAGGCTGAGCGGGGTCACGGCATTGTCTGCAGAGGGCCCGTGGTAGTGTCAGCGGGCTAGCTGGGGGCAATTCTGCTGTACTCTCAAAACAGCGGGCTTCCAGGTGCTACGAGCCCTCTTTCAAATCTCTGTTCTCTCATTAAACAGCCACATGCTCAAAGGAACCACCACACTCTCACACAATGATAGTGTCAAACCCAAGCACAAGGCCCAGAACTGTGCTTTTGAACTTGTGCTTGTGATAAACGACATGCATATTTTAGCAGCTGAAGTACCACAGGCCACAATACATTTTTAATGGACTTAACAGCAGTAGCCACCAGAATTAGCAAATTCTGCACTAGATTGCAAATGGTACCAGTTTGTGCTGTCAGTGATTGTGCAGAAAACACATTGATGTTTTACTGCTCTGTTTAAATGAGCCCTTCATTTGTTTATTTTCTACTGCTTAGTCCTGTTAGGGGTTGCAGGTGACTGGAGCCTATCCCAGCAGCTTTGGGTCTGAGGCGGGGTACACCCTGGACAGTGACCAGTTACTGGTAGTAGCTCAGTGGGTGGAGCAGTCATCTTTCAACCCGAAGGTAATTGGTTCGATTCCCACTCTCCCCACAGTTCATACTGGCGTTGTGTCCTTGGGCAAGACACTTAACCCACCTCCGGTGGCTGTAACACTGGTAATTACTGTAGAACAATGTAAGTCGCTTTGGATAAAAGCGTCTGCCAAATGAATAAATGTAAATGTAAATGTAGTTAGTCGCAGGGCTAACATTTAGAGACAGACAAACATCACTCTTACATTTATTCACTAGGATTTCTTTAGAGTTGCCAATTGACCTGTACATGCATGACTTTGTGCAGTGGGAGGAAGCTGGAGTACCCGGAGAGAACTCACAGTAACACGTGCAGGACATGCAGACTCCTAAACCTAAGATTTAAACTTAAATTTAACTACATTACACCATAGTCAATATTTAAGGGTTTGTCAATAAGAATTATTTTTATAGATGTTTTTACAACTTTCTGTCCATGAATTAGTAATATTTATTTGTTTTATTTATGTAAGGCACTGTAGTCAACACTGGTTGTTCTAAAGTGCTATAAAAAAAAAGAAAAAAGAGACTTGCCTGACGCGATAGCACACACTGTTAAAGCTGCACAAATTACATTAGGGTAAAATGCATGCCACCATTCTAGACACTGACATTTTATTTATTTATTTTTTGTATTTCTATTGCACTTTTCCACCTAGTAGGCACTCAAAGCGCTCTGGCGCTTGGGCTAAGTGTCTTGCCCAAGGACACAATGTCAGTATGTGGGGGGGAGGGTAAAGTCACTACGTTCACCCGTCGGTCGAAGGACGGCCACTCTACCCACTGAGCTACAGTGATAGATAAAACAGCATTATAGGCTTGAGGGTTAAAAATATGTGGATGCTACATTCTTGCTCCTTCTGCTAAAGGTAAACAACACTGCCGCCGACCTACCTGATTATATTTATAGAATACAAATTTCTGACCAACCACTAAGTGTTTTTGACTTGCATGCTCATATAAATGAATGTATAGTACTGGCACATTTGTTGCAATGCACATATATGTATCTTCTAAATGACTCATTCATAAAGAGATCTTTATGTTGGCCCTTAAGAGCTTAAGCTAAAAAGGCAATTATATTGATATGAGAGACACTAAAACGTCTCTCTAACAATATGACTAAAAGTCATATTGAAACAACAAGAGTCATAAAGTCAATAACTAATAAATGTTCTCCTTGAAATGCTTCTTATTTACCAGATTCTGCCACTATATCATATTGAGCTTGACACTGTTGCTCAAGGCTCTCCGTCAGACCCAGAGAACTTTCTATACTTAGCAAGACCATCAAGAGCAAATCTGCAATAACAGTTCCAAGGCATATGTGAAAAAATATGGCCAGGCGAAGATTTTAAAGGGTTATTCAAGCTTGCTGTCTGATCCGTCTTAGGGCAATATTATATCAGAATAATGAGGACAAATAAACTCCAGCTTCAGCCCCTCTGGAAAATATTCTGTGGACTTCTTTAACGTATAATGGCAGTAATGGCATTGCAGTGTATATCTATGGAATGTATATCAAAGTAGAGTTACTCATATAATTCTCGAAAGTTACATAACTGAAATCTAACCAACTATTTGAAGTCCCTTCAAGTAATTCAGTGGGGCCAAAGGCTTTAAATTAATATTGAAGAGATTAGCTGTAAGCCATGGCATTTGGCGAAATAAGATGATGGAGAAGGTCGTTGGAGGAAAGAGGTGCACTTTATCAATCATGCAGAGGACTGAGAGAGCGCTGGAACAAGGCACCTGTGTGTACAAAAAAAACCCAAAAGAAAACTGCAAATGAAACATCCATTGTTCAAATGCCCAAAGCATTGACAGAATGTTGTTTTTGCCTTGTTGTTCAGCAGTTTCGGCGAGGTGGGTTCTGTCAGCACAAAGAAATAAAAGGATGCTCAAGGCACAATGGAGGTTTACAGTGGTGTGCCAAAGTAAAGGTTGTGAATAAAATCAAAGGACAGCGAGTTTTTGAAACATGTTATCCAGGAGGAAACACGAGTTCAAATGTACAGCATCTGCAATTATTACAGCTAATTTTAATTTGGTTTTACTTTTAAAGATGAGTACTGTAATATCATCACTTAAACGATAGCTGTCTTTTATTAAAATGTATCTACAAAATAACTTTTAACTAGAAAATGCCAAGTCAAAAAAAATTTTACTCCTAAAGTTTTGATGGTTCTGTTATGAAATAAATTTGAATAACCAATCTTTTATAGACATGGCTCACCCTGGCTGACCAGGGAGCTCACGTATAAAGCTTGTACTCAAAACAAAAGCTGAAACAAGCGCTGCTACCCACGTGAAAGTTGGAATCTTTGTGACCAATGGCAGCTCTGAACCACACTGTTCATTGAGCTCAGACAAAGGGTAATATTAGTACTACCATATATTTCACTTTTCTTTATTTAGTTTTTTTTTAGATTGAAGGAAATGTCAATACATGTTACAGAAAACACACCACAAAGTCACAAAAATTTCCATTTGTGCTTGAATGTCTGTAAACGTCATTGGTTATGTCCTGATGATTTTCTGCCATGCCACACCAAAAGCATTTCATAGTAATACACATCAACTTCTGGGTTTCTCCATTAAAGGCACCCATCATCTCATGTTTACCCAAATATCATTCATAAGTCACTCTATATTGTCCCTCTTTGGTTGAATCAAGTGTGACATAAAGCAGATTTACGTGTGGCGTTTTCCTTTCTTCACTCTTGACTCTAGTCTGTTATGCTACATCTACATTTACATCCAACATGTGGTGTGTTATATGCTTATGTGGATGTCCATCAGAAGGTAAGGTACAGTATATTGCTAAATTTGTCCTGCTGACTTTTTTTAGTAGAATTCCCAAACAGCACTTTTAGTGTTGATTTAACACAACACTATATGATCAAGAATGTCTATCTGTTCTACTGTCAGATAAAAATGCATAGCACATATAAGATTTTGCTTCAATTAAATAAAAAGTTATAGAAATAAGCATCTCCCTCATCTGGGAGATGTACATGATTCAAATGAGGTAGTCAGTCCAGGTATTTAGGTCAGCAGACATTTAAAATGTGCAGCAACTGTACCATTAAGAGATCCTTTAGGCGATACTCCACCTGTGCTCGGCTGCTTCCACTGAGTCTGTGCACCTGTATGAATGTTAAGTACGCCACTGTTAAGAGTAAGACTGCACGCTCAGCAAACCCTCACTGAATAAATACACCTTCAAATCGTGAGCGGGAGACATGTGACAAAGGTCATGAGACAGATTTCATGATCTTGCAAGTACATATTATGCAGCCACGTCTGCTGAGACACAAAGACAGCCCATTAAATAGAATTTAATATAAAGAAAGAAACTGTATTTCAGGGGCATAAGCCAAGGCTTTGGCAGCAAGGAACAGCATTTCACAGAGTGCTGTGCAACTTTGTCAGGTAAACGTGACTGCCAGGGACAAGCCAAGATTGATGGCATCTTTTTTTCCCTTGGCTCAGCAGTCTTTGATTTCCACAGCACAAGGAGAAGGATGAGGAGCAGGAAGGAGGAGGAATGATAGATAAGAATTTATGTCTCTTATATCCCAGGTCAGTCCATCACACAACAACTTCTGCCATGTTCACACTACTGTGGACTGCAGACTGTTGGTGGTCAAAAGTGAGAGCAATGATTGAATTATGATTTGTGTTTGTTCTTTTTTGGGATTTAAATCAATCATCACCTTACACTTGTTTAGGCATATTCTCAATGTCATAAAAATTGTTTGCCTTTGTCCAACTGAATCACAGAACTCCAGCGCAGTCCTAAAACTGTGTAGTGCTATTCAATTTCCAGCTCAGTATTTCTTTATTGCTACCTAACATTTACTGAGAGGCAGTGCATGGAGATGATTTAACTTTAGAGCAGAAGTGCTCCTTTTCATAATTGATTCTGCTGACCCTGATTGATAAAACCCAGGCCAGATGCAATGGCAGGCTTTTCAAAGAGCAGAATTCAAACGCATCAGCGCATGTTGTGTCTCTTTATCATGTTTTGTTTGGTGTTCAATATGTAACCTTCTTTGCTGAATGGTATCTTTGTCGTGTTTTCTCTCTTTGTATGTTTGTAATAGATTGATCAAATGCAGGTCTGGTCTAATGCTGTACTTTGTTAGCTCATGACCCCTGTGCATGCACATGTATGGTTTTGTCTCATCAGAGGCTGGTACTCAATAATGAGCTCCTACTTATTATCCTCTGAATCTTTCATGTGCAAATCACAAATGATACACCACATATATAAAAATACTGCAGCACATGGAAAAGCTAAGAATGACATCTAAAGTTTATCATCCAGTCCCTGAAAATAAATTAAATGAACATGAAGTAAGATAACTACATTGGTAATCCTAGGGTTTTTAGTATCACAAAAGCTGCTTCACTTTCAATCATGGTAGACCTCTGTGGAAACTGACGCTGAACAGGTAACCAGCTCCGGAGCAGGTAAAGTTACGAGGTTAGAGACACATTAATCAGGGACGAGAAACAAGCTGCCGGTGTAGAAGAGGAGGGGACAACACTGCCCAGAGCATAAATGTACAGTAAACATTCACTAAGACTAGCAACATAGTGAAGCTGTATCCCCCTAAATTATAGGTTTAAGGTTTATATATGCTTGTGCTGAATCAGATTGCATTATATTGAGGTCCAATGGTTAATAGCAACCATTATAATGATCTGAATTCAGCATTTAACCAGAGGACTCTACACTTCTGTCTGGTTGTTAGTCTTTACTTGGTGCATATGGCGTTCATCGAGTCTATGGTACTCTTCCTTTTGTCCTGTCTGTGACTCGGGTTTTATATGAATGAATATGAATATGAGCTCACAGATTCATAAAAAAACAGAGTTAACTAACTGAGTTGGTAACCCGCTTTGTCCAGACCCTGATAGTTAGGTTATGCCTCCAGGTAAAAGATACTCATACAGGATTGTTTGGGCCAAGTTTCTTTTATAAATCCTACATACGACACGTGGCATTCAGTTTTGTTCAAGCTAATCAATGTTAGTTGGAGTGACTACTCCCATCGTCACATGCAAGTAGCCAAGGCTGTGTGCGAAGACTGTGCACACTGGGGCAAAGGATCTTCTTGGGTAGATTTGTAAAGATATTTTTAATATATATATATATATATATATATATATATATATATATATATATATATATATATATATATATTTGTTATGAAATTGTTTTTTATTTATTTCTTACTTAGTCTTATTCTCATCACATTAACCATCTTAGCACTTTGTCTTTGTTTTTTATTAACCTGCCATTTGAGTGAATTACCCTTTTACTTGCTGATGGATTTTCTCACTCTGTTTTCAATACACGCTGTTATGTTGTTAAAGACCTATTGTGCATACTGTTACTGTACCTATAGATTCCCTCCAGACCTTTATCCACCCCCCCTTCACTCTGCACACTCTCTGACTGCCTCCCATCCAATTAACCGTCCATTTCCTGCGTGCATAGTTTGCACAGATTTGCCGTTCCCAATGGGAACATAGGTTCATGTTTACACAAGCAGACAATTACCACATTATAACCGCAGCGTTACAGCAATATGGTAAATGACCTATCATTCTAGTCAAACTCTATAGGTACATATCTAAAAGTAATCCTGTGAAAAGTGGCATCCCACTGTGACGAGCTATTCCTACACACAACACATTACTCATTACATTCACTGCATCAAGCCTTCCCCACCCCCAACACTTTTTCTTATGCAAATGCCTCTCTAATCCGCCATTATTCTATGTTAGCGCGCCGTTTGGAAAATGCCTCGACTACCTTCCTCCACCTCCAACCGGCCTTTCATCACACAAAACAAAGGTGTTCACACGACTTGCTGCTGCAACCGCTGCAAGATATCCGAGGCACTGCACAGATGCAAATGAGACATGGGTTAAAATTCTGTAGCCGCTAATCCACTTTCTGTGCATATTCACACCGTGTCATCTGTTTTAATATATCAGAGTAAAATGTCAAGGCGTCAGAAGGGCCTCACATTCTCACATTACCTTTAAAAAGGGACTGAGAATTAAGCATCCATAAGTATATTTGGAAGTTGAATGGCATTTATTCCATAGTGTGTTAAAATGACATTACATTAAAATTCACATACATCTTGAACAGCAAGAAAGACTGTCTGTTAATCAAGTTGGGGTTGAGTAAGGATAAGAAGTAGCTTCCAATGCTAATAAAAATGACAGGCACAATAGTGTTTTATGTCTATAGCTGTTTAATATTTTTTTTATTTTTCACTGAATTAACTATTAACTCATCGTGTTTGGTTCTATAACCATAAATGTGTCTCAGTCCACTTTCAAGCGGACTCCAGTGTGGTTTGTTTAACTTTTAGTTAAAGCCCATTTTGGTTAATAGTCAGGCCATAATAGATTACAAAATAATGTCTACAATTCTTTTATTTGTTTTGAGATAAATAGTATATATAATATGGTTTAAATTACTGTAGCTGTTAAAACACACAGAAAAAACATCTTAAGGACTTCAGTTCTCCAAACGACTGCGGTCATGTCCATAAATGTTAATGCAACCACATTTCTATTTTTGTGCAATGGGCATGAGAGTAGGTGTTAGAGAATATTTGAGTTGCCCTTAGAACTGAGAGGAGTCACACGAGAAAAAGCCAGTCCAACATGCTTCTGGAATACATAAGACACATTTATCCTTGTATTGCATCAAGGTTCACGCCATGCCATGGTGTTTAAGATCAGCCTCTAGACTTAACAGGCAAAGACACTACTGCTACAGCTTTGGAGATAAAGGAAGGCTTCTTCTATCTCTCACAGGGTGTGCTGACCAAAAATGAATAGGTTAAGGACAGACAGAGATTCTCCAACAGTAGGTTCCAAAGTAAATACAGTGTTCTGACTGTGAATAACTTTTGCCCATATTTAGCACTGGTATTAAAGCGCACCCTACTAGTCGCAATGAAGAATTAAAAACTGTTACTACGTTAATATAAATAATAACAAAATAAAGAAAAAAGACATTTTATTCCTCCTTGACACCACAAGGCCAGTTCCTCTAGAGGCCATGAATGATACTACAATCTCAACGTCCACTGCCAGAAAACCATTATAACAAACATAAAAATGTGTGAGAGAATAGAAACACTCTCAACTGGCATTATAGCACATATTGTTTTATATTGTTCAATATTTCATCGCATTGACATTTTATCTGTCAAAACAGTTTTGACAGAAAAGCCCTGGGCTACTCAGTGGGTAGGTTGTTTACCCCGGTTTAACTGGCAGTGTGTAAACAACTTCAGGCCTGAACTGGGTTAGGGCTTGAGTCAGACAATCCCTCTTTTTATGACATCTGTTGTTTGTTATTATAATGAGATGCAGTAACAGCAAAGATGCAGCTTGTTCACTTATTTTTTCTGTGTTTTCTTAATGCTGACTAAAATATTAATTGACAGATAAATATTCAATATTGCAAAGTGCACTAAGAACAGTTTGACTTACCTGCAGGGTTAACAGAGACAGCCATTTACATTTACCTTCATTCAATAGTGGTACTTTACATTGACCAATTGGCCTTTACATGCATGTCTTCAGACAGTGGGAGGAAGCTGGAGTACCTGGAGCAAGCCCACGGTAGCACAGGTAGCACATTCAGACACCACACAGAAAAGCCATTGCCTTCCACAGGAGTTACTGCTTTCTCTCTGGCCAGGTTCCATGCTGCTTCTGGTTCTAGCCTTGGAACCCGAGTGCTCTCTGTTAAGCCAGCCTGTATTTAAAAAACAATTAGTGTAACCACCTTTCCACAGCCATAAATAATCACAGGAAGGCAGTGATAACACAGGTCCATGTTAACCAGAACTCAATTCATGGCCATCATTTTCCATTAATTACTTATGAGCATTTCTGACCAAGTATTTTTTGGTCCAACCATTTAACTATCCACAGAACAAGCCAACTAAAAAATTGTACAGTTTATATTTCTACTAGACAAACAGTATATAACGTTTGAAACTACTGTAAGCTAGTAAATGTAAATGGTCTAAAAACAGTTTAATAGGCAGGAAACAAAATGACTCGAATAAGAAATTATTGTTTGAGTTGGAATGGGATAGAACCTGGCCACTGTGAGAAGGGTATCTGCAACTCCCATTTAACAATATTTTTCTCAAACCTTTGTCGTTAGGATCAAGTGGCCCTTTGAGCCGAAAATAAAATATTGTTTGTTTAGATATAGAATCACTGATAACTGAAGAGCGTGAGGGAAAAGTCTGAGCATTGCATTAGTTCGAGAGCCCCTTCAGGACTGCAAAGCCATTTCTTCCACCCATGTCAGCGTCCCGGGACACTGAGGTACTACATCACCCCAGCTCCCTGCATCCCACGAACAGTCGTACAGTGTGCGTTCCATCTCTGCTCAAACGTGGCCACATTTATATAAGTCTCGGAGGGCTGCGCCTGCAAACACACAGCTAATTAAAATGAGCATAATGCACTGATAGATTGGGCTAAATTACCTCTCAGTTCTACTGGTGACACATTTAGATTTCATGATGCATTTAATGGCCCTTCAACAACTTGGGGATTTATTGTGCAAGTCGAGCACTTACTGTAGGATGCAGATACAAAGCTTGGATACACTCTTCTTTCTAATAACCCAGTATAGCATTAAAAATCGATTTGTTGGATTAGGCTGGATTTTGTCTTTTATTATTTTATTAATGACATTTGGTGGAATAAACTTCTGGCACTGGATGTAAAAGATAAGTCTTTTTCGTTTTGAGGGAGAAATTGTTTTGCAGTGTTTTGGTGAGAAGACAGGGTTAGATATTTTTCTTGCTTGTTGAAATGTCTGTCTGTGCCAATAATTTGTGTGTGTAAGAGCTGCAGGAAGATTTTTGAAAACGAATTTTGCTGTCATTTTTTGTTCAGACTAATTTTCTGCAGTGTTTTCAAATAGTTTTCACACAACACAACTCTCCTTTTGGGAAAATAAAGACTTAAAATGCCACAGGCCCTGTTTTAGTTTATAGATGTTTAAAACTGTAGCAGCACTTTATTGTAAATGGACAAAATTTGAAACTAAAGATTGTGCAATTGTTGAAATCAAAGTTACCAATTCTCCAAGTTTCCAGTTTAACAACAGTAAGCTTGACTAATTGAATAAATAGCATGCTGTAGTTGTTTAAATGTGATTATTAACACACCATTGTGGCATCTTCTTACATGTCTGGCAGTCATGTTTTTTTAGCTGTTTCATGAACTGGACCGAGCCAAAGCCATAAAGACATGCTTCTGTTTGATATTTCAGTTTGGTACTATTTTTGTGAGTTGCATTCCTTTATTTCAGCCTGTAGATTTAATGAAATCCTCCCCTCCCCAGTTGTTACACTGTGAGATAGGAACTCCCATCATCGCACAGGCAATGAGGCCAGTCGTAAAGTGAAGGCATTTCTGTGCTAAACAGCGCTGTGGTCCTTTAGTAGAACCAGAAAGCATCATTTTTTTTTAGTTTAGAAAAACTCACCCTTTACTCTTTGCCTATAGTATGGGGCTTCAAATTGGGGACTTTTGCCCTGAAAATCCATCACATTGACTTACCTCTGTTTTGAGACATTCTCCAAAAGGCTACAGTTTTATCCTCTTTATAGACAGTGTATAAAATATTAATAGTTAAGGGCAGTGGTCCCTCCCTGAGGTCAGGGCTTATATCTACGTTTGAAAAATGAAAAAGATATGTAATTAGTGCAGCTGTGCTATCACAGTCTGAAGCAGGTTTACTCATCACTAGAACAATAGAAGGCACATAAAACTATGATGCAAAAGGAAGAAACACACCTGCACATGCTTAAATCTGGAGACCATCGTTCAAAACGTGGTTTATATTTACAAATATGCTCTGTGTTTATGAGCTCTGTTTCTGAAGCTACTTTTCATTAATCAACCAGAAAGAGATTAAAAAACATTATTATTATTATGATTATTATTAATAATAATAATAATGATAATAATATAATTATATTATTAGTAATTCATTAATTTTTTACCACTTTGTCCCGTTAGGGGTCGCGGGTGACTGGAGCCTATCCCAGCAGCTTTGGGCCTGAGGCGGGGTACACCCTGGACAGTGGCCAGTTAGTCGCAGGGTTAACATTTAGAGACAAACAACCATTCATTCACTAGGGACACTAGGGATTTTCCGATTGACCTATACATGCATGTGTGTGGACGGTGGGAGGAAGCCGGAGTACCTGGAGAGAACTTACGGTAACATGTGGAGGACATGCAGACTCCTCACAGAAAGAATGTTTTGCGTCGGCCGGGTTTTGAACTCACAACCTTCTTGCTGTGAGGCAGGAGTGCTAACCACTCAGTGATAGAGCGATCGTCCTTCAACCAGAAGGTAGGCCCACTCCGCCCTTGGCCTATAGTAGCAGCACATCGTCTATAAATGTGCTGCCAACAGAAAGTTGATTTCTTCCAAACTGGCATCAAACTGTTGCCATGTTTTATATTCTTTCCAAGTTCTCTCGAACAGGTGTAGCATTGACTTCAAATCTACTTCTACTTGTCAGCTGAAAGGAGAAGAAAAGCTTCACTCCACCGATTTGTCATCCTCCTTGTTCCACACGTCTGCCTGGGATAAAGAACGGAAGAAACGGTTAACAAGGGGGTATCTTTGCAATATCTGTTTAACGTCCTAATTGGAAATGACAAGCACAGTGGTGCGTTCAGCCCTGCAGGGGAGATCAAAGAGTTGCAGCTCCGTGAGACACAGCAGTATGGATCCCAACCAAACCAATCCCCCTTTTGCCTTTTCTAATTAACACCTTGATTTTTCTAATTATCCAAATCCACTGGCATTCCCGAAACAGCGCAGAGAAAAAGGACAACTGTATAAGATTTATAACACAGACTTGGACCTCACTTATCCCCAGGTGTTGTACCTGCGAGCCGGAGCGATCGTAGGAACAGGTGTTCTCCCTCGGATGTACCACATAGAGCGGCAAATTAAAGTTAGCAGTTTAGGAGTTTTCCACCAAGCCTTTTTTTCTCTTGTTGCTAATACTGCCAGTTAAGCAGTCCCTTTGGTGTTTTACAGAGCACATGATGCATGTGACAGATCTAGAGCGAAATAATAGCTCTGCTCTCAGCCTCGCTTCACCAGACAAAAATATGTTTACATTGTTCCACTTTTTAGCTTAGACAAAGTCAGAGAAAGCAAAGTGTTGAAAAATGAACTTGGAAATACATCAAGCATCAACAATAAAGGCTTGTTTGTTGATGTATTAATAAACACAGAGAGCTTTTACCTTCCCTTGTACTACATATTCAATGTATTCCAACAGAAAGCAGACTGTTATGATAAAAAGGGTAAAACGTCTGCCTTAGCAACACAAAAGCAGTAATTGTACGAGTTCACGTATCCTTTCAGGCTTTTATCAGCAGATGTGACGTTTTATTGTAATTCATAGAATTTAAAAGTTTTCAATTCAATTAATTTAAACTTTATTAATCCCCAAGGAGAAATTTGGTTGTTAGGTCTCTTCAAAATACACTGATATAGACTGATTGTTCAGCCTAATTGCCGCATTTCGTCCTGCAGCTCACTGATCTCAGACATCCACTGGCTGCTCTCGGTTGTTTAAAGGTCCTTGCTCTTAGTTGTTTATTATACACTGTTATGAAGAAGAAGGCACCAGGTGCTGGGTCTTTAACTGGAAATTAGAAAAGGGTTGTTAGAACTGTCACCTCTCAGCAAGAAGGGCCATGGTTTGACTCCCGTGTCGGACGGGGTCTTTCTGGGTCTGCATCTTCTCCCCGCGCTCAGATGGGTTTGCTCTGGTTTGGTTGCCCACAAGGATAATAAATTGGAGTGCAATGGCTCAGGTGGCCTCAAGTGGTGGTCCAGCTGTGACACTGGTGAATGCATTTGTGAGTGTATTTTGTGATTGGTGGTGAAGTTCCATCCATCCAAAAATGGCTGCCAGGTCTCCACCACCAGTGTGTGACAGTGGAGTGAATAAAAAATGGACTGTAACATGTAATGGCGACATGTGACTCTCTTGGTACACAACAGGTCTCAGTCTCACTGCCACAGTCCCACACCCTGACATCTGTTTTGATCAGTGTCAATCTTTTAAAAGTCCAGAATGGTTTTGTAATTCCAATAATGCTTATGTAAATTTAGTCAACAGCTTTGCATTAGCCAAGTGTGAAAGTGTTTGGATCACTTTATTTGCCAAAAGACAACCAGATGTAAAATTTAAGTACCCAAAATTGTGTTTCAATCATCACAGATTTTAAAGCCACGTTCAAGTGTTACTAAGTCAAGTTTTTGAGCATTATTACACTATGACCAAGCAGAACAAGTTCAAGAGGCTCTGAAACCAACATGTTCCAACTTTTTGGGATCTGGACAACCCTAAAATTCTACATTGGTAAAATGGTACCAATGGTTGCAAGGGTAAAAACAAAAACTAAAGAGTTAATAATTATGTTTAACAAAATATCTCTGTGAATCCTCTCACAAGTCCACCAGTCCTCCATCACAAAGTAACAATAACAAATACATCAGTACCATCTGTCTACACAAAAACAGTGAAGTGCGTCTCACCCAGACAGGGGTTTCCAAAAGGGTTTCACAATGTTGTTTTTGTATGCACAAGATGTTAAAACACAAAAAGCAATGTTTTTGTAGATACCTACCTACAAGTCGACTGGACATGAGTTTACAGCTCAAGAATTTTCAAGATTTTTTTCCCAGACGCCCAGGTCAGTTGTACATAGCTTTTCCTTCCTGCAAAATTCTGGTGATCATTTTTATGAAGCTGCTTCACAGTCATGGTAACAGTTTATCTTCAACCAAGATCTGTACCAGACACTGCCTCTGACATCATCAGTGAGATTGTTTCCAGGAACAGACCCATCACCGGTTGCCTTCTTCATCAGATCAGTGTTTACTGAACAACTTAGACCAGCCCCTGCTTTTGGCTTTTGACAGAGAGCAGCCAGTGGACGTCTGACATCAGTGAGCTACAGGACTGAACATCACAAGAACTTCCTTCTTCAATTGATGTCTACAGCAGAAAAAATCTATATCAATAATTTAATAATAACTAATCATTTGAAGAGACTTGACAACTAAATAAAGTTGAATTGAATTCAATATACCAAAAAAAAACATTTTAGAGGACTAGGTTATACAATCTACACTAATATGTATAAAACACATTTGAAGAACATTTTTTTGGGAAAATAAAATTGAGTTTGAGTAAGAACAACTAATTTTGAAATCAACATAAAATAATCAGTGACTGCAGAGCACTCCCTGGCAGGATATTTCAGCCAGAAAAATCACTGCTGTCTTGTTGCTATGGCAGCAAATGTTTTTATTTTTTATTTTTTAATATCAGATTTCCAGCCTTATTTGTCTTAGTGTGAATACCTAGTCAAAATGAGTTAAGTTCCTTCAAAATGCTATTCTGGCACACATTTTAGACATTTCAAAAACATGCTGCAGTGTTCCTGACTATCTCTATTTTTTAAACAAATATGAGTTCTAACAACGGAGTTAATATTTTTTATTTGTAATTTGAATAAATAAAATAAGCTGACTTTGAAGCAGCTATAAAAAATGGTCAGTACCAGAAATGTACTTAGCAGATCTTTAAGGAAATTCCCGTTGGGACGATTAGTGCACAGGTCCTTGTAAACATTAATATCTCACCAGACCACAGAGATGAGGTCAGGCAAACCGGGAATGGGGATGCTTAATACAGAGCCAATAAATTCAGTTTCCAAATATAAATTCATTTTCAATTTACTGCAATTTATTTTCAGTTTCACAAGATAAAAAAAACACTTATTCAGTAATTCAGACTCTTTGACTGTTTCAAATCCAAATTTCTAGAGCATTCTAGTCCATATATAATCCCTAATATTTAGTTTAGGAGTTTGGCTGTGTGGAATGTAATTCCACAGATTTAATGTCTGTGGTTCATGGTATTTCTTCCTTGTTTCACTTTTGGTAGGGGCTGATCACAAAAGCAGCCATAACCCTGTGAATTTGTGACCTCCAATTTTTATGTTTATCCAGGTTTTCCTTATTCTGACCTCAAAAACCTGAAGCATATCCCAGTCCACTTATAGGTTACACAAGCAACAATAATGTGTGCATTTGTCAGTATGAATGTATGGTGCTACTTCCCTCTACAACTGGATGACCTCCAGCCAAAACTGAATCACAAGAAGCCTGCGCCTGAATCCTTTATGCCTATACTTTTAAAGATTATGAAGGATTATTTATAAATTGTTGAGTCGACTGAAATGTAGTGTACTCAGAGTTTCCCACAATGGATCATAAAAGTTAGATTAAACAGAAGAAGAAGAGTGGTGACCCCGAGACATGCAGAGATGACAATAATGCTTTGCTGTGGGAAAAAGGGTAGATTATGCCATACATAGATTATAAAAATTACAATTAATGTATTTGTGTAGTATAACCCATAACTGTTCACTTAAAGATACCACTATACAGTATAGCCCTAAAAAATGACTGAGGACTTTGGAAAACTCTGATTCTCAGTAACGTATGGTTGCATTATCTGCTTAGAACATTTTTTCAGGATGTACCATTTCCTAAACTTCCATAATAACTATTTCTCCTTCATTGCAGCACTTACAGTTTGGTATAAATCCCTTACAGCCTTCTTGCTCCCATACAAAACAGCAGCATATCACACGCAAACAGTAAGTTAGTCAGGCTAATTACCATCTGCCAGTTGTTATTCCTCTGTACGTTATTAAGTTGCTGTTTACCCAAGTGGAGGAAATGGACTTAAAACGAGAATACTGCGAGTGTAGAAGTCTGCCGCAGTGCTGATGCTTTAGGTAATGAGTGAAGGGCAGTAATTCTGTTGGCTGATTACCGGCAGTAATTAAGACACTGATCCGGTAATTAAGCGATGGCAGGTATCTTGGATTTACTCATCTTTCTTCTTTCCAGCAAGTCCATTTTCTCTTCTATTTAATTTCTCAAGAGGGAGACACTTAAACCAATAGTGGAATGAGACACTTACCACGGGTTATCAACTTCGAAAACAGCCCTCTTTTCCCTTGTGTCATGGCAAGATTATGAATTTTTGGCTGAGTCACTCTCTGAGTCCGCGGCTTTCATCTGTGCCTCCATCCCCGGTCAATCTGTTGAGCTGTTTGTTTGTCTGCGTCAGTCTTGTCAGCCTCATTCTTGGCTTAATCCTTCTATTTCTCATGCTGTTTCTCTCTCCCTCCTTTGTTCTTTGTCTTCAGCTCTCAACTGTTGTATGCCTCATATTTTCTTGTGCAGTTTTTGGCCAGAAACTAAGTATGCACATCCTAAAGAATACTGAAAATGATAATAGACTTGCAGTTCTGTGGTGACCACTCAAGGCTTTTTTTCCTCTCACATCTCGGCCTTTAGTACTGAGCTTATTTTCACCTTGTCAAATGTTTCACATAATTTGCCAGCCACCACTGCAGGGAATAGGATTCATGCATCATATGTCCATTTAACTAGACAAAATGTCACTCTCAAGAGGTTTCTCTCAGGCAGCAGTCTGAAGTCTGGCTGGGATAAGTAAATGCAGGTCCAGGTGGTTTGAGTAGCTGTGGATCAGAATATATTTGGAAAAGAAGAACTAGTTAGTTTCAGGTGTCACTTTTTGTTTGACAAGCTGAAAAAGAGAAAAGGGTAAGCTATCCTGAAGTCAGATTATGGGAAATAGTTAATTAGCTAATCCTTTATCATTTGCCAGTTTTTGGATGTTTTATTTAAACTCAGCATTTACCCAAACTAAAGATATGGCCAATGTCAAAATTCAAATTAAAACCCAAATCGACTTTATGTCGACATTATGACCAGAGTTAGGCAAAGACAATAGCATTTATTGGCAACAAAGTGGGTGTAATGCATGTGAGAACAGGCACAAATAAACATCATTTTACTTTAATGACAGTAGAATTATCCTCTTTATCAAATTAATTGAAATGTAGACTATAGAAAAATCTATTGGTATAATGTATAATGTTCACAAACTGGTTCATGTGACACCATGTGGCGTCTCTGTCATGCACTGATAAATATCAGTATTTTGAAGCATGTTGTCATGTCCCTTGTTAAGTTGTAGCCACAGTGCCTTGGATTTACATCGCTAGTCCTATCCTTAATTGCTACCTCTACAATCTATTTTTTAACTCTTTTGGAAAGCGTTAATTCCAACATAGCTGAACTGAATTTAACCTGGATCCTTGAAAAGCGCCTGCACTATTAGATCATCTGTTCTGGTTTGCTTTCATCTAAATAACAGAACATGTGGTGGCGCTGCATCAAGACTTACCAAAGAAGACGAGAAAAACAAGGAACAAAATCTCAGTCACCTATTGATCAGTGCTTTAATTTCTGCCCTGTGAGTGCACCTTTACTTTGATATTTAAAAAAAATATATTTTATTCACTTTTTTGGTAGGATTTAAGTGACAACATGCAAAACTGTACCATTTGAATGCATTTCCCAGTGTGCAGAAAAACTGGTGATCCAGAGATGGAACGTCGGTCCTCAGGTGCCCCGCTCAAACCTTCTTAACCCTCAGTATTTTACTTCTTTCAGATGATGATGTAAGAGTCATTCAAGGCTCAGGTGGGTCGTGTTACTGTTCCATTCAGGTGTTATTGTTGTTCAAGAGTGAAACAGCTTTGATTGAGGTTTTAAAACACTGTTGTAAATACTATGTAACAGTTGAAGGGTCATTCCCAATGTGCTGGTTGTGTTTCATAAGAAAAAAAGATGAAAGAACTGCCTATATCTTATTTTCTGGCTAAACTGTTAAGCAATATGGTCCTTATGACCCCCAACGCTCAACTATCCAAATTATATTCAGAGGATGTGCCTATTGTTGGAATGCACAGCAGCCCTTAACATTAAAAAGAAAAAGAACATTGCATTTTGATTTTTAGCTGACTCGCCAAAGCTGTGATATATTTAGAGTGAGCACGCCCAGGTGTGACTGACCCACAGGTCATGTCTTTAGGGAGGACAAGGTTAGCATACTGCATGTTAGCTCTGAGCACGAAAAACTGAGCTTGGTTCATCATTGGTTCATTGTTCTAACTCTGGCACTAAAATAATCACCTAATACATCTTTTTTATACCATTCTCTGGAAGAATACTTCTTTCTGATGGGGTGATGTGTGCATTAAAAACAATTACTCCACAAAAACTTTGCCAAAATGTAAAAGTAACCACTTTAAGAAGCTTGGATTAGCATTAGCTGTATGTCTGTGAATCTGCTTAGTAGCAATGTTAGCCACATCGGATATGCTAGACACTGTCTGCTTTCGTTTTCATGCGAAGTTAACCACTCAACTCAATTTACAGGTTCATGAAACAGGCCTGGTCTGCTGGTCCTGTCCACATCAGCTTAAATAGATTAGGACATAGGACTAGCATTATGGGATAGCTTTATTTTTTGATGGCGCTCAGCACTAACACCACCTCACCTTCACCTTTACTAACGTCTTTTCCTCTGTAGTTGTCTCTGGGAACATCAGGAGCATTGCTATTTGTTTGTGAATATGGTTCTAAATTGGGAAAGTACAAGCTCTACAAAAAGCAGTAAAACTGTATTCAATTGCATGTGCACCTTTCTTTTACTTTTGCACTTTACCTGTCTGTACAAGTGAAGTTTTCCTCTGTGGGATCAATAAAAACCTATCTCATCTTCTATATCTTATAAAAAAGATGGCTGAAAGCATGCTGCTGTTGTGACGGTGGGACCAAATACCACTCACCATGACACATTATCCTGTTTGATTTCCCTTTGTATTTCCCTTTTGAATAGTACCATAGTATTACATTAAAGATATTCTAATATTTGTATAATATATTGTTTGCTGTTTCCAGTTTCTCTGCTTCACCCACTGGTTGCTTTGCGAGGTTCAATTACAAAGCTAAAAGATTTTGACCATGAACCAAACGTATCTGTGGACAATGTCTTTGTGCAGCCCTTGTAAATGGAAACAGATGCTGTTTTAAGTGCTTAAGAGGGCCTGTATCAGAGACCCCCAACCGAACACGGGGATGTACCAAAGTGCAAGATAAGCTTCGGGTAAAAAAGGGAAAAAACTGCTGCTGTGAAACCTAAAATCTTAAAGCTTCTGTTACCTATCAGAAAAGTTATTAGAATGAGACAGTTGTATTGCTCATATTTATTTGACGGACTAATGTCAGCTTTGAGATGCAGCCAGGACAGTGAAGAATACCAGTGTAGCCTTATTAAAGAAAGGATAACTTCAAAAGGACTCATAGTTAATCTGAGACAGCAGGGGATTGTGTAACCATACAAATGAAAAGAATTACAGACCGGTGGGTTGCCACAGAGAGAGAACTCAATATAAGTTATTTTTTATCACGGTCGCGTTCTCCAAGAAAGCTGGTATTATGGATTTAGATGTATTGTGTGGCTGAGTTCAAGTGTTATTGCCACAGTAAATGTAGCGATACATGAATGGTTGAGAAACTCCATCTACAGTGAATGAGGTGAGGCCACCACCACTTTCTCTGTGGGTACAGCGTGCAGTTACAGTAATTGAAAAACCTTATACACTTGCAATGTTGGCAATTTGCAACAACCACAACAAAGGCTTATTAATCAGTGCAGTCTCTTGGGAGAATGATATGTTAAAATAACTTTTACTTCTGATAAACCTGATAAACCTGTGTACATAACCTGGAACATGAGTCCATGATGCATTTTTAAACACATCATAGCTCTTTGTAAGTAGCTGTTCAAATGAAAACTCCTTTTTCTCTGTTTGATAATGCTTCAGTTTAGAAACTGCTTAAATGGAGACGTGATGAGAGCTCGTACTATCTCAGGAGGCTTGATTCCGTTCTTTAGAAGTTAGCAGCCTTGATGCAAACAAGAGCTTTACCAAAAATAACATGCCACAAACTTTCAAAGACAAAGTTTTCTTGTGTGTTTTCTCCATTGAAGTTAAGATCTATTTCCTGCATTGGGCTCATACATTTTTAGAGTGCTTTTTGATGGCTACAAGGAAAAGAGAGAGGCGCACTCGGGAGCTTTGTCGGAATAGACAGATTTGGGACGATAGGGAATTTGAGTTCTTTTGTGCCCTTGAAGATGACCACAAATGAGTTAGAAACTGGTGTCTGAGGGCTGGAAAGGAAATATCAGATGTATCCCATTGCAAGGGGTTTCTTTTATTCATTTTTAACCATGTACTATTGAAAGTATTTCTCAGATGCTGAGTCTGGAATTTAAACATCAAATAAATCTTTTCATTCACTGGTATGTCACAATACCAAAGAATACCAAAAACCATCTCCACTGACATACTTTCTGTCACAATGGTACGACAAACATTATCACTGATGGAGTCACTGATGGATTTTGCCCTTAGTACAGTGCTCCAAGGAGGGATGTGAAGGCTGTGCAATTGCATTTGGCACTTTTGCCACCAGATGTTACCAAAAAAAAGCTCTCCTATGTCTAAGACAGAACCAAGACCACGTGAAAATGAGTTCAAGTCCAAGAAGAAAGCATAGAGCCTCGGACGGCTCACAAGACCAAATCTTTACCATACGTACGCATAGAAAAGAACTGTAAGTGGGGTTGTTTGTTGTTGAGTTCAGTCATTTATTTTGGGGTTATTTTGCAGTATTTAATTTCTTATGAAAGCACTTGCAAATTATGTTTTTTCTTTTAAAAGTTCAATAAAAAAACACTTGAAAATTGAAACTAGTTATTGACCAAAACGTCATCACAATAGACCACAGTTTCAAAGCGTGTGCAAAGAGTTTTATATTTGGAAATTACTTTAATAGTTTGAGAAATAAATGTTACAAGGCTAGAATCTATTTTTTTTCCTATTCCACAGGCAGTTCTTTTGCTGTAAAAAAATGTACCACTGTAGAAAGGAGGTTTGTCTGTTCCTATTCCCGCAGACGCACCATGCACAGTTCTGATATTAAGGTGACTTTCTCAAAAGCTTGTACAACTGTCTGAGCTAGACAAAAGCCTGTAGGGTCAAGGACCATGCAGCTTGTCCATGAACTTCCTCTGCCTACATTTTTTTTCCCATTGACTCATTATCCCTGCCAGCGAAGTCCGAGCCCTGCAGAAATCATTGTACCTTGATAGATTTAGTTCATTATGCAGATAAATTGTCGGACTCTGCTGCATGGCTGATGGCTGAGAGCAAAATGTCTATCATTCTCACGTTCGAAATGTCATTTTCTAAGCCTGTTTGCTTTGAAAAAATACAAAAAAAGAGGGCTTGAAATGAGAAATGTACCCCGAGGATTGCAGACGACGCAACAAGAGTTCAAGTCAGACTTCATGTACAGAAGCAAATGAGCCCGGAAAAAACGGATTTCTGCTCTGTTCTTGTTTATTATCTTTCCCACTCGGAGCTCAGCAGTAGATTACTATGCAGCGTTGCAATGCAATATCAGAGATTCATTCATTTTTAAACTTGGCTTTTACCCAATATGTCTGTGTTTATTGCCCCTTTGAGGGAAATAAGATTGTTGATAGTGTGTGTGGAAGAAATCAAGCATACAGTAAACAGTGCATAAATAAGTATATTGTTTTTAGTGGGCCATTTTGCTACAATTCAATATTCAGTATTTATCACATTATGCTTTGAATTGCTCACATAGGGCCATGGTACATATTATCCCAACACGTTTTATTCCTCAAGGAACAGACCAACGATGTACAAATAAACATGCTGAGCTCAAGTAGAAACGAAAATGCATTCTCAACATCATTTTCATCAGTCACAACCCCAAGGCTTTGCACTATTTGGTAATTTTTCCAGATCCAAATGAAAACCAGCTTTTGTAAAGGTGGGGATAGCCTCGGTTGTGTTTATGAAGATGAATGGAGTAGATTTCCCTCTTTTATGTTACGGAAATGAACAGGGTCTTGGTAAATACAAAGGATCATCGGCTTAAGTTGACAAAAGTGCATACGGAGTTAAATCCTATTTTATCTTCCTTATTGGATATTGGATTGTGAAGGTAATTTGTTTGAGTTAGTATTTTGCTGTAATATATACACTCTGTAAAAACTGTAGATTAAATGTTAGTTTCAACACTAGATTTGTTGCAGTGCGTTTTGTTTAACTAAACAGAGACACGCTGAGCTTTAAAAAACACTACTTTGTCATTGTCATGAATAATATTTTCTGTAATTGACTGGAAAGTTGCATGTGTTCTTACATTTCTACATTTTATAGAGCTAGACCACAAAAACAAAGGGAATATTAACTTGGTTCACTGAAGGCCTTATACTGTATTGTTATTGTATAATTTTAACCACCAACAAATTAAAAACATCTTCAAATATTTTTTTTTCATTCTGGAAACAAACCAAACCCTTGTTTAGTTTGATCCAATCCATTAGCACCCAATTTTGTTGACCTTTTTTTGCACCTTTTTGCACTTCTTTTGCAATACTTTCTAACATAATGTATAACCCTGTACAATATACAAATGTAAACCAACTAAGTCACTCTCAAGTAAGGGATGTTTCTCATACCAACTATCCAGAGTGAACAACTGCTGAAGCAGAAATGCATTTTTTATTTTTAAAAACTTAGAATTTGACCTATTTCCACTGGGGCTGTCCCTGCAAGGCTACCGTAGCTGTTCACATGCTCTAAAAAGATGCTTGCAATTTACAGTTTTTCCACCAGATGTCACCACAAAGGCCAGTTTACACATCCCACATTTATATTTTTTTCATAATATATTTATCTTATTTTTGAAACTGTTCTTGTTAATGTGCATTTTGATGAACATGTTTTTAATGCCAGTCAATACTGCACTGCAGTTTCTTTGTTCAAACTAAATTATATATATATTTTTTTTTGGGGGGGGGGGGGGGGGGGGAGATATGCTCCTTATGCTCTATGACCTCCTAAAGATAAATAGATACATTTAATTTAAATCTGGAGTACAGCATTCTCTCTTCAGTGTGTAGTTTTAGCCCTACTGTACCATCTCACATACATTAGTCAGTGTGCGTGCAGGATTTAGACTGAGACACAGAGAAGGAGGTCTAGCTCTGCAGAGTGATTATTCCCCATGAGAGAGTCTTAAAACTCGACGCAAAGGGGATACTGAAAAAAACACACGACAGATTGAAATCCTCAGGCGAGACATGCTGCTACACAATTCATTCTTGCTTTTAAAAGAAAGCACTTGTGTTTTGTTGAGGGAAATATATACCTTGCCAGTAAGGGTTTATTATGTTGGAAGTGTCTAGTGAGGGCTTGCAGTCAGTTGTGGATAGATTTTGGTATTCAATGACATACAAGAAAAAGGCTTTTAGCGTGAACAAAAAGTGTAACTTAAAAAATATCTTAAGCATCCTTTAAGACAATAATTAATAAAAGCATAATCAGGGGCTCAGTGGCCTAAATGATGCAGTCTAAAGCTCAAAGGTAGGATATTTATTATACCCACAAAAAAAAGCTTATGCAATGAGTGATCAGTAAAGTGAGAGGTGACGTCCAAATAAATAGGAAGATGTTGGTCCAAGATGTCTCCCATCAGGAAAACTGTCCCAGTGTCCACTTACAAAATAATAACGCTACAGATGATGTATAGCTGTTACATCGTGAACATACCTAACCTACAGAATGCCTTAAAACATTGGGTGTTGAGCAGTTTCAGTTCATATTCTCACACTGGGTAAAACACAGCTACATCCCAGGACGGGAACTTAAATTCCCTTGATTTGGCGGGGCTTTCTGTTTCTTTAACCAAAACTTCATCGTCCTTCAAATGTTTTTCCAAAAATTAGTCAGTTGGGACGCAGCAGTGGCTGCTCTGCGCCGTCACAGGGGGTCGACTCCTGTAACGATTCCTGGCTCAGTGGGGGATTCTGGAGTAAAAACCCTTGTTTAAAGTTGCCCAGAGGAAACACATCCCTAACAGCAGTTGACCTAAAAAAAACAAAAGGTTCTTCAGCAAATGGTAATTTATTCACCTGGTTCCATCATTTAGACGATTTTAAAATCCCCTCATACTGTTTTAGTTGCTGGTCTCAGTTCTATTTTGGTTGTTGCTCATTTTAGGTCAGAGAAAAGATGGAGTAAAAAGTAGAAAAGTAGCGCCGACGGGGATAGAAAAAAAAAAGATCCTGCTGGTTTCACATTGTAGACAAAAACAGCTTCCTAGATCCAGACTGTTTCCAGAGAGAGTACAGTTAAAAGCCAGTGTAGGTTGACTGAGGACGAGACATTAAAGCTTCCCCCTGGAGACTTATTATTTACAGTGGATGGTGAATGCAGGGTTAAAAGTCTCATAGAAAATGGTGCCCTGGTTTAAAATCTATTCAAGTAAGAAGAAAAAGAGTAGCGCATTTATAAAACATTGAGAAATAACATGTGCAACTGTGAAAGCCATGAATTCTTACGCCTCTACTTCCTTGGACCACTATCACACAGCTCTAAAGGTCATTGAGAATCAGACGGTGCATACTTACAATGCCACCTGACCTGGCCAATCAACCACCAGCCAAGGGCATTTTCACACAGACGCCGATGAGGCTGTGTGCAATCAGCTGAAAGAGGCTGACCCCTCAGCCACAGCAGACCTTATTTTTAACCTTTCAAGACAAGAGGCAGAAGAAAAGCTGCTACTTTTCCAATTTGGCAAGTTTTGATACAGTGCAAGCATTTTATTTTCCAAAAAGTAAAATATCCAAAAAAGAAATTGTATATAAGTGAATGGTGTTGGATAATAATGAAGTGTCTGGACATGTCGCTGGCTCATGTAGACAGTATCTTGGGTTATTATTTTGAAGATTGGCAGACTTATATTTATATTGGCTTTTTTGCCTTTATTGGACAGAGACTGAAGAATATCTATTAGATTTTTTTTATATAATATAACTTACCTCAAGCTTTCTGTTTAATACTGGACCCAATTTGTCCTCTTTCTGCAAAACACAAGCTTGTATACTTTGTTAGAATCTTATGGTTGATACTCGCTGACATGGCATGGTGTAAGCTACATTAGACTTATCTCCTAAAACCAGGGGCGGACTGGAAGAAGAATTGGCCCAGGAGTTCCTGACAGACTGGCCCACTCGGTCAACTGCTGGGTTTGTTATTTGAAACCTAATAAAAAAACATATGCATATATATAAAATAATTACAATGTTAATGTGATGATTTTAATTCTATTAATAAACATTTGGCCAGCAAGGCTTGCACACAAAAATGTATTTAATAAATTTATTTAATAACTACAAATAAAATGACCAAATGATTCACAGCTATTCTTTTATATAAAAATCCCAAGACAGTTTTTTAGCATTTAATATTCTTGTGAATGTGCAATATGTTTTAATAGTGTAGGTAGTGTTTATTTTTATTTAAGAAGAATCGGTCTTAAATTGAGAGACTTAACTCATAAGAAATGTTTTAAAGAATTTTCCTATTCAAATGCATACAACTTCTTTACCTAAATGTCTAACACTCGTGGTTTTACAGTATGCTATAATTGAGTAAAAGTAAATACTTGATATTAGCACAACACTGCTGCACAATGTTCAGTTTAAGATGAACTCATAGTCATTTTGTTCTTCAACTAAGCCTACTTTACTGTTTCTGTTCCCAAAAAACAACATTATATTTTGTTTACAGTGACAATGTTTACAAAGACAATATTATCTGCGACCCCAGTGAAAGCCTTCCATAAAAGTTCATTAGAGGTTCACAGAGGTTTAAAGGCTAACGACTGCTGTGTCACCTCACTGACCCGGCTGCAGCTCTAAACGTTCGATTAATAATTACCGTGACGCTGCTTTGTTGACGTCCCTCCTGAGGCCGTGTGATCACTGGAGGAGAAAAGTAAAAAGTAGCAAGACCTCATGTCCGGAAAAGCGCTGGGAGCTGGACTGCGAGCTGGACTGTCATGTTCCTCTGAGGCAGCAGTGACATGATGTGTGCACCTGAAGTGACAGCAGGCTGAACGGAACAGATCTCCAATCTCTGAGACACTGACGGAGCTCACTGGCTGGCAATACTTGTTTTTTTTTCCAGCACAAATTTACCTTGCTGCATTACAAGTTGGAATACGTCTCTGTTTGTTTGATAATAATGTTTTTCAAAACTTTGTTAAATCAACACCAACTCTGGAATGTAGGTTATGTTGTGTCCTGTTGTCCTGTTTTTTAATGTTGAGTTCAGGACTTGACAGACGGTGTTCCATAGCCGAGGGAAATAATAGGATTTGGACTCAAGAATAAGGGACATTTTTGTTTTACTAATCTTTCTAGGACACGCATTACTGCAAGTACTGATTTCCTTCTAGGTCTAAAAATTGTGAGTATTTTTTATTTTTAAGTTAGTTTTGAAAGGTTGTGTGTTATTGTCATGAGTGATAGTATTAATGATCAAACCGTTAAAAAAGGTTTTGTGCAAAAGTAAGTGTAATTTAAATAAAAAAAAATTATACATTTGAACGTCAAACTCATGATGTCAGAGGTTTTCTGTTTCAGAGACCGGACACATATTTGTATTGCATTATGAGAGACAAAACTATCACTCTGACAAATTTGAGAGACAAGTGGCAAAACAGCAATTATATCCAGTATCCACCAATATTTAAAAATAAATACAAAACAGCCCTATCATTGGGATAAGATCGCCATTGTCTGATTTAAAACCAGCACAGCTCACAAATTTACATACCCTGACAGAATTTGTGATATTTTGGTAATTTTTCAGAGAACATGAATGATGGCACCAAAAAACATATTTCACTCATAGTTAATGGTTGGCTGAAGCAATTTATTAACAACTGTATTTACTGTTTCCATAATAACAACAGAAACTACCCAAAATGACCCTGATCAAAAGTGTACATACCCTGGTGTTTTTGGCTTGATAACATGCACAAGTTGACACAAACAGGTTTAAGTGGCTACTAAAGGTCCCCATCCTCACCTGTGATCTTCAAAGGAATTGTCCAAGGGTCTGTGGGAAAAGGTAATTGAACTGTATAAAACAAGAAAGAATTGAGAATGCCAATCAGCAGTGTTCAAAAGCAGCAGTGTAAAATGTGGAATTCTGTTGAAACCAAACATTTCAGCCACAACTGCCAGGAAAATAGTTTGGGATGCAAAGAAAAACCCACAAATAACTTCAGCTAAAATACAAGAATACATCTCTGAAAAAATGTGTGGCTGTTTCAAGATGCACAGTAAGGAGACACTTGAAGAAAATTGGGTTACATGGTTGAGTAATCCATTTCTCAAATGCCACAAAGCATGTCACTCACAATACGCCAAACAGCACAGAGACAAGCCTCAAAATTTTCGGAACTAAGTCATTTGGAGTGATGAGACCAAAATTTTATTTTTTGGCTACAACCATAAACAGTACATTTGGAGAGGAGTTAACAAGGTATATGATGAAAGGTACCCCATTCCTACTGTGAAACAAAGGCACAGGAAAATATATATGCAGCTCATCAGGAACTGTTGATGTTGAAGGTGGCAATACATGGTAAACTTTTGATCAGGGTCATTATTGATTTAAAAATAATAAAAACAGCTGTTTGACAATAAAAGGCTTAACCTACAATTAACAAAGAGTGAAAAAAAAGTTTTTGTTATCATTCATATTTTTTGAAAAATAGCCATAAATATCAAAAATTCTGCCAACTTTTGAGCGCAATTGCATACATTTCTGGATGGTGTTTAAAAAAAGAGAAGCGCATAGATCAAGAGTTGCTTTCAGATGAAATGCACAAAAAGATAAATTTTCTTCTTGTGATACTTCAAAATTTGCTTTACATTTGCTTTATATTTTTTTTAAAGCAGGACATATTTATTGTAAAAATCCACATCATCTTCAAAGTTGTCCTACTTGTTTGTGTGATTTCCTATCTCTCAGCAATGTGGATACTACAGCTAAGTCATCGTTTCCCTGTGAAGACCAGTGGATGAGCTTGAGGCAGTGTCTCAGCATGGAGGCAGCTTTCAAAAACACCAGTTCACTGTGTGGAACTTTTTAGAAAGTCTACAATGGGCACAGAAATCTCTTCGCACATTGTGAAGGGATTGTCACGATGTGATCACAGATCACAGTGTCTCACACTGTGGTCTCTGTTCTTGCTCTCGTGAAGCTCTTTGTGGTTCATGTTGCTATTTTGAGGAAGCCCCCAGCTGAGCTAACTACAGGCTGTCAGAGAGCTGGTGTGATTTCGTACCCTGTCTTTGGACTGTGAATGCATTTGTCTACAAGGCGACAGATACAGTTTTGTTCTCATTACTGTAACGTCTTATTAGCCTTTCAGTTACAGTCCAGTCTACAGATGGAGTATCTTTAAAACGTCTGCACTTCTGTTGACCTTCTAAATATTTAGGTTGCGTGTGGCTAAGAGGTAAATTATCATTAAATGGGGAGTTTTACTGGCACATTATTGAGCTTTTTACAACCAACATACAGTAGTGCCCTAAACAAAGACAATAATATTTTTCAAATTCTAGAAAAGTGATCAATACAGTTTTGGATGGTTTGACTCATATATAATGAATGTACATAGCTGACACTATAATCTATATCAGAATGATAAAAAGTATTGAATAATACTTTGCTGCATTCATCCAGTGTTTGGTTACTTGGGGAGCAGGGATCAGAGGTAAAACTCCAAAATGATATACATTCTCTTTTTGATTTTCTTCTTTACAGGATGAGGCAATACTGCACACTGACATTTTAAGAATATACTCAATAAAACATGGGTGCTTCTTTCAACTCCAACCTTTATATACTTTGTCTGTGACGACAGCCAAAGGACATTACCTCACCGGCATTCATCATAGAATAATATTGTGCACTTTTTATTCAGATCTTTTTGGTTTGTAGTGAGTAATACTTACCAGAAGTCATCCAGAATGTAGTTAGAGTGGGATGTTCTCAACAAAGAACAGCAAATGGAGCTCCACATCACAATTTCTTGGATCTGCTGCTAACAACAGCACATCCAGGCCTCCTTCACTTTGGTATGGCTTATCAGTTGTAGTATAAGTACATTAGCTGTCAATGGCAGAATATCAACACAATCCCCAAATAGCCTTCTGTCATGTAACTCTTATTTCTTTTTACAAGGTAGCCTGGCACAGCCTGACGTGAGCTTTGTATATTCTATTTACCGGAAGCCACTCAGGCGAAGCGTCATAAACCGATAAATACCTTTGGTAGTTTCAGTACTGACCAATCACATTCGAATGCCGATGGAGTGTCACACTTAGGCTATCGAAGTCCCTTGTTCAAAACAGTTAAGATGGCGCGTGTGACTGCCGAGTTTCTTTGCCTCTGTTCTTCAATCAGTTTAAGATAACAAGACAACATTACATGTCATCTACAGGTTCACATAGTGTGCGCCATGTTGGATTGACACTGCACATTCTGCTCTACCACCATTTGTTCACTTTTTTGTAGATTGTCACCTTGCTAACATTATGCCCCGCCAGGCCCCGCTTTGGAGAAAACAAACTGGCAGCGAACCTTTCCAGACTCCTTGACGATACAGCGTGGAGTCTGGCTTGCCAAGCTAATAACAAGGCACCATCAATTCTAAGTGTTCACTGTGCTTAAATTAACATTTGGTGACCTTTACATTCCTTTACATTCCTTTACATTCAAAAAGACACGAGAACATATTTTAGAGTGGTGAAGAATAAAGGTTGTCCAGGCCAGGCCCAATCCCAGTTTCAGTGCATGAACTCGTTTATGCACTGATCTGTTTTCTCATTTGGAAAGTTTTGTTAAAATTGCTGATTGCTAATATTAGCATCACATCGACAGGTCACTGTCTCGTATTTGCAGAACTTTTAGAATTTTTCATTAGCTAATGCATAACACCGTTAAGTGTATTCAGTCAGAATAAATGTATATGTTTTTGTGGTCGTAGTAACGTCCTTCAGTGTCTTATGTCTGTGACGGGGAGTGAGAAAACAGCAGCTGATACTGTTCAGAACCTGGCTCAAGTTAAAATGCTCAGACCATATTGTAATACGTTATGTATTAAAATATATTATAAACTAGGCTATATGAAATTATAAATAGCCTCTTTTTTTAAAGACTTGTATATAGGTTATGATATATTTATTGACCTTATATTTTTATCCTATTATACATTGTTGCCCCTACAGTTGTGGTGTTTAAATGACCCCTTCATTTGGAGGGCCAAGGGGTAAGAGATTCAGGATTGGGCCTAAAAGTGACTAAAAAGAAAAGTATGCATTCATCAGTCTTCATTCATCAGAAGACTGATGAATACATACTTTTCTTTTTAGTCACTTTATCTTTATGAATGTTTCAGTTCAGTGTTTGCAATTGCTTCTAGTTATTATGATTCGTTTGCTGCAAAAAAATAAAATAAAAACTGTACAAAACAAAAAACCCTTTTTTTAATTAAATAACTTGAAGTTGTGTGAACAAAATAGCTATTTTGGAATAACTTGCCAACAACATAAGTGCATCAACAGATTTTGCCTGACTCTCTGTTTTCCGTTGTCCTGTCAACATTTTCAACAGTTTTTGAGTTTATTATTATTTCAGTGGCTCGTTTTACAATCTAAACAAAAAATGATATTCTACTCTTAAAATTTCTTTTACTACTCTTTAATACTACTTTTTATGGCATTTACTGAATTTTTACCTTTTTCAGGATTTCAGCATTGTTTTGAATACACCATTTTGTACATCTTTATACTCTAATCTGAATTTACAATGCACTTTTACATGTTTGTACACTCATATAGACCCCCAAAACACAACACATTTCCCATCTTTAGATGTTTTATTTCTGATATCATCATCAAAATTTTTACAAAACATTTTCTGACAATAATATACTCAAAGAAGAGCCATATTTTTGCGCTTGGACCAGGTCTCCACAAAAAAAAAATGCTTTAGGTCTGAATACAGTAAAAGGAAAAAAAAAAAATTAACTGAAATTTCCAACAAACCAACTACCAAAAGAAAAACAATGCAGCGCATATTTACACCTGACAGAAATCAGTGCTCTCTGCAGGGAATGATTGAGACAGTGGGTCTCTGGTGGAGTGAATGAACAGAAAGGAAAAGGACTTGAAAAGGCAGCAATAATAATGTGAAACGTGACCCTTACAAGCAACACTGACTTATTCTGATATTGCTTTCTGATATTTCTTTTTTTTTCTCTACACTCACAAATTTAACTGAAAAAATACAGGCCATTTAAAATTTTAAAAGCATCCTTCTTTGCCGCACACAATAGTCCAATTAGGGGCATAAACAGACTTTGTCAGAAAAACTGAAAAAAAGTGTGTTTCCCCGACAAGAGGTTAACGATCGTACCCTCTCTCGCCGTGCGCCCCTTGACATGAGCCATGGCAGAAAAACGGAGTCAGAACAAAACGTGTCAGAGGTTAAAGACTTCCGGCTAATGTGAAACAGCATGGAACAATAACAATCAATGGGACCGGGCCAGCCTGAACATCAGTAATGGTGATGCTGCAGAGGTAGACAAATACAGTAGCTGCTGTTAATACACAGGTCGTTAGGTACTGATGAAGTCAAGACCAGGAGTGTACTGAGACCAGGACCACGACGTTTTGGGGGATTAGTGCATGACACATTTTACATGGTTTACATTGGATGACAAAGGGGTCATTTATTATTTAAATACATCATTGAAGATAAAAACAAATTTTCTTTCAATCTGGTCAACTGTTGCCATGGCTGTAACATCATGTATCTTCATCTATCTGGATCTTCATCTTAAATTAGTCATGGCTGCCATTTATTTTAAATTAAAGTTGCTATTTGGTGAAAATGCCAAAAACATTTTCTACATTTTTGGAGTTGTAGCTGTTAGCTAAACTGACTCGCTACATGGACTGTTACACAGAACCATCTGGAAGAGCTTTCACATAAGCTTACCAGAATACATGGTAACCTTCTGTTATCCACTTCAGCAGGACAGATGAATATCAGGGAGTTTGTGAACTCACTTATCTCGTGGGAATCCAGTTGCTGAATCATTAGTGAATATACTGTGCCTACAATCATACAAAGTTTTCTGTTTGAATTTTTATTTCTACATTTTGCGTTGAATATTATGTGCTCATGGGCTGGCATGTTTCACCATATTCATTTTGACCAATTTGGCCCAACAGGGGGAACAGTGAGGTGACATGATAAACTACATTGTAGTGTATAAAGAAAATCCTGATGTATTTTTTATTTTTATTTTAATACTGTTAAGTGGCCACTGGTCAGCATTGATGGCAGTTTGTCATATATTCTATGGTTGCACAAATCTTCTGTGTTATTTAGGGTTGCTGTGGTCAAGGTCAGGTTAACAGTAATACTTAATGGAGAACAAATGTATGTGTGGGGAAACACAGTTTTGTTGTACACCTATCATCCAGTATTCAGTCAGATCAAAACCGTGGTCTTTGCCAGTTTTGATTGATCAGAGCTCAAGTCAAAGCTAAGTAAAAAAAAAAAAAGAGTTTAAAAAAATGGTCTCAAAACAAGGATGGTCTTGACTAAAACACTATCATTAAAGTATATGCAGGGTACAGCTTGCTCGCTAAATTCCTTTCTGGCATGACAATACACTCTACTGACGCAGTAACAAAAATAGCTTTATAAATGTGGCATAATGGAATTACATTTTTTCACTTTATTTTTTTTAGTTTTTTCTTCAGGGTGTATGTACTGTACGCATCATCTCTAGTCATGGCTGTGCGCTGAATGTAAGGATGTGTCACTGTGCTGCCTGCGGGTAAGACACAGATGTATGACAGAAGGAATGCGGTGAATCCACGTGTCGCTGGAAATACATTTTTCAAATCTATTTATCAAGTAATGGATTAGAAGCCAGTGAAGTGGAAAGAATGGCCTTGGGTGAACTGGAATGAATAGATCCTTCAGGAACCTGCAGTGCTTTATTATTTACCGGGGCTTTTATTTTTGGTAAACTAAAGTAAGCTGAAAGTCAGATTTTGTGAGTTGCATTAATTAACTGCAATGCATCTACGTTTTGAAAATTTGCTTAAAATACAATTTTTTTTCTATGTAGACACACAGCTTTTGTGGCACAGGTATCATTCCAGGTAAATTTGCCTAAAACGCCTAATAAAAGCTTACCCAAATGAAATTAAAGCAACAATTTAACCCTTTTTTACATTTAAAAGTTTGGTTTCTTTGTAAAGGTAACATTCTGTATTTTGCAGGTGTAACTGGTAAATAGTAATACACTTTGCAACAAACAGAAATAAAACATTTAGTTTCCTTGTCCGGGTTTTTTTTTTATCTAAAAAGAAGGATTGACTAGATTGAAACATACAACAAAATTACAGAACGAGGTCTTAACGATTACCATTTCAAATCTGAAAACAACATGTGCAAAAAGGAACATTTTAAAGATGAGAATCTAACCTTTTGAATGATATGCTCCATGTGCACAGTCTTAAACAAGGCAGTTGTATTCTGGGCGGTGAATTGAAAAAAATGTCACGGTCCCTCTAAAAGGACATGTTAAGGGTTAACCACTCTTCTGCACAGAAGTCAAAACTCAAGCTTCTTATGAGGTGACCTGTACTGTGCCACCCTGTGCAGTAATACTAGAAACATGCCTTTAGTGTCAGGTCTGGTGTAAAGAGCGCTAGAAGGCAAGCAAAGTAGAAATATATTGATATGTTATTTATAACATGTAATTCTTACATGGAGCTGTATCGATGAAGATGTGCATTGTGTGTCATTTACTTTGAAGTGGGCTTCATGGGAAACCAACTAAAAACACCAAATGTGTTTTTCACAAAAAACCACATCCTGCCTTCACCGTCTTTGTGTCTGCTCAACATCTGTGACCTTCTCACTTGTCTCATGTACTTCTCCTTTTAGAGAGTAACTGTTCCTCTGAGCATAAACAGACAAATCAAAAGTTTCACTGCATTTCTTTAGACCTTTATTTACCCCATCCCAAGCAACAAAGACAAAAAATATCCTGAAAGAGCGTTTGGAGTCATGAGGGGGGCTAAACAAATATCAGCAATGAAAACACAGCCTGTTGGTTGGCGTTGCAGGAACCCGGAGTTCAGCTCGAGCATGCATCATTAGCATGCAGCGCCTTTGCTTTCCAGCTCTCTGATGACAACAAAATGGACAAAAGACTAAATAATTGCTGGCAGCAGGATTTCGCCGAATAGATCTGATGTTATCAGGGAGGTAGTCATGATTTATCAGATACTCTTTTAATTCTGTCAAAACCACAATTTTGAACAAATGATGGAATGTATAGCTTTGATTAATGGGTTTAGACTGAGGTGTCCATTTGCACTGTGAAAACTCAAGTAATTACAACTTATAGAGTGCAAGGATTTCAATAAAACGAGTCTGTCTCTGGGGTCAGTTTCACAAAAGTGTAAGTGTTACTCCAGTGTAAATAAATTATTATTAAATGCATACACATATTTTATATTTGAAGGCTAACTCAGACTTTCTTTTGCCATTGAAGATGACAAAATAATAAAAAAAAGAAACTAATGACTAGACTAATGGCTGTTTTGTCAGACATTCTTTCATTCAGAAGATTTAAAGCTCTAGCATTCTTCTATTACAAAAGGTTAATAGCTTAAAAGACCTATAGCTTTATTAGAAGGCCCCATCAGGTCATCAGTATCATTCATTGTGCATCACTTGCAGTTGTGCCACATTTTGCCACAAGGTTACTGTAGATGTAGTTGAATTGCTGAGAAACTCTTTTGACACTGTGATTGTGTTCCACCGATGAAGCCAATGAATTCATCTTTATACTTCTAATGAAACTTTTTTTTTTTTTTTTTTACCTTTTGTCTCCCAAACCTTAGTTTCAAAATTTTGGACTGACCAGTTGGCTCCATGAGTAATTAAATAACAGTAACTAAGATTTTTTTAAACTACTGGGACATCTTTTGTTGCCAAAAGGTGAATGTTTATATAAATTGAAGCATATGTGAATTAAAAAAAAGTGTAAATTGCTGAAAATGCATTTGTGCTGATAGAACTGATGATGAAAGTTTGACTGAATGTACACATCTCAATTTGCAATGGAGAATTTAGGTTATCTTTTATCAGTGTCCGTGGGTTATAATGTAACAGTAATAATGTACTTCCGCTTGCTACTATACAACAAATACTGCAATACCTTTTACACGGCTGCTGCCCTGTCTGGCTTGGCATCTACATGGGCACATTTATTTCTTTATTATTGTATTAAATGCATAAAGGATTGCAGAAAGTAACACACAAACACTGTGTCACATTAAATACAATGCTTTTTTATTTGGTATGGTTTTATTCCCATTAACTTTTTAATTTGCCTGACCAGACCCTTTTACTTAATGAGTTCAATAAGTTCAATACAACCGGCCAATCAGAACGTTTATCTAAAAGGGGGCGGAGTTTATTCAAGACTCACTTACAAAAAGGTAATGTACCACTAAGATATGGTGCTATTATTGATACACTATTAAAAATGTTTTAATTAAATATCTGAAAACATTTATTTAAGATTGGTCTAACACTAGACTTCAGGCAGAACACTTTTGTGAAACCGGCCCCTGGAGTGTGTAGTGGCTTAAGTATCTTTCTCCACTGACCTACCTTCAGTGCCACATAACTCCACTGAGGCAGGAGCAGGCCAACAAACAAAAGAAGTTGTCCATGACACTTGCGTCTGTTTCGAGGGCTTTTCAGGACGGGCACAGTCTCTCCTACACTTGTTTGTCTCTGGTTCAGCGCTCCTCCCTAACTGGGCATCGTTTCCCAAAAATATCGGCATGCGGACGGAAATAGCACATCATTAAACAGGTTCACCCGAGTCACCAAGAGGCAGACGTGAAATTCAGGCCAGGGAGTTAGCAGGGGTGCTATAGAGCAAGGCAAGACAATACATGGATAGGATTGAGAGAGCTGCTATTACAAACTCCACCAGCACTAATAAGCAACCGTACCAAGCTTTGTATGCATTGTCCTGTACACCAAGAATTTAGGGTTGATTATTGTATTTAGGGCTATCTCTGGTTTATAAAATTAAAAATAATGGCACATTTTAAGAAAAAAAAAAGATACTTTTACATGTTTAACACTGTAAAAAAAAAGCACATTTCTTTTCCCAGAAAATGGCAGCAAGTGTTGTAATCATAAAGCAATTATGCTGTGAAGTAGGAAAACATACAACCAGCTCCTGCAACACAAACATGACGGACATAAACAAATGGATCTCACTCCAAGTACAGCACAATAACACCTCCCAGAATCTTCCCTTTAGAACATGATTCCATAAAAGCTTTAGATAAATATCCCCAGTAACGTAATGCTGTGGTAGAATAGTGATGGGAGCAGATAGAAAAATATTCATCATTGAAACAAACAAGAGTGGAGTTCGAGTAGGAGCCGTTTCTCTGCCTCGTCTTGGTTCCTACCATGAATCGAATAAGGCTCCTCTTCTGTTCCAGCTGTATGTGTTTCAGAAGATACATTTTCCGTTTTTAAATTTTCACTATTTACAGGATAAATAAGTTCTATAAGTGTCTGTCCTCTGATATAGAATTTCTTGACATCATCTTTGAACAAAAACGTCAAAGTCTTTTGTTTTCCAAGCCAAAACAGAACAAAAATAATTCCATATTTTTTTTGTCTATCTAACAATTTTCATGATACATCCTCTTGGATTTTTGGCCCCTCTCAGTTTTCTCAGTGGATTTATCAGTTGCACAATGGAAGGCCTGAGCACTCTCCACAACTCGAGGGCATATGACCGCAGACATGTAGAAAATGGCCCCTGTGCACCACTTGGATAAAGCCTGTGATGATTTTTGACAGCCGTAACTGAGATCCTTATCAGCTCCATAAAAGTGAGCATTCCGTACGTGTCCACGCGGTCTCCAAGGGTTACTGGGTGCTTTGCTGCACAGGCCCGCTTTTGGACAAAAACAGAGATGTCAGGCAATATTCCCAGTCAGGCCTGTGGGGGTTCATATGCAGGTCAAAGAGAAGTCAACGTGCTGTTTCAACACAGCCCCGCGAGGCACTGTTCACGGCGGCGCTGGGGACACGACAGCACATGGCCCGAGACTTTTCAATCCAGCGAAGAGGTGCGCTCCAAATTGTTCAGTGTAACCAAAGTCAAACATTGACTCATCAATGTTTCTAATGACAGTTTGGGGCAGTGAGAGATGTTTAACCTTCAGTATTGTGAACCCTCTGAAGAATATGTACAATGCTCTGTAGCCAGATTTCCTTTTTAAAGCATGATTCACTGGGGTGTAATCGCCTACAGAGACCGGTCATGGCAAAAGATGTGTTACACATGCTGGAGTTTCCCCCAAAAAAACGGTGCTTGTTGCATCCAAAGACAATGACGTCAAGTTTGAAGAACCAAATGCATCATTATGATAAATGTCTGCTTGCAACACAATAATGAATAGAAGAGTACACACTGGCACTTCAAGAATTCCCAAAGCTAACAAAAACCCATGTGCAAAAAAGAATAAAGTAAAATCTTTGGTTTGACATGCACATAATGACATAAAGATAATAACCAATGTATTGTAGTAATCACAGTAAATGAGAAGCCTCTTGCGTTCCATAACATCTCATAGTGGCTTGATACTAGACAAACTACATTTTATGTGAGAACCTGTAGTTATTGCAACTTCCCATTTGACTTTCATTGTGGACAGGTCTCTTGGGTGTTTTCATAATGATAATCATAATCCATGATCATGATTATAATTTGAATTTGAAGAGGATACCATTTTTGCAGGAACATCTCCAAGAGGCAGAATAAAGGGAATATTTTATGATGAAAAATGACTTACATAAAATTATCACAAAAGATGACTCCATGTCTGTTGAATATTTGTGAGATCATGTGTGTCCAAATAACCAATTTCCCCAGGCAGAAGTAATATTGTAGTGGTGTAGTCACATGTTTCTTTGTAGAAAACAAGGCCCTACAGGATAACCATCTCATCTGTCCCCCTTCATTTTGAAATGAATGTTGTCTGGGACTTTTATCCAGACTCTAAGGCGAAAGTTTGCTAACGTCCAAACTTGAGAGTGCCGGTGCGTTCAGGGGGAGGATAGAGACCACCGCTGGGGCCTTCGGCTGGTGGTCTGAGGGGGGGCGGAGTTGCGCGGGCCCCAGGAACCGGGGCATTTATGCTGGTGGAAGGGGGCACCGCGGGCAGAGCCACTGTCTGTATGGTGCCCCTATCACATGTTCCCAGCTCCTCCAGGCCCTCCAGGCCCTGCGGGGGTCCCTCGTAGCCCATGTTGAGCCGGAGGGGTTGGTGGGCCTGGCAGTAGTCCACAATGGGCTGCTCGTAGCGGTAGAAGGTCAGCGCACCCATCTGGTGGGGGACCTGTTCAGAGACAGGATGGATGATGGGAAAGAAGAAGGACAGAAAGAGTGAAGTCAGGACAAAGGACGGGAAAGTGGGTTGTGCAGGAACAAAAAAAAGAGAGAGAAGAGAGAGAAAAAGACATTAGCCACAGGATTACATGAAAGTGTAAATAATATTATTTATTTCAGTGTGGTCATTTAAGTATCTCATCTGCTGTTTGCGGCTAACTACAGCAAAATGTTTAAACAGATTCAGATTCAGTTTATTAATGTGAAGAAAGAAGGCCAGTCCTCATATATTACACACTGCACTACTGATATGTGCCACATTTGGACTGAAATAAACCTTAAAGAAAATCTGTTTCATCTGAGCCCAAATACTAACATTAAAAACACCAAAAATGCCCCTCTCAAAGCTTCAGTCAAAAGTGTGTAGTGTAGGGCCTACACAATATTGATTTTTTTGTCAGACAGTTTTCTTCTGCTGGGGCAGCGAGGCACTGAATCACTCCTTAGCTGTACCTCACTGTATAGATAAGAAAAGCATTTTTTTTTCGCTTACTGCTGCTACAATACCGTTTTTCTTTTAGTGTGTGTATTTTAATATACTGTTTGTGATTGCAAACTGCAGATGGATAAAGCATACATTGTTCATTTTCTCATGGGAGAATAACAGCTTAGAAGAGCAAAAGAACAACTTAATCCACTGCAAAGATTGTCTGACAACATTGCCAAGCTGTGATGATCTAAATACTGCAAACAATCTTTTTTGTTTATATTCGGTGTCTGCACTCCCATCTGTCAATGCTTTCTACATTAAATGTATCTTTTACCACACTGGGTATTGTTCATGTATGTACAGTATAATGTCACTTTGGCGCAGCTGCTAAGGAGGTAGAGTGGTAGAGTTTTCTCGATTCCTGCTCTCCCCAGTGTTGTTGTTGTGTTCTAAGGCAAGACAGTTAACCCACCTTGCCTCCAGTGACACAGCTCTGGTGTATGAATGTGTGAGAATGTGGGACAACGAATGGAAATTAGCCTAAAGCCACATTCATGTGACTGTGACCCATGTATGTTCATTAACCAAAAATCGTTCCCTAAATGATTTGAAAATGTAGTGGCTGAAACTAACCTAAAAGTGTAACATCTTGAGAAAGCAACTACAGTCACATCTGTTCCGATTTAATAAAAACTGTTTTTTTTTATTGCTGTTAATTTGTTACGCAAAGTTGCATTGTGGCTGCTACTCAGAGCCCACGGTGCAGTGAGCTTTCTACTTGACCTCAGCACAGACACTCATATGGACACCACCTGAGCCTGCCACTACCCTGGACCCATTTGTTTGTGCCACACAACATTGTTAACCGACTTCATTTTACATCTGGGGCCATTGTTCCACAAAGACAAAATGAAAATACAGTAGCGCCAACCCGACTGTTAACAGTGTCTGAGATGTTCACGGAAGACGCACAATTTGATACAGAATATGGATTTCTATGAGGAAATAAAACTTATTCATAACCATTTTGATGGTTGGATGGTTGATGGAGTGTTTGTTTCCAGTAAACTGTACCGAGGGACCCTCTAAAAAACTAACATCTGCATTCTACAAATTATGAGCTGTTCCTTTTACTGCTTTTCAAATGGCAGTCGGTGCTGATGACTGTTCCCATGGTAACCCAGCATCAGTTCTGAGTTTGCTTGGGGATATGGTGCATAACTTTGACAAGATAGCCATTATGAAACTCTTTATAAAACTCTTTGATATTACGTTCAAACCCCTTGCATGTGTAAAATCTAGACCACAGAAAAAATACATTAGATGTTAAAAGAGACGTAATGAGGGTAAAATAGTTCTATATTAAAAAAGAAATGCTGAGTCAATACCCTGCTTTCCTGTAAACCTACTGCTTTCTTAAATGGACAAATGCTTACTTTTCTTTTATTTTGCCAGCTTTACTACACTCACCTAAAGGATTATTAGGAACACCATATTAATAATGTGTTTGACCTCCTTTCTCCTTCAGTCCTGCCTTAATTCTACGTGGCATTGATTCAACAAGGTGCTGAAAGCATTCTTTAGAAATGTTGGCCATATTGAGGAGATAGCATCTTGCAGTTGATGGAGATTTGTGGGATGCACATCCAGGGCACAAACCTCCTGTTCCACCACATCCCAAAGATGCTCTATTGGGTTGAGATCTGGAGACTGTGGGGGCCATTTTAGTTCAGTCAACTCATTGTCATGTTCAAGAAACCAATTTGAAATGATTCGAGCTTTGTGACATGGTGCATTATCCTGCTGGAAGTATCCATCAGAGGATGGGTTCATGGTGGTCATAAAGGGATGGACATGGTCAGAAACAATGCTCAGGTAGGCCGTGGCATTTAAACTAAGGGGCCTAAAGTGTGCCAAGAAAACATCCCCCACTCCATTACACCACCACCACCAGCCTGCCCAGTGGGAACAAGGCATGATGGATCCATGTTTTCATTCTGTTTACACCACGTTCTGACTCTAACATCTGAATGTCTCAACAGAAATCGAGACTCATCAGACCAGGCAACATTTTTCCAGTCTTCAACTGTCCAATTTTGGTGAGCTCGTGCAAATTGTAGCCTCTTTTTCCTATTTGTAGTGGAGATGATTGGTACCCGGTGGGGTCTTCTGCTGTTGTAGTCCATCTGCCTCAAGGTTGTGCGTGTTGTGGCTTCACAAATGCTTTGCTGCATACCTCTTGCTGCAACTTTGACTGAAATAACCACTGTATTTCAGTCAAAGTTGCAGCAAAGTTGCTCTTCTATCAGCTTGAATCAGTCGGCCCATTCTCCTCTGACATCTACCATCAACAAGGCATTTTCGCCCACAGGACTGCTGCATACTAGATGTTTTTCTCTTTTCACACCATTCTTTGTAAACCCTAGAAATGTGTGTGAAAAACCCAGTAACTGAGCAGATTGTGAAATACTCAGACCGGCCCGTCTGGCACCAACAACCATGCCACAATTAAAAATTGCTTAAATCACCTTTCTTTCCCGTTCTGACATTCAGTTTGAAGTTCAGGAGATTGTCTTGACCAGGACCACAGCCCTAAATGCACTGAAGCAACTGCCATGTGATTCTTGCATTAATGAGAAATTGAACAGGTGTTCCTAATAGTCCTTTAGGTGAGTGTAGATGCTAATAGGCAAAACATATGAAGCTTTAAATGACAGTTTTGCGAGTATACGAAATGTTGGCCTGTGTTATAGTCATCAAACAAGACAAACACTGACCTCAGATCAGATGTGTTTATTCATATTTTGTCCTGTTCTAATTATTCAAATTACCTTAAACATGTGTTTCCAGAGACAATTAGCCAATTTTATTATTATTCTGGTTAAATACTGTTACACAACAGTGGATTCCAAATATGGTTTATTGAATGTTGTGAATACCCAAAAAGTGTTTGAGCATGTTTATGGCAGTTTTTAAAGAACAACGATTACTGAGTCTAAAATTATTGACTCTAAAAAAGCCATTGGTTGTATTACTTTCAGTTCTCACAACTGCCCAAAGTAGACAAACTGAGCACTGCTGGATGAGAAGCTTTTTGAATAGACAATTTTCAGGAGTCATCAGACACATCATTAAATTGAATTTGTAGAATTTAATTGATTTCTGTTTTCACTTTGTTTATGTTTGTGCATGTTCCTGCTGGGCTACTGTAGCTGCTCACGGGCTGTAAAATAGCAAATGTGAGACTATAGACTGCCTATTTTAAGAAATTAAACTTTATATTCAAGCATTTTATTCAGATTAATTAACAGACCTGAAGTAATGTTGGATTCAATGTGAATATCAGTCACATTAGAAACCCATGACTTGCGTTTTACACAGCTGCACTAAGAAGACATTTTAGATTGTTTTTTCTCTATAAACATGTTTGCCCCTCGGAGAAGCAGGGCAGTTTTTTCATTTTCCAGAGCAAAAGTCGGAGCAAACAGGTCTTCTCGTCCTCTTTACTTTCATATCACATGTTACAGCCTGAAGCCCTCTTCACATCTGCTCGGTGAAAGCCCCTTTCAAGCCTTAATACATGCCAGACAAACCGATGATACTCTCGTGACACGCCATCGAACTTTAAATCACATGTGCCACAGTTGGGGGAAAAAGAGGCCAATTAAAAGATTTTGAAAAGCAGTGGAAGCAGCAGGGAAATGGAGGAAAGCTGACCTGGATTAAATGCCGCTGCCTGGCTGAGAGACACATCATCAGATCTGTACACACAGGCGTCAAGGAGCACACAAGAGAAGTCGCTACAGATATGACACCGTCGCCGAAGACATGAATAATACAGGCCTCCACTCTGAAGAGGTGTGGGAAGCACAGCAAGTGTCAAAACTGCTGGATTCAAATAGTGCTTTGTGGTTTAGTTTTAACTTCATCTTTAGGAAAAAGATTGGATCGGTTTCTGCATGTTAGACCTAGCATACCATAAATTACATATACACTATTCAAATGTTTTTTTGTAAACAAGTTTTATATAAAACAATGACAACTGTGAAGTCATGTAAAGACTTTACAGTTGTCTTACATGAAAATTTGTACGGGTTATCAAAAAAAAATATATCTTAATGCAATAGTTAGAAATAAAGTGAAATCCTTTGGCTGTTTGCTAAGAATAATCAAAAAGACACTAAAATGTGTTTAAAACTTAACAAAATATATTTTAACAAGAAAAGAAGAAACCAAAGCTAAAATAACCATAGGTCCTATAAGACCAAACTTTTACAGAAAATAAATAAAACGACGATACAACAGACCAGCAACTTTGACTCTGCCAGACAGATCTGCTCCACAGAACATAGTCTATTCCACAGAACCCGTTGAAGGCGTTTGTAAAAGAGAATAACTGGTTGGTGATTTATCAGAGCAGTTTCATCCAATCAGAGCAGTGCCGTGTTGTTGACATGTTGACAGGTTGACACAAAAAAACACGCCCAGACTACATTATTGGACATGTTTTACCAGGGTTCAGGTGAAAAAAACTGTTCAAGATGGATTTTTTGTGAGATTGTAAACTCCCAGATCTTGTGAGACTCAAGCTGCAGTGTGAGTTTACAGCAACTTGGGTCAGAAATAGTTTGGTCTCACTATGAATTGAGCAGAGTTTAATACTTTGCACACTTTTGTTTAAATCCTAAATGACAAAAAAAATTGTGTGGTTCGCTAATGCCTGGCATGAAAATCTGAGGATTTTAAGTATTATTTGACTAGACTAAGTTGGATTTAAGAGATGCTGGAGATGCATTACTTGTCGGTGATCCTTATAGAACATTCTCTCAGTGTAATGTTTTACTGTTTGGATCAGGGTTGTTAATGTACGTTTTTGCTGTGGTCTTGTTGTAGTCCATTTTAGGAACATTGTAGTATTTATTAAAATACCTTGTCTAACTGAAGATTTTCCTACAGCTTCCTTCGCCAAGGTCAGTGGAGTTGTTTTTTCCAGACATTTCTGATTCTCCTTTCCTAACTCCATACAGAACCTCACATTGAATTTCTGTGCACCTCATGGCATTGCTCACAAAGGAACAGTTTGGGAGTTTAGAACTGGAACGATTTTATTGAAGTACAGTCTAATTTCTGTTTTAGGTTTACACCTTTAGGGTAGTACCTAGATGTTATAATCCAGTAGCATTATCGGCGTTTTAAAATCTACTGAAACTTTCACATACAGAGAAATGTGCACACATTATTTTCACCACTCACACAAATGCTTTTGTGTAGGTTGTGGGTCACTCTGTACTGTCTGGAAGTAAGCATCTTTACACTTTGAAACATTTCCTTTTTTTACTGAATGTCTTATATACTAGACAAGTTCAGTGTAACAAAGGCAGAAAGTATTCCTCCTAAATTATAGCTCTTGCCATTGTTGCATTTTGCTGAAAACAGAAGCCCCCTTGTGTATTTGGCCAGACTTTAAAGCCAATAAATAACGTTTCTAGACTAATGATAGAAAATAAAAAGTAATGGAAATATATAGTCTTTGTAGACATAAATATTTCTGCTGAGTCATATCCCTAAGAACTTGCTGCTGACAGGACCTTTTTACAGTGAAGATAGCAGCCAAACCCAATAAGACTAAAGAAAACATATAGGCTGCAACATTTAAAGCCCATGTAGTTATCTTAATGATGTTCTGATAAGAGATGGTGCATTTAAAGGCACATAGAATGGGGTTTAAAAGCAAAATCTGCCAATGTAATGTAGATATATGCCAGCGGAGAGGCATATGTCTGTGCAGAGTGGGAAAGTGTGCACGATATGAAAGTCAAATGAAATGCGGACTGCGCTAATGTAGCTTGGCAGTTTACCCTGAACCGGGCCGCTGAGATAAAGCCACTCTCAGAGCATTAACACCAGTTGTGTTTCAGATAAAAAATAGTGTTATTTGTTGCCTGGAGCATGAGGCAGCGCCACATTACAATTCAACAAACTGCGGTAGCACAAAGTGTCATGTTTTGGTATAAAACAAGCTGCTGCGAGAGTCTAAAAGCCAGCAGTCCCTTCAGTCCCCACCTATATCCACAAACGCCACCTTCATTTCATCCATACCTTCTGCCTTTTTCCTCAAATGGACTCCATTAAGCGAGCCTGACTCATTACATTATAGGCACTCAGTGGATTACTCCCCTCGTGGCCCATTCAGTTAAAAACCCTCACCAACCACAGCCACCACCTCATCTGCCACCCCACCCCACCCCATCCCCGCTCTACCTCCTCTCAGCTCTGTCCAGGCATGAATTAATTAACCCATATTAACTCCCCACAGTTTCAGTGGATTCTCTCAAATTGTCAGGGCATAAATCTGGGCTTGTGCTGATGGCACGATAATGGTGAACGTCTGGCTAAGTGTAAGTACAGAGAGCAGAGTGAGTACACGGAAAAGAATATACATATTTTGGTCATGTATTATGTGATTCATGTGACTCCTAACTTTCCATATTGTTTTAGAAGTATTATAGTATTTTTTTTAAAGGAGGATTAGGTGTTCTAGTGCATCCAAGGTGTATGTTTACATGTGTCTAATAAATATTAATTTGTTCAGAAAAGGGTTATGTGGCACTAGGCTTACACAGGCCAACCTTTGATCCTAATAATCAGCTTGAAATGTTTCTCAAAAGTGTTTATTTCTTTGGCGCGTTGCAGATATAGGTAGCCTACTGTATACGTGGACACTTTTCTCACCTTTAGCAGGCTAGCTTTGGTCAAAAAATATTACCAACATTATCAAAATCATACAGTACGACAGGTATGCCCAAATGTATTGTATAAGACTAAACAGTGTTTATAATATATTCCATTTGTTTGACTCATCCCCATACCAAGGAAATGAGCAGCAGAAATAAAGTCACATCCAAATCTTATTTCAACTTTGTCTCCCAGGCAACTGGGGCCAAGATATACATACATGTTTTTTTTTCTATTCATGGGGACTATAGGCTCATGTAAGTACCCATATTGTTCAATAAAATATCCACCCATATTTGTTTTGTTTTTTTGTAACGTTCTAATAATCTACAAGATAAAACAAGAGATTTTACAGAGACATTAATAAATGACAGAATAGGACCATGCGAAATTAAGAAGTACATTAGACTGTTTGAATATAGATACAGGAGGTGATGCCACAGAAACAGACTCGCTAAGATGAACATCTGGTGAAAATATCTAAAACAGATTATTACCACAGTCGACATAAACATGCTATGGATTGATTCATCAAACAAAGCCAAGTCCAAACCCCAAATGCATTTCATGACAGGAACAAAAGGTCTCATTAATATTCACCATCAGTCCTCAGTGTTACGAGGTACAGCTCCATAGCTCATTAGGAATCCTGTCAAGCTCCTTCTCCTTCTATGCCTCTCAGCATTTGGAAATTATTAATTCCTCACACTGAGTAGTCAGTTGACAGTGAAGACAGCCAAATATGTAAATGCTAACATCTGGCTGGAAAAGAGGAAAAAGAAGAAATTTTAAAAAAATTAAAATGGGCAGCTAAATTTATTTTCCAAATGCTCAAGCAACATTGTTGGAGTGAACATTGGGATTTTATATGATGCACTATAGAAATGTTTATGATGATGTTGGCAAAATTAATATAGTCATTGTTTGCTGACCTTTCATCAACTCATTTAGATAACACTGTTTATTTTTTTTTGTTCTTTTTTTGTCTGTCCACACATTGTCGATCATCAATGGTCACAAATCATACAGAAATCCTACCAAACCTTCGAGCTATGAACACAACTCACCCTTTATGTAATATAGAGCATGTTTTACATTTCTGAAAAGGAAGCATTTTCCTCCATACAGAAATTGGACCCAATTCAAGAAAAAAAAGTACTACTTGCTATTCCTTTTTTTTTACCGTGTATGTACACTATAATGACCGTACAAGTGTGCTTTGGTGTGTGATACATGGTTGTGATGATGCTATTATGAAGCTGAACTTCACGCCCTTTTGTTTTTCTAAGTGCACCCTTTCTCTACACTACATCTTTACACTCACATTTATCGTGTATACGCTTTCGTGCGACTGTATATGGGGTGTATCCCAGCTACGGGAAAAGGAAGTAGAGATGCTGAAAGACTTAGGGTGTGATCCAGTAAAGGAAGCTTACTGGATCCACAAACTGCGAGCCTGGGAATATCCCGGTCCTAACCCGGACTTAGATGGGTCATGTTGTTTTTTAAGAAACATGGCTTGTTTCTTGTTTGCTGCTTTTGCTTACAATTATTGAGCTGTGATGCATATGTCTCCTGTGTGTTTTTGCTTTGTGCTCTCTGCTCATATGTTATTGTTACCTGTAATTGATTACAGTTGGTGTGCCTGTGTAGTCTTCTTGATTTGCATAGAATAAAACCAGTTTACAGATTTAAATTTTTAAAATTTAATAACATTATATAACAGCTGCAGTACTGTGCTGATGAAAGAACAGTGGCTTAAGTAGATTGTTTTAGTTTTTTCTCCATTCTGCTTGTGTTTTATAAAATGTAGACAATAAGTATGATGTTTTTCAGTTCTCTCTAAAACTGCTGAAAAAACTAGCTTGTTTTTAAAAAATAGGCACCATATTTTTTATTCTTTTGTAATCCAATTCAGACTGCAGTGTTTAGCTCCACCTTTTGGAAAGCGGACCATAATAAGGGAACCGAAAAACAAAGAATAGTAAAGTATAATACACTCTTTTTGGAACATTTCAAACTATTTGGACTAGCTTCTGCCGACCCAACCTGTACCATACTGCTTCAGTGAAAACAAGTCTTTACAATTCCATCTGTATGCTTACACAGACATAGCTTTTCTAACTATCTACAAAGCAAACCACAAACTGTTTTTTGTTCCTTTTTCATTTTAGCCTCCTTCTGCAGACGGTTTATTAGAGGAGTCATGAATGACTCCAGAAAAGGTCTCCAGTATATTCATTTTTACAGTGTCCTGGTGGCCCTTAGAAATTGTGTTTTTATTTTTTGCATTTAACGCTTTATGAGCAGCTAAGAAGGCAGTAACATTGCCAGCGGCAGACAATGCTAATGCCTCCCTGGGCTTTAGGAGCATTATGGTTCAAAAAGTCTGCTGCTTTTCTCAGCCAAATACTTTGATCCACTCAAGTCACCGCATTGTGGCAGAGAACACAGTGAAGAGGAGGTGCAACACACTCCTACTGAAATGTCACACAGACTTTTTAAATTCATTGCTGCTTTACATAAAACTTCTATAACAATTCATTAGTCATGTTTTTTATTCATCTGTATTCCTGAAAACAAAGCAGCTTTCCTCGAGTTTCTGTTGTCAAACATTTTTATTAATGTTGTTAATGGCTTTCCCACTGTTACACTGTTTATACTACCTATATATTTGTACATACTGCATTATTAAACATACAGCAATTTGAACTTGCTCACTCATCATTTGGAACAATAATGAATCGAACTGAGAGCGGTACTGGAAGTAACAGTTTGATTTCCATATTCTTTCAGAACTTTCTCTTGTTCTCTTTGCAGAGGTTGATATGGACATTACCATAACCCGTTTGTGAAGTTGATATATACTTAAAGCAGGGAGTAATGTAAGGGTTTGGTGTTTATGCCGGGTAACATGTTCAGTAAATCTAGAGCAATGTAAAGAGTGATGGACTTCTATTGGAATGTGGAATTCATTAAAAAAAACAAAAATACATATATTCAAAGACATTTATTCATGTCAATTTAATATACTCATTATTGGCTGACCTTCAGTCAACTCATTTAGATTGCACTGCTTTTTTCTCTCTCATCATCATCAATCATCAATGGCCACAAATCATTAACCTGGCAGAGCCTGACGTGAGCTCTCTGTATTTTCTATAAACAGGAACTCAGTCTGACCAAGATCCGTAAGCCAGTCAGTTCCTCAGATATGTTTCCTTGTGTCACACTTAGACGACCCAAGTCCCCTGTTCAAAACTGCCTCTGCTCTTCAATAATTTTAAATAATCAAGACAACATTAAGTTTTTAAAACCTCAACAGCAAACAGCGTTAAGAGAGTTCCTTTTAAGAGAATATGTTTTTTCTACGCCAAGTTGGTTTGATTACTTTTTTGTAGATTGTTGTCTAGCTCAGGTTTCTTTAAATATTCACATATCACTGACATCATTTAGTAAACAGTCCTCACTTTTCTCCATTAACCTCCTCCATGTGGAGTTCAGTTTGTAACTGCAATAATATCAAAACTGGAAATCGAATTTATCCACATTTATTGTGAATTGAATGTGAAAAGTAATAGCGTGGCAAGTTGGTGGTCAAACATCGATCAGAACAGGATCAAAGATTCTATCTTCTCTATCTATCTTAAAATCTATCTTGCCTTTCTGGAAGCTGTCATATTTTTGGAGAGCCGTAGCTAGTACTGACAGAGTAGCAGTGACGGCAGTCATGGGTTTCAGGTTTGACAAAGTACCACATGGTGCTATAAAATTATATTTTATAGCACCATTGTGATAGGTAGTTACTGGCAAGTGGTTCACCTCAAGTTATTCTTCTTAAAGTACCTTTTGGAAGCATATAGTATATTGACACAAATCTTGTTTGTGCAAAGTAAATATTGTGACAAAACAATCTCATCTCTAATGAATGTTGCATAGTGTTGCTTTAAACACATGGACACCAATAAAGTTGAACCTTGCCTTACAACACAACTCACTCACAGTGTGACATCTATCAGACAGCTGGTTGGTTGTAGTGGTTTCGAGTTGAATATGAGACAAAGGCTGAAGGATACATTGATGAATACATCCACATGCCTCGAGGTAACACATAACAGGTACAGTGCATGAAAATAACATGCCGGGATGAAATGTAAGTCTGTAACTAACTTATTTTCTGATTGTTTTCAACACTGATTGGAGAAATGAACACTGTCACATAGACACATGGAGCAAATAAACATTGTGTCCTTAATGTATTAAGCATGCATGGACTCATGAGTACCACAGAGTCTGCTATATAAAATCATACAGTAATATGTAAAAATAGCCATTAAGTGAGGCATGTAAACAATAATCATCACAAGGGCCAAGACTTGAAGACTGTAGGAGTTCCACATAGTGAAGGACTGTCCCCACGAGTGTTGTGTACGAGTGGCACTGCAGCGCGGACGGATCGTCAGCACAGATGTTGCGAGGCGGGCAGCAGTGACAGGGAGCCAACCAGTCAGGTTTTCAGCCGAGCGCTGTGCCTGGACGTGTGTGAGGGGGCGTGAAGCTAAACACCGTCAGTTTGTTTTCAGACAGCACTTCCCAAGAGGAAAGCTTCCCAGCTGCGTGCTGCAGTGTGCGGGTGGGGCGGGGGGTGTCAACGAGAAAGAGGCCTCTGTCAGTGACGCAGTGCACATCTGTCTATGTGTGAACAGCTGTGGAAATTCATGTAAGCCCTGGCAATAAAACATCGTCACATCAGAGCAACACGTGGATGTAGCAAGTGTAACTATCTGAGAAGACATTGTAGTGACTCTGTTGAGTGATAAACAGTCTTGGTTATTCGAAATAATATCAGTGATACTTCTGGCATTACAAGAAATTCATTATTATGCTTTCAAGACAATGAGTACCTACAGGCAGTTGTCTAAAAGCCAATCCAGTAGAATTAGGTCAGGCATGGGGGCGCTCGGGTCATTTGCCCAATGTCGTTCTACTGTCTTCTACTGGCAGAAAGGTCAAAAGACATCTAAAAATAGGTCATATGATAATTCAATTTATTTGTGTCATTTCCTAAATTCCGTAAGTCTTGGTGCAATAGGTCCTTCCTTCTTGGCTCATAAACGGATGATCACAGCTGCTAATGAGCGACAAAGGACATGCATACAGCCCATCACCCATCAGCAAGTGTGCTGTTTGCTAACATCCTGCTGTTAAAACCCGTCAGGTGACACATGAGTCACAGACTATTTACAGATCACTTACAGCAGTCGCTCAAAAGAGAAACAGAGATACTTTTTTCTTTTTCTTTTTTAAACAAACGGTAGCCGACATCATAGTGACAGGCTTCAATAAATGCTCAAGAGATGATGGAAACGTAGATATTGTATCACCTGCAGTCACAAGGTACTGAATGAGGTGAGCTACCTTTGGAGTGAACCCTATTAACCATCTCATACTACTTTCACAGTTTTGTGTGAGACTGAACAATGTGACACTGTACAAAAGGTACAGTGTCACATTCTCTTGTTGGTCTTTTGTACTCAAATATGAGGTTATTTTCTCTTAAAAGAAGATGAAATTACACCTTAATTTTGCCCCAATTTCTTTCTTAAATACATAAATTCATACTGGATTGGTTGATATTTTGTCTACTCTTTCTAAAAACAGGGCCAACATATTCATTCATTTTCTGCCAAACAAGAGTACACAACTTGGCTTTTGTGTTTCTATTCTCTGCATGTCTTTACAATAATACTTGCCACATTAGCCTGGAGGGGCTGTTCTTTTTTGAAATAATGTATACACATTTCCTGTATTTTCTAGGTGCACTTAACGAACAGACCAGGATACATTTATAAAAATTGTACTTTGCGATAAAAATAAATAAATAAATAAATTCTGTGAAAGTCACTGGTCATTTGATGAAAGAAAAATAAATTGTAATGGTCAGTAAAAATTAAATACACTATGGTAAGAATCAAAAGAAGGCCACACATGCATTATAGCATACACTGTGTGACCAGTGCAAATAGTCAGTTTAGTGAATATATAGAGTCCCAAGTAGGTGTAAAGTGAATGCAATGAAACGTTTCACTTGTATTTAATAATGTACAATAAACTGAAGAGTATATTATGTTAGACATTAAGGTGAGGTTGTGGGCTAATCTTGCTGTGTCTAGGCATGAGCCATGCTCCACTTTTGACAAATGGCAAATGTTAATTGCAGGGTTGACAGTGACTTAAGTGACTTTCACAGTCACCCGGTCTACAACACGTCGTGCACACAAGCCAGCTGAAAGTTTGCTTTTCTAAACTGCACTAATGAGTCAAACCTTACTGTACCAACCATTTATTTCAACATTTTCATAACAAAATTGCCTGTTACATTCTCCCCAGCCCTCCAAAAGACAAACATTATCTACCCTCTTTTTTTTTAGCCATCGATTGAAGCTAAAGAGTTGTCCCAGGACGGTACTAGCAGTAAAGGGTCAGTTAACTACAGAGGCTCAACCTTGACATTCCCTAGAGTTGCATGTGTGTGAAAATATAGCCACATGTCCACGTTTCAAACTAATTGATTCACTAAACAAGCCGTTTGCCTCCCACTAATTCCGTAATGACTGGAGGTCCCTTTATGTGCAGTGACTCTTGATTACAGGTCTCTAACACAATACACACTCCTTCGCACATCAAACACACAAACAAAGTCGGCCTCGGAAAGGTGGGTTAGCGAGACAAAGTGGTGGACAAAATGAGGGTAAAAAAACAGAGGAGAAAGCATTGCTGAGGCCTCCTTCATGCACCAATGAATGCCCGTCGTCGGCTCATCCTCCTGCCACTGTATAGTACGTACAGTGAAGGAGCTTCTGCAGACCATCGCTAATGGGCCGTGAAATGTTACTCAATGCTCAACACGTTTCTCAGCACCGCTTGCCTTTATACACAGACCCACACATTCAGCACAGTTATCACGCCTAATGAATGCAGGGGCTGAAATCAGTGCAGCAACTGGATTTAGGCCATAGAGAGCAGAGAAATAGTGGAACAACAGACTATGATGTCACCATATAGGCTTGCAATGGGGCAGTTTATGGAGCCAGAAAAATCAACAAACCTGGAAAAGTAGTTTGGAATGTGCAACGCTTTACAGTCACAGTGTAAGCCGTAGTAAAGGGTAAGTTCCATTTAATGTTTCACTTTCTTTGCATCTTTAAACATATTTTTGTGGCGTGTCAATTCTATGAGGGTATCCGAAGAGGATATTTCACAATTCCTGCTGCTACTTTGCTATTTTTGCACTCTCCAAACATCTCACCAAAGTTTTTCATTCTCATAGCAATTTCCTGCGTCTTTGCTCGACCGAGGCATTACAGATAAATGACAACCATTCTTTGGTGATTGTTTGTTGTCGCCACCATTATGCAGGGTAGCCACAGCCATTATTTTAGTTACTTCAGGTGCTGGCAGCAGCATAAGCCCGAAAACCGGAAACACTTGCAATATACAGTAGATATTTTTGACCTTGTTCAAAATTACAATCAAACTAATTCACTGTATAGCCCTACCCTGACTACAGGGTGAATAGCTATAGTGATCAGGCTTGGGGGAAAATTAATAAAATGTACCAGGATTATCTAATCAGGGTAAAATGATAAATGTGCATTTATAGAGTGCTTTTCTGTATCCTTCTCAGGCATCCAAAGTGCTTTACATGATGCTTCCATTCACCCCATTCACACCTGGGGCAGACACCTTCTCCGACCACCACCAAACTCACAAACACACACCAGAACTGGGGAGAGCGGTAATCGAACTACTAACCTTCCAGTTCACAGCAGGGTACAGCATTAAAGTTTTACAGGGATAAGGCTTATGTCTCCAAGCAACCCAACGTCTTGAATAACTGCACTTTTATGTACTACATATGTCTTCTTATGTTCTTTTGCTTTCCGTTCATCATGAGACATTCAATCAAGTCCTTAACTGTGCCCTTGAAATGAATATGACAAATGTAACACCATCCCTCCTTAAAACAGGAAACTTTCTTATAAACCATTCAGGTGTGGCTGTTGTAACTGCTGATGACGATGACTCATATAACTTTGTGTCTGACTAATACAACTAATATCCTGCATTTGTTAAAACCATATGATAATAGGCGGTTAATTTTTGATACAACTGTACAACAGCAAACATGGAGCCAAACTTACATTCCCTTTATATTCTGTCTGTAAGGTATGTTCTCCATCTGTTCTGTGGACTCTACAAAGTCAGTGCAGATTAAAGCTGAAAACACTGTACGGTATAACTGTCAAACAATATTAAAAACCTGCACATCACATCTGCCGCTAGCCAAAGGGGACGTCTTTGAAAGTGTACAAATACATAAAATTGACTATGACAACAGAAAAATGAACAGAAATAAGGTTTGGGCTCATCTGAAGAAGAGACGTGGGACTTTGGGAATGAAGCTGCATTTTTAGCCAAGGTCAAAAAAGTAACTTTGGCAAAATTTCCATCACAAAGCTTTATTCCTTTAAAATGACCAATGGCAATGTAAAATAGTAAGCTACAATGATCTCTGTCGGTTTATGACTGAAACCTGCTTTGGTTAAAGAGTTTTTTGTTTCATAAAGCACTTGAATTATGGTTTATTTTCTTGACTTTATTGTGCACATGGAAGACACTGTTACAAAAATATGTAAAAATCAAATGTATATTTTTTTTCACTTACTAACATGAAGTAGAAATGAATTGTTTGGATATTTGAGTTACACATTTTCCAGAAAAGTTCATATCAATTCAAAATTTTGAGTTTACTTAAACCCCCCCAAAAAAGAATGTAAGCAGTAATCCAACACTGAAAAATGGAATAATCCACTGCTCAATCCATTTAATTAATTTAACATTCCGGTTTACAGTGTACAGTTTCACCTTTAGAGATTTACACAGACAAAAATAAACTAGCCTTTCTTTACGTCTTTTTCAATGAAACAAAAGGTGATCCCTGGAGCACTTGAGCTCTCCTGCTTGTCATTAACTCATTCATCTAAACTAAATCTCATTTCCTGAATTTGCCTGGCCTCATATTTCCTAAGCCAATAGCACGAACCGTTCAGCCCTGTCCTGCCTTTTAAGTTTAATGCTCTCTATATACATGCAAATGATCAAAGTCAGGACCAGCTGACGTTACTTCGAGCCTTAACAAACAAATCTCGACCGCCTCCACCACTACTTATACAGTAAATCTCCTGCGGCCATCGCTGAGAGCTCGAATGCATATTAAGAAGGCGGGATGACGGCTCATGTCAAAGGAGAACAATTTGTAGATTCATTTCTGCCACCCTGTAATGAATTCGAGGTTCCCAAATCTCTCGGCTGGTGATGTCTTGCATTATGTGCTGCTCCGAGCGGCGGTGGCACTGGCGCTGTGGTCTGAGTAATGAGCATGACCCAACACGAACGCTGTGTGGCCAACTTCTACAGTGGGAGCGTCAGTGGCACTTTAATCAGGGATATTGGGGAGGAGTGTGCCTGGGAAAGCAGAGCGAGGCTTTTAAAGACCTGACTAATAAGACATGTCAAAGGGAGCTGGGCACAGGCCAGAGCTGATATGCAGACCTTCTTCCTATCTGCTTCCGATCCGGGCCTCACCACACACTGCCTCGACAGCATTTGGACACAGATGGCCTTTTAACAAAGCGAGATATTCACTGATACAAACAAACACCAAAGCGTTTCCGAGCAGCGGGCGTTCTTCATGGTCAACGTTTAAGCTCTTTCTGTTCTCCTCTGATATATTCCTTTTACTCTTGTACGACAGTTTTAACAGGTCAGAAACAGTCAGACCAGGCTTTTTTGTTTTCCACTTTTTAGACTGAATCTCCTATGTTTTAACGACTGCGTGGCAGAAATACTCCATCTCTAGCACGTATGGGTATCTGCATGCCACAACACATTAAACAGTTCCTATATACTTCATGTGACACATTTAAGGGGTTTACTAATGCCATGTTCTAGTTTAAAGTGTTATTTTTTTACATTTGCTAGTAGAACAAAATGACATATTTGCTGTCAAGGAAAGTGAAGTCCAGAAGCTGAGCAGTCTCTAAAGCTTGCTAGAGCATCAAATAATCTCGATGTACAACAGCAGTGGTCTAGACTTTCTTTATTTCTCCACTGTTTTTAAAAGTTAATATTAAATAAAAATCAATTGTTAACTAAAAAAGAAAATATTAAGCAGCAATCAAAACGTTTGGGCACATGTTCATTTACCTTCAGAGGTTCATAAAAGGTTAAACTAAACTATGCTTTCTGTAGAGCTTTTACGTTTCATGCAACAAAAACCTCCCAGATGAGGATGATGATGATGATGATGATGATGTAAACCTCTTGGTCTAAATTGGTCATTTATGTTTGTAAAGCTCATACCAGTACCCAGTATATCAACTGTGCTGTATAAAACCTCCGTGCCATTATTGGCCAAAAGTCAAAATGAAAAATGTAAATATTGTCTCTGACAATATATATAGACTACAGGTAATTTATTATATATAAGTAACACATACAACTCAACTATATCCTGGAACATCGCTGTGAATGAATCCCCAGTGAACCCTTTTTGACAGCACCATAGAACATTATCATACACTACTGCCTTTTTTTTTTTTTTATATTCTTCGGCCAGGTGTCTCTTTTATGGCGGCTAAAATGTGCTTTAGATACTGGCACCTTCAATACTCTCCAAAATGGAGGTGTAGCCATCACTGTCTACTGCGGTAATACACTGACTAAAGATAAGCCCCTAATATAACCCCACTTCAAAGCTCTCTGCACAAACCCTTTAAAAGAGAGGTCTGTCAAGGGGGGAAAAAAAAAGAAATAAATGAAAAGGTACAAGCTTGTTCTTCGCTGACAGATTATTTGCGTAATATTACTCTTTCTGCCAGGCACAATAGCAGCTAGAGATTTGACAGACTCCTTCATAAAAGTATTTTGGGGAAAATGAAACAAGAATTCTATGCATAATTAAAAAAATAAATCTAACCCTGCGCTTATTTTGTACCAATTTCTGATACATATACATTGATACATGCTTTAAGATGTCCTTTGAAGCCGAATCAAAATACTAATTTAAATTAAAGCAATAACAACAACTTATTTGGCAGTAATTATGATAGATTGTGGAGTGTTGAATTAATGAGTAGGCGTATGTTTTCATCCGAAAGGTAATTAGCCACAGGGCTTAAGTAATCGCAGGGAAATCCAGGTTGTTACAGATTGTCCCAGAGGAGATAGTTTTGCACACACTCGCCGTGAAGCAGAGCATGCCCCGAGAGAGAAGCTTTCACGGAGAAACCTTGACCAGACAGTTCCTTTAAGGCTGGAACATCTCAATTCAGACTGAATTTCAAAAGCTATGCTGCAATGCAAATGAAAAATATATTTCTAATATAACTTATTATCTGGCTTTATCCAGTTTGACCTTCTTTCTCATTTTCTAATTACTATAGCTACTCAACCACATGGCCTTAACTGACATTACATCTGCTGTAGTCTCTCAAATCCAACTCTAAGGATCAATACATCGATTTGCTTTGATCTACTTTGGTTTGAGCTTTACAACAGTCACACAGAACTACATGTATTTGTATGGTTAGGGTTAGAAAAGGTTATCAGATTGGTTCAAAAAAATGTGATTAAAACGAAAGCCTTCACTGCCGGGACTTTACTTAAAGCCAAATTGAAAAAATAAATAAATACACCAGGGGTCTCCAACACGTTGTTCACGAGTAGCACGCCAAAAGTCTTAATGAGTTAGTGATAGGCCCGGTCGCAAGCTGTTTTATACATTTTTTATTTTATTTTTTTTCTAATCTAATAATAGTTATGGTATGATCTCTGCACTACACATGCTTCCTGTAGTGCGGCGACTGAATGCCACGTGCTGCTGTGTAAACCAATCATGTGAGGACAGACAAGGGTCATACCACCGAGAGTGGGGCGGGGGTGCGCTAAAGAGCAAGTGCACTGAACTGAAGGAGGGGGAGGAGAAGGAGAGAGGAGGCGCCAATGCCAAAGTGAGTGACAGTAGAAAAAGAAGGAGCTGTACTGTAAAAACAAGATTAAGGCATCATAATGAGCAATTTATTGATATTAGAAAAACTAAATTACTTTTAAATACTAAGGTACAAAGGATGTATTTAATAATTTTAATGGTATACCTTTTACTGAATGTACCTATACAAATTATGAAGTCAAAACAGCACTAAATTTGGCTAAATTATAAAAATGTTTTGTGTTTAAAAAACGTGATTAAACAAAGAGCCATGTAAAGTGGTGCAAATCTGAACAAAGCACAAAAAGCTGTTGCAAAATGTGAGTGAAAGTTCAGGGTTAATGTTCCTGCAAAACAAAATTCAAAGCTCAAGTGGTATATTCTTTATGATTAAGAAAAGTATAAATGTGAGCCATAGTGCCTTTGCTACAGATTATTTTGGAAATAAGTGATTTTTAAACTCTATACAATGCAATAAGACATTTAGCATGCAACTTACGTAGATGCAGGTTTTTCAGCTAGAGCATTACATAAACTAATCTTGCCATATCTTTGAAGACCTCAGTTTCCTACATTCAGCCTTCAGTGACCCTTCAGCTGGTGGAGCCTAAATGCTCGGCTAATCCCTGGGTAGTAAATGAATGTGTGTGAGTTGCAATTAACAAAATAATAAATAACATTCTGTGTAGTATTTCCAATATAACTGACTCAAACTTTAATCAACTTCATATTGATTGTAGTGTTGATACAAAAAAAAAAGAAATTAGTGCAAACACTTTGTTGTGTCCTTTCTTTAGTTAAGGTCAAGCAGAGAAAATTTAAAGAATGGATTGAAAAAAATGAAAATCTATGGTAATGTTCTCTACGCACTAACTGACAGCACACACATTGTCAGTCAGTTGCCATTTGCCCAAATCCTCTTGCTTATAGAGAAGTTGCAAATATTAACGCCCTTTTTTCCATTGAAACTGTGCTGTGGCATGTTTACCATAAAAAGATATATTCAGCATAAGTTATCGCTGGTGGTAACACTTTTTAGCCTCATGCACAATAGAGAAGGTCTGGATTTAGGCTTGATCTTGAGGCAGAAAACACTGTGGACGTTTATTGCAAATTAAAAAGAGTGCTAGGACAACACTAATTAATTTGCGTGTGTGGACAGACAAAACGTTGAACTATGGCATTACGCCATATAAATGTATTGTTTTATCAGGGAAAAATGCATCAACAGAAAATCAGAGGCAGACCAAGAATGGCCCAAATCAAGAAACAAAACCTAAGCAAAGTGTTCTAAAGTGGTATGCACTCTACAAGGTGAGGTAAAGAAAAGCTTTGAAGTTTTTGGACCATTAGTATAAGATATAATAAAAATGCACTGTTAGCAGACTGAAGTATTAAGGGAACAAAATCCAATAAGTTTCTTTGTGGAAGCACTGTGTTCTTTTGCTTGTAACACACACCGAAAACAACAAAACATGCTGCTGTGAGTGGGAACAAGCCAACACTGAATGACAGCACTGATGGCACCACGGAAAACCTTGTGAGACGCCTTTTTTAACAAATGGTAATTAAAACCGCCTGGAACCTCAAATCCCTGATAAATATTTCATCAGGTGGCTTGTGGTGATTTCTATTGTAATGGAGCAACAATATTCAAATTGCCTTTAGTGAAATTACCCAGGACCCCTATCGGCACCCCACCTTCCCTTTTTCCTGCACAAAAGTCCCATACACAGGGTCCAAGCATGCATTAAACACTCAGTGGTGAAGACGAGTGAGGTCGCACACTGACTAATATCCCTGTCACAACTACACATGCAACACATTAGCCTTTCTGCAGTAATTGGGACCTTTAGCCGACACAAATAGAAGTTGTTGTCGCTAATAAGTCTTTGGAGGAGTATTTCATTTGGTGTTTTTTTAGTCTTACAGCTGGGGATGTCAGACCACTCAGCAAATCTTCATATTCCACCTCATATATTTTTTTTTTCATTGGTGTAGTTTGAGTGATTACTCCCTGGGATCTGCACCACTTTTTTTTTTTCAAATACTCACATGCCTAAGAGTATTATTGTACCACCTGAGGAGTGTGAGACAGGCCACAGCAGGGCTTCAGAACACAGAACCGATGATGTTTCATAACCAAAATATTTCAGTCCTAATCTGACAGAATTTTGAGCAGTATCAGTCTAGCCATGTTTCTATCAGGAAACATATTATTCCATACATAAACATAACCTTACTTTCATCATTGTCATTTTCTTACAGTGCATTTGACAAAAGTGGTAACCAGATAATCTTTTCAGCAAGCAGCACATGTCTGACTTGAATTTAAGTGTAGCTGCACTCTTGGAGATGACAGGTATAAATTATATAGGTCAGTGTATAGCTCTCCTTTCACACCAAAGACAAGACAGCACTCTAAACACTGCTACAAAGTGCCACAGTGGAAGCAAGGAACTCTACAACAAGCTGCAAAGTTGAGCTAAGTACTCCTACTATACTTTAAGGAACAATACTTTTCAATTCTTGTGATATTATAAAATGACGTGTTTACCAGATATTTGTCTCTAAAACCAGCAGAACTCTTAAGTGCATTTGAGTGCAGAAGTTATACATGCCCTTTTACACTGAGGTCAAGCCATTCTTAAACTATAAGAATCATTTTTGCAAAGCATTAAAAAATAATTCTCAAGGCAGCAACTTCTCAACCCTTTTTTATGCTCACTTTTCATAATAATATCTTAAATTGAGTCCGATTTGATCTAACCAATGTAGTTTTATGACTTATTATAATGTATAAGCCCATAGCAATATTTTATAGTACTTAGATAACTAGTCTTTTCTACAGAGCTTACATCTCACTATATCATTTCAACTTTCTCCATCTTCTCCTTTCGTTAATTTCAGCCAATAAATTCCGCTTTGTCACATTTTGCTTCCGACCGTCAAGATTGTTGTTTCTTCATCTCAAGGTGAATAAATGTCTGTGTTTATTTTTCTGCAGTATGAAACGACAACACAAAGCTGACAAGCCTGCACTTGAGTGACTCGCTGGCTAATGAGCTGGTAGACTGCAGACACATTCATGTTGTCAAGAAACATTAAGGGATGATTAGACGCCAGCAGCACATCTCGTTTTTCTCTTTTGCCATGTACATGTTTCATTCCTACAAACAATCATAGTTTAATTGTTCAGTTTCTACCACAGCACTCTCAGCCAAGTCAAGTGTCAGTCCAACCAAGCACTCTACAGTCCATCTGGCTCAAAGTGCCAGTCGGGCTGCCAGTGTGCAAACCGCTGAGTCTTGCTGTCCATGCATATTTGCTTGTCAATTGTTCATACGTGCAAAACTAAAAGAGACACTTTTGTATTACAGATATCAAATCATATGCAGGGTATTTACAAGATTGGGGTGTCTCAAAAGCATATGTTGAGGTACCTATGGGTTAGCTATTAGGTTTTGACTCTATATCAGCTTCTAAAGTCTCGGTCTGAGTAAACTCTATCTACTATCTCACTTCCAAATACAGATTTTCTCTCCATTCTACATTCAATTACTCATAAGTGATTGACAGAACTCTACTAAACACAAAGATGAGCAGAGCAAGTGCAGTGAGCACTATTTGTATCCTGGCATGTACTTCAGCTGACTGACAAATGTAAAATAAGCACTGTGCTCTGCTCTGACTGCTAAATACAATCTATGCAGGGAGCTCTTATGATGGCGAGAGGTGACAAAAATGATAATGAAGACCTTAGGGATGCCTTGTGGTCTTGGTAGAATCACTCATCTCAGCACAGTGGCATTAAACACACATCCCTTGGTTTATTCATATTACAGAAATACAGAAATTCATTAATACAGCGAGTTCTGTCTCAGGGCATGATCGCTGTGCATGAATACTAAAATCCTCCATTGAGAATTCACTGGAGTTCATTTTAGTGGCTGAATGAGTGGCTTGCTTTTGCACAAAGTAAACAAATAAGTGCGGTTTTAGCATTTTCTGCCTGTTCACCAGTAGATGTAATTTAGGCACAGTTTAATTTCACTTTCATGTTGGTTTGTGTTTTTCTCATGCCAGTTCCAGTACAGCATGAAACCACACAAGGCTGCGATTCTTAAATTTGTACAATATCTTGTTGAACCAAATTATGGGGTTCTTACTGCTTGTTTTTCTCAGAAATGTTTAAACATAAATTTATTACATTTTTCCCTTTTAGAATTTCAAAAGGTGCCATTTGAGCACAAAACTAACTTTAATAGAATATGTTTGACTGTGGTCTTTTTCTTACAAGAATTTACTTTGTTTAACTTCACACATTCAGCTTCAAGGACAGAATTGCACGTTAACTTTCTCTTAAAAAATGCTCCTCGCTCAATGACAGGTGCTATGGTAACAACATAATCTTTTTTTCTTTTCACCTATTCTCTAAAACCTCATCTCTGAAATTTCTGAAATGATTAAAATGTATTAACATTAGTGTGACAGAACATACAGTAATAAACAATATGTATACTAGCCCCGTCACAATCTCACAATTATGTCACAATCTCACTAAAGTTGTGCAAAGTAATAGGGTCATAATACAGTTTTATCAACGAACTATACAATGTTGTATACAATGTTGATAAAACTGAAAATGTCACTGTTTTTATTTTATGATTTCCATAATTAATGCTTTTATGCCAATTTATCTTGAAACTCAAAATTTTAAAGAAAATGGGTTCCCAGAAATCTGTCTCTTAAAGATTTACCAATAGATTTTATCTCAACATAGTAAACGTTTTTACATTTCTTGGGTAAAAATACATTTGATCAAATTGAAATTTAGAGATTATCTTGAACTTTTAGTTTAATTTTACCAATAAATCCCAGCAATCCCATAAGTATTACCATTGCATTACCAATATTTATCTGCATATTATTTTCATCTTTTCTTTGTTAAAAGACGTATTTAGCAATGGAATAACACATTTCTGTTGAATGAGTTGACCGACACCAATGGAGTTCTCCTTTTGTATGTATAATGTAAAATACCACACACTCAATAAAGTAAAATCCATAATAATAAAGAGTAAATAACGTCTTAATGTCTATTTTATTCATAGATCATCCATTTTACAAAATGCTGTTGGTGATTATCCTGCTCTCTTTAAATGAATGAGTGATAAAATCTGGTAATTTTCAGCGTGAGTTTTCCAGCGTCCACTAACTATTGAACAACAGAGCAATGGTGTCAATCTAAGGTTTACACTGGGGACAGATCAAAGTGTCTTTTGACCTTCTAACCAATGCATTTCAAAAGCTTGTGAATTCATTAATACATGTTTGTCAATTAATAATGTAATACTAAATCTTTAATATGGATTAAGGTAAAGGATTACATAAATAAATTACATATATAGACAAAATGAAGTTTAGCTCCATCTTATGCTGATTGTGGCATTTGTTACGTTGCTACAAAAAAAACTGTAGGAAATAAAAATATTTTATGAAGTGGTACTCAGTGAAATAATGTCAATTTAAAGTACGTTTGTCAAAGTGGTGGAAGGCTTTAATTAGAGATGATTGCTTGTTTGGCCTGTTAAAGCACACATGCAGTCAGCAAGCATGAGCTTTAATTATTTTATCATTAAGTTGTTGATTAGCCTGTTCAAGGCAATGTGAAAATGTGGCTTAACAGAAATGAATGAATAATCTATAATCTATATAACGTTTGCACCTTTTCAACCTCCGCTGTTGTCTCCATGACTACGACCTTGTGTTATGCTCTTAATAAATGAATAACCAATTAACTTATCTAACGTGCAGTCTCTTTTCAGCAAAAAAAAATTAATACAAAAATACACTGTTGTATGGCAAGCTGGAAAGTATAGCAACGAGCATTTCTTACATTGCTGCCAGAAAAGCAAACCACTAGAGTGCAAACAAGTGGGCTGGTGCATCAATGATATAACATCTGAACACATCTTCCAGTGGTTGCACACAAAAGGGAGGACAATTTACTGTAAATAAATCTAAGGCAAGCGCAAACTGACAAAGGTCCATTGTGTGATGCGGAAGCTCCAAAGACGAACCCGCTACAACAAATAACATCAACGGGACAGACGTGACAGATGAAGGCCCGTGGGTGGACAAGCACTGTCTCTGCGCTTGAATCAGCCTCTTTTCCATCACCGCACTTTGAATGTTTGATGTCCGATGTACACAGCATGCTGATGTCGCTAAAAAGAATCTTATCAAATCTCCAGTAAAAGCTTCAAAATGGGGCATTGTGCTGCACAGCAAAAGTAGCAAGTAAAAAGATTTAGATCACTTTCTTGTGGCTTTCTGATGTGAGATGCAATGCCATTTCTTTTCTTCCCTCATCTTAGTGCAGACATGAAAGGGGCCTGATGGTTCTTGGCTTTTTGCTGCATTTCTCCCAGGGTAATTGCTGTTTCTTCCTTACTCTTAAAGGCCCGACAGTCAGACTGAGCTAAATGACAGGCTGGCAGTAACCGAATTACAGAAATAGATGGATGCCAGAATCACCTTCTTTTCGACTTGGTTTCTAAGTGGTCTGATTGCGTGGCCATGTCCTGGGCATTAGGACAGCGGTTTCTATGGTGATTTCATGATTTGAATATCCCAAAGTGCCTGATGCATAGTCGCATTAATCACCGCTCCAGTTGCATGAAAGCAACAGTGGAAAGTTTTAAACACCTTATCACCTGTAATTCGAATATCAAGCATCAATTACTTTTTTTAATTTAATTAATGTACTTTAATGGCACAAGGCTGGCAACTGCAGGCTCCAATGAAATGAATTGCAAAAACAATATGCTCCCGTCGAGTGTCTGGGAAATATATGCAAAAACGTTAAGGGGGTTTGCACCGCCGTCATCCTGGGATGATTTGTCTCGTTTGATGCTGTGAAACGCAGTTTAATGTGGCACACAACAGAATCTGACATTATCACACTATTTATGAATAGCAATGTCATGTAAATGTTCAAGTTTTTCTGTGTTTGGCTTCTTCTGACTGCTTGAATGAGAAGCCTTATGTCTGTGGAGTTATTTTGGTTTTCAAAAGTAGTCAGTTTGAGGGAACTACGGACAAATAAACTGAGATTAGTGAGGACAATGTGTAAACACTATTTTATATCTGAACTTCAGCAGTAATATAGCTTATACCACTGCATAGTATTCTTTTGACATTTGAAGCACTGTCAAAGGCTTTTTTAAAGTTACAAATTTTAAGTTCAGGGGGCTTCAAAAAATAATAAAATAATATTTTTTTTCTTTTTGTTTTAGTGTAAATAAGTGTTTTCATTAATTGTTGCCAATATTTGCAAAAGCATATCGTTCCTCAGGCACATGATTTTTGCAGCTTGTTTTCACAAGGACACCATCACAATATGTCTTTGATGCTAATGCTATTTTGCTAAAAATAAGATAGCTAACTTCCACTACTGCATCACTGACCTCTTAGCTACCGGTAAAAACGTTTCCTCAGACCTGCTAACTAATTTGTCTTCTCTTTTCTCAGATTGCCTTGTAAGCTGTTGTTATTATGAGTGTAAGATGGTGATTTTGTATTCTTTGACCACTGAGACTTGTTGCACAAACATACGTGTTTCACATTCTCCTTTGGGAATAAATAGGAAGTGGTCCATTTTTCTTGGGAAACTCTGTTTTTTTTCCCTTTTGACAAAGACATTTTGGATAATGAGGGGTACCACAGAGGGTTATTTTAACCACAAAAGAGTAAGCAATCTGCTGTTTAGTTCTGGGTCTCCTCGGTGTTGTGTTAGGTCTGCTAAGGCCAGATTGTATCAAGTGGTGGTACGGTTTTGGCCCACAAGCCATAAGTTTGGAAATGGTTGTGTTGTCAGAGAACATAAGAACATGCACTTAGCGTCCTGTCAAAGATGAGGCTAAGCATGTTACAAATGATGGATGACCTGTTTCGATTCATCATGGTTAAAACCGTTATTATGGCTGAATTAGGTCTAGAATTTGGCACGTGTGTTCCCCGTTAATGTTTTTGCTGGGGTTAGGGACTTGAAATGGAATAAATAAATAGAAAATTACAAAGGACAGAAATAAATGATGATACATAGGCTATTCTTGAATGTTCTAGTGTATAAAGGCAATATACTTAATTTTGCATTTTTCTTCTACCACGCTTCTTGCTACAATCAATATGGTTTATAAAAGAAATAAATGACAATAAGGCTCTAATATTGGACATTTTTGCATTTCAGATTTTTATTCAGCCTGATTGAGCAGCCTCGTGTTCTACTGAACATTTGAGAGGTCATATGATTTTTTTTGATCACATGGCACCAGAGGCTTGGACCACTTAAAGCACTAGACTTGGATGTCCCACATTAGGCATTTGCAATTCACCCCAATTTAATTCATTATATAACACTTGAGTGCAGCTTGTTCGGTCCGCTTTGGCACACAGCCAGCAGATGCACAGTTTAACCTTGTTGCACCGTTTGATCACACCTTTGCAGTATTTGACTTTTGCAATTTTTGCTGCATTTTTATGCATTCTATAGTAGCAGGAGGTCTCCCCAATTGGCCACTACTGGATCAGGGGTAAAAAAAAAGTGTTTGCCTTAATGAGCGAAAAAGACCAAATACAATATATAGGCCTAGTTTATTCAAATTAAACATTATGTACAAGAAAAGTATTGTAAAATAATTACACTGTGTCCATCAGTAGGGCCTGGAAAAAGAGAAAATAATATGATTTTAGATTGTGGCTAAATACTGGAATATTTATTTGCATGACACATAAAGGTGTATGATACATGTTCTTCTCACAACAGGTCATTATTTTTAGATGAATGGAGCAATTCACTGAAATTCCAATTTATAAGATCCTATTGAAAAACAGAAGCTGCCAAGAGTTTGCACAGAGATGGTCCTGTTTAATGTTAACTTTGAATATTTGCCTGTATGCATCTTTTATAGGACAAAATTAAACCAAACATTTTTTTTTTGGGATGGGGTGAGGGGAGTGGCTGAGGGGACTCAAACATTCTCGGCCAACTCCAACCTTTCTGTGAGGAGTCTGCATGTCCTCCCCGTGTTACTGTACGTTCTCTCCGGGTACTCCGGCTTCCACCACCACAGACATGCATGTATAGGTCAACTGGCAAATCTAAAGTGTCCCTAGTGAATGAATGTGAGAGTAAATATTTGTCAGCCCTGCGACTAACTGACCACTGTCCAGGGTGTACCCTGCTTAAGGCTGAAAGCCGCTGGGATAGGCTCCAGTCACCGGGACTAAGCGGCAGAAAAATAATGAATGAATATTTTTTTCAGTTTAGGTTAATGAGCCAATATTTTATTCAGTGCTGATGAAAAGCAATTGAAAGCAATGCCATGGCTTTGGGAGCCTTACTGTAATTATAATGAGCTTCATTTAAATAAAGTGCAATTTTACTACAAAGTTACAAAGTGCTGTCCTGAGACAAAACGCAGGACAAAAAAGGAATATTAATTAAAGAAAAAGTGACAACAAACACTTTGGAGACTGACAATTCCAGCGAGGACACAGCAAGTTTTAATGTTTATGAATCTACAATGAAGGCACTTGGCTTTTTAATAAAAGGGCAATGAATGAGCAATACGCTGTAAATGGGGATCACATATTCTAATACACAGCTATTCATTTGGGAGGTCTGTGTCTCAAAAACAGTGGCATTGCACAAAAAGGAAAGGAAAGGCAGTGGTATTTTTGTGAATGCAGCATTTTTTCTTGTTAAAGATGCACTGAAAACAAATTTGAATATCCCTGGCAACAAACAGCATTAAGGCTCTGATCTAAAAAGAAACACATTTTGATCCGACTGTAACATTTACACATATATTTACTGTGTCTGTGGGGTTTATGATTAAATATTTATCATAATTAGAGCAATAGTTTTAGCGGAATGGAAAACCAGGCCACACATTTAAATGTCGTCTTTGCAAATGTTCAATGAAATTTGGAGCCATTTAGTGCAAGTTCTATTATTCAAAATGGTGAAAGTGTGGTCTTGTAATGTAGTGACTGGCTGAAGGGAATAGAATTTGTAATCACTAGGTTAACAGATTAGGACTGTTTTATTTTGTGAAAGCAAGAAGTAAACAAGCTGTTGAGATATGGCAGTACCCATAGAAGTTATTGATGTCATATCATAAAGCCTAAAGTGCATTTATCTGTCATGCCTTCATTAGTTCCACAGAAAATACTGAATTAGGCAGCACAGTCCCTCTTCACCCAGACGAAGAAGGGAAAACTGTAACTTCTGTTACTGCTTTAAGGGCAATAAACAGTCACAGTCTTTCAGCATAGCTTAGGTTTTAAGTTATTTAGGTTTGGTCTCTTTAGTGTTTTGGTAAGTTTTCCTTCTACTGTAATGCTATTATGGCTATTTGATCAAAGTTTTGTTCCTTTTTTGCTGTCCTATAGATTTTTACCAGACCTACTGTCCTTCTTTTTCAATGTTTATGTAATGCTCCTTTTTATTTTTTGGCATCTCAAAGAAAATTGGCCTCGAGAAACCTTCTGGGTCAAAACCCAATATTTGGGAACCACAGTGGTAGATGACATATTTGCCATTCACTTTCCTGTTGTATTTCCCAACAGCAAGCATGTTAAAAAGAATGGAAAAAATTGGTCTGCTCTTCTACTCCAATAAAAGATTTTATATCTTTGGATACTTTTTCAACAACTGTATTTCTACAAGATGATTACCACAGGGAGAACTTAAAAAAATTCCATCTCATTTTTGTTTCTTGCCAGCGTTTTATTATGACAATTGTGTTTTACAAGGCTGTAGAAACTCAAGCACAACTCTAGAAAACAAAGAAAATTGCAGATTAGACATGCATGCCAACAGCAACAAAAATTTAATTCAGACAAAGCTGAATGATTTGCCTAATGGCTTCCATGTTACAGAAGCAAATCCCTGCATTTACTCCTGTTTTAAGTAATGGATAAGATCTCTCACTCTAACGGCATGTACCCATCTCGAGGGATACATTTAGTTTTAGACTTGCACTTTTCTCATATATTATTCACTGGAACATACCTTTTCTTTTGCAAGCCTATTTAAAAATATTTAATATGAGCAGAACTGGGTTTTTTTTGGGGTTATTTTGATAAAGTAAGCCTCGCTTTGCGTCATGCTTCTTTTAGCATGTAAAGGCATCGGTAAATGTGAGAAAAAAAACGAGGACAAGGATGATTCATGTCGACGGGGGGAGATTGATATGCAGAGGCAGCGTTGTACTGTAAATGGTAATGGAGCTGGTAAGAGAAATAAAGGAGCCAGAATAAAGATAGATTGTGGAAGTTGAGCAGGGGAGAGGGAACAAAAGGACACATGAGAATACAGTCATGGGCGCACTGAGCCGGAGCGCTCGTGGCTGGGCTCTGCCACTCATTATTGATGTAGTAGAAAATGTGCGGCGACAGGAAACGACGCTGCCAGCTGTCCCCCCCATTATGACATTATCTCAGAAGGATGGCCCGCAGCGGCAGTGTACGCCATCACCCGAGCCGGCCCTTGGCATGTCCAGAGGAGGACCGTGTCCCGCCCCAGACTCGCACGCATATGGAGGCTATGAAAGGGAAAATCACATAAACATTCATTCGCAGCTGCTCAAAGTGCTTCGGCAAAACACACATCAGACAAATGCAACATAATGGAGCGCAGCCCTTTGACAGAATGAACAATGTCCCAACACAGTCCTTATGGCACCCCTGACAATGATATACTCTACGATTACTTTGAACACAGAACACTATTATTCAGTAACATCTACTATATTATGCTCTCATAAATGCTAAACTAGTTTATGTTTCCATAAAAAACAAAACTAAATTCAAAGCTGAAAGACAAATCTGAATTTGGTTAGTATCTCAATTTACCAACGTGAAATGAACAAACTTATGTGACGTCAGAGAGGTTTAAGTTGAATTTTGCAGAGGCCTGTGTGAAAAAGAGATATAACTTTAATGAAGTTTGAGTGGGTAAAATGTAGGACGGCTCTTTCACTTGGCTTGTGTCTGCATTTTTTAATTGCTCTTAAAGCTACACATCAGCAGTGCATTTTATTGCTGGTTGCTGTGGTTAAATACTTTTGTCACAAATAGTCTACTGAACATATCTAAATATGTGTCCCCAAATAACAGTTCCTGAAACCAGCCGCTTCAGAGTGTATTCAAAGAAAAAATAATGAAATATGAAAAAGAAAAATGTCCCATAGCTCTTTATGCACGTTGAAAACTGCAACATCAAAAGTTTGAAAACTTAATTATTTATACTATGAATGCTTGCTTAACTGTATGTTTTATTCAGTTGAAAACATAATTTCAGACAGAATTCAACAATAATCCACTGAATGCCATAAACCTGATAAAGTTAACCGTTATGCCAACACGACACATAGCCCACCAAGCTTTCAGACAACTCCTTGCATTCTGTCAGCAGGCCGCCTCGATGCATCGCAGATTAAACTCCAACCAGATGTATATGAGCAGCTCCTGAAGGTGAATGTGAGTGATAAAAAGTAGCTTCTCTCCAATTTAAATACTATACATCTAATAAGGTGGTAAAGGAGCAGAGGATATGCACATAATAACACCACCTTGGATGGAGAAAATGTACTCCATTTGTACTTTGTGCCTCCGTCTTATGTTTTATGCACATACTAATAAGATGTTTGTGCCAAGACAATGCAGGTGATGTTTATGGCCAGTCTCATTAAAGCAGAAAGAGAATGTTTTTTTTTTGGTCGCACCATGGCAGCTCCTGTTCCACTGCTGCACAGGCTTCTAGCTACACCTGACACGCTGTCTATAAGGCGGAGCTTGGCCGTCAATGCGCCAAGTTACACAGAAATAGATTTGAACTCTGCCCGGTAGCAGCCGCCACTGCAGAAGCCTGTGTGTGTGTGTACTCGCAGGCTGCCCCACCAAGGCTGAGGAGATTCCAGCGAACAGGATGGATGTGAACAAGCCCACCTTTGCACCAGCTTTCCACACCAACTCTGCAAGTATCACAAGGAAGAATGATGTTTTCCTCCCCATGCATTATTCTTGACTTTCTCCTGTGTAGCACCAAAGCATGATGACTTATATTTAAACTGAAATATTCTGTGTGACTAAAGTTGTATCCATTTTTTTTTGCTGAATTCTTCGCAGTAGCTTCAACAGACTCTGAGTCATCACCTGGGGACGCTGTACGGCATGCTCTCTCATTAAAATCCCTTGGTGCATCTACATAGTTGTGTTGTGACTTGTCAAAATATCTTCACTTCACCACTGAGACCTGAGTGCTGTGCTCTTAAGTGCAAAGTGTGGTCATTGCCAAAATGAGAGTGATGGCTGACCTCGGCGGTGTGAACACCCTCGAGTTATACAAGGCAGAGTCTGGCTTAGGCTACAGGAAACACAAAAGGAGTGACAGAATATTGACACTGATCTCAAGTTGCGGTATAAAAGCATATGTTTAAATTTGGTTCTGTTAGAGGATATCATATATAAAAATTATAAAGCATAATGTTTTAACAATGTGGAACAATGAATTGTGTATAACCACGAAAGAAATAGTTTGTATAGTACAGGCTTTATGGTCTTGGCAGGGGTTATGAGCGCCAAAGAGTGCACAATGTTTGCATTACTTTGAGAAAGATTATATTGAGTAATTTAACACATTTTCTAATTCCAAATCTATAATATTACTTGACTTTTTTAGGAAACAAATTAAAATAGACTTTTATCTTTGATCAAATGGCATAAATTAATTACAATATACAGAAAAATAACTTATATTTAACCAAGAACAGGCAGCCTTTGAAACAACATTTGAAGCTTATTTTGTCTAACTATATTGCTCATAACTCCAGCAAAAAAAAACCTCTAACTTCAGTTTTGAGATGCAGACTGTTTTCTGGTGGGTTAGTTCTAGCAGTTCTAGTTCTAAAAGTGTAAGGTGTCTGGTGAGTGCATTCATTTTTAGGGTGTCCAGTGGATAGTGGGCACATGGCGTACAGGTTTGAGTCAGCCTTTGGTTCAGTGCTTTTAAGTTCTCCAAGACCAATGTTCCAGACCCCGCCTCATAACAGACCATGCTGCCCGAAGTTGCAAACGGAGAATCGTCTACACAAGCAACAGGTGCAATATGGCCTTTCTGACACAAACTGGGTTACCTTATCTATACTACACATGTTCTTGGATCCAATTTTATGAATAGAAAACAGTCAGAATAGAATATCCTGCAGGAGCAGGAGTATGATGTGTTTTCCCACATCATTGCTTTGAGTCATGTGAGGGAGTTACTCAGTCAACACATTTGTATCCTTGTAGCAGCTCAGGAGTGTGGCATAAACAAGAAAACAGTATACTGTATGCATAGTCCTAAAATATTCAGAACAGCAGAACCCTGTCATATTTAATTTTATATGTAAACTATTCTTTGTCAGCAGAATAAAAATGTTTACATGTAATACAAAAATGAGAACTACAGGTAAGTTTCAATTATTAATAGTAATCCAATCCTCCATAAACTGCGTAAGGAGAGTATTTATATGTAATAAAAAAACTGTGTTCAGACAAGCATTCACCACACAGTTATTCTAATACTACATAAATACTACATGTCATAGTCACTGACATGCTGCTGTGCTTCATGCTTTTTTGAACACCCTCTGGAAATGGTTGTTGAATATAAAAATAGACATGTTTAAATATATGTTGAACATTTTTTCTGCCAAATTCTTATCTAAAATGTAAGACAAATGTGCTACATGACCCTGGCTTACTGTGGATTCCTTTCTTTCTAAACACCATATGCATAAAGTTCTCTGCTTTGCTGTAGTCACTGCACTTTAGGTTTGTAATACACTATTGACGCAACAACTCCACTTAGCTGGAACAAACTGAAGGCCTAACTTTCTCAGGAAAAACAAAATCATCATGACCATGCACCAAAAATAGACCATTGCAGCTAATTCCATGTGCCGCTGTTGGCGTGCACTGTGGATTTGTCTTGTTTCTGTTCTTGCTCAAGGTAAATGGCACATTACATGTACTGCAGATACAGAATCTGTAATGGGAAAAAAGAAGGTGAAACAGGGGTCTCATGCTTGTTCAAGAAATGGGGTAATGCAACATCGCTTTTTCAGCTTCTCGAGTAAGTATTTACAGCTCCACTCTAATGGGATCTTGCAAAAGAGTGGAATAAGGGGGGCACTATCTCAAAAAAGCACCACTGCTCAGTTAGTATGCTGTTGTCAAGGGAGTTTCACATGGACCGTTTTTGACTCTCTTTCACCCCTACGTTGCACAAGACTGCGTTCTGGAGGTCCGAGGAATAAAAATGCTGTGTCAAGCAGGACAAAAGAAAGAAAATCTACACTCAGAGCTGTCACTTGATTTTCCTTCTCGCTCTTCCAGGGTGAAAAAAAAAAGTTCACCTTGCTCACATAAATTGGCTGGGAGATCTGTTTCTCCCTTGACATTTTCTCTGGAGATGCCACAAGCGGGAAACCTCGGCCATCTCTGTCCTCGGTGGGAGATGACAGTGCTATTGTTGGAAGCATAAGGAAAGCTGCGTTGGTTGGAAAGCAGTATTCTCTTTCACTGATGCCATTTCTATTACCGTCTTTCCCCATTCTTTTTCTTGCCTCTTCTTATGATGCCTGTCAAATAGTGATGACAGCCACTTAAAAGGCAAAAGGCCAGTGCGCACATCTGTCTACTTCACCTTATTAATTTCAATATCATCGCTTTATCATATTTAAAGTCCCACGGGATTATTGAGCTGAATAAGTGTCTGGGAAGAATGTGCATTCAGACAGATGGCAACGGAGACACTCCTATGAGTATATTCTTAGTCCTAACACTTTTATTATACTTTGTTTAAGACATCAGATTTAAGCAGGAACACATCCATTGTGTTTTGGAATGCAAAATTGACCATTTTTGCTATGAGATCCTAACTTATTGCTAAATTTACAACAGCCCTGATTGGTCTGCATTAATTTAACTGCAATTTATTTTCTTAGATAATCCAGTTTGTGTTAAAGAGTTGGAAATGTGAAGTATTAGTTTGGGAAATAACCTTTATGCCTATTACAAAATGATCCAAGATAAGATCTTGCTAAGTCCCACAATCGTCCAGTGAACTGTTATTTTTTTATTATTATGTCACATTGCCACTTCCTCCTAATGGCTTCCAGTGATTTTCCGCATTTGCTGGATGAAGATCTTACACCAAAATGCAATATGCTGGGACATTAATGAATTCTTACATTATAAGGCTGAGAGTGTGCAAGTCTCTGATTTTGACATTTATTGAGATGCTGCAAAATAAGAAAGAATTATGTATCTATCTCTTACATATATGCAGAGATGGAGCTTCTTCCTGGAGTTGCTTATTGGCAGATAACCAAAATGTTTTTTTGGTTTCTGCCATTCCGTCCAATGGGGAGGTAGGCACAATATGGCCTTGTTTTTTACTGCCCTCAAGTTTAATGCAATCTGTTCTGACCAATGGGCTTAAATGCAGCTTGGGCAGTTCATTCAAAAAGCTTAAGTTTGATTTGAAAATAAAGAGTACGATGTCAGGCTTTAGAGTAAGTGTCCTGTCCGTTTTACCAGACGTCTCTTTTTACATTTTGACCATCTCAACATAGTTTTTTCTTGTGCAGCACGCAGCGGCTATGACAAGGCAAGTTCTATGTTCGATAAACTGGTGAAACGCAAATGAACGGTATTGTAGTGGCTTTGAAGCATTACAAAAGAAACACTGATTCAGGGAAGTTTTTTTCCTAAAGACAATGAAACAGACCAAGCATGTCGACCTCAAGACCAGAGTACAGTAATAAAACCCAAAGTCTTCTTTGTTGTAGACTGAGATGAGCCAGAGTACAAAGTATGTTTGATTTCCAGACTAGACAACAAAAACAAATTTGTCAGTCTGGTCTTAAGAGCAACTGTGTCCAGCTTTTGCATATGTTTTATTGAAGTTGTTTCCTTTTCTCTTTATGCAACTCCTATTTCAAAAAGAGATCAAAATAATTACAAGAAATCCTTGCGTTGTGTGTAGGAAGGCAGAGATAAATGCTGACATTCTCTGACTCTTTAAGCCGCTCATGCTTTTCTATTGTGTGCACAAATCTAGGGTCATATCAGAATAGCTGCCAGTCCAAGCCAAGTGTCCTTTCCTGGGTGTCAAGGCAAACGGGACGCTAACGCGAAATAACGTCACCAGCTCAGATTAGGCGACGGGGCTGACCCATAATCCATCATCTGGGAGATTACTGGAACATGACACAGCGCGCCACCAAATCCTTTTAATCAACCAAATGTTCTATTCTCAGCCAATAGCACCGTCGCAAGAACAATAAGGACTCAGGGGAGAAAAAAGAAGCTGTTTAGGGAATATTTTTGTTTTATTTGACAAGCAGCTTAGGTTGGACTAATATGGAAGACATACTCTGGATAGGCCCGAGTCAATTACAGCGTGTTTTTTTATTACTGAATGCAAAAGAGTCAGGGGATATAGGGATGAGCCAGCGATGCTTGTCTTTGATGTCCCGTGGGCTCTGACAAATCCCTCTGTGTCGTAGTCCCGAGAAAGGCCAATTAGTCTGATGAAGCGGGTGTGTCATCTGGGTCGATCTTATTACACCCGGAGAAAACACACTGTCTCAATCACTAAGAGTATGCAAGGTTTGTTTGGTCAGACAAACTAAGGAATACGAATTGCCACTATTTCTGGGTTTTTAATCAAGATTGACCAAAATTATTTTTTGTCCATATCATTCTTGTGCTTGTTTAGACGCCCACATAAATTTGTCATTGGTCTGGACATGGACATTTTGTGTCAATCCAGAAGAGTCTAGGTGTTGTGTTCAGACAACTGCACAGTACCAAACTGCTTTGACCCAAACTTCTAATGTATTATATTAGCTCTATTGGATCTTTGTAACCTTATCCAGTTGAGTATTTGTATAAGATAAGATGCACATTATCCACATAAACAAGAAATGTGAAGAATACAGACAATTTTCCCAAGTGTACTACAAGAAATGACCCTAACCTATTCTTTGTTTCTCTGCAATATTGTTTTCCAAGTAGGAATATAAACTAGATGACATTTGCCATGGGGGATGTGGATGAGCACTGGACCATAAAGTCTCATACCTTTAACCATATACCATATAGTAGCTTTATTACATCTTGGCAGTATACGGGTAAGCCTGTTGTCAGATGCATTGCTCAAAAAGAGAGTAGATAATGGGCTGTTTAATTGCAATTTGGGGGCTGAGGACATAAAAAGATAGGGTTTTGATTTCAAACGTATTATTCTTTATCTATATATATATTTTTTTCTTTTGTGTGTAACCCTAACACTAGAATACCCAATAATACAACCAGGGGGTCAGTGACTAACCTTTTTCCAAAAAAAAGTTATTAGAGCTTCCAGTTGTTTAAAGACATGTTCCGGTCACTGAAAACAGACGAGAGCTGATAATCTTTATAAATCTTTTTAAGTTGATTAAATTAATGTTTAAGTTAAAATAACCATGGCATACTATTTTAATATCTTGTGAAACATTTTTCTATTTTCTATTGCTAGTGGCATATGTAATGAATATGTCTCACTTTAAACGAATGTTCCTCCTAAGTGGCTGGAGTGGATCTGTGATGCACTTCCTTGCACTTCACTTAAACTAATCTTGGCATTGGAAATTGCGTCATTGTTTTTCTGGAAACTGGTCTGAAAGCAAAATAATAGAAGGTGCATTATTAGGGATCTTTCCACAGCCTGTTTTTTTATGTATAATATAAAAATAGTGATCCGTAATGGAGGAGGAGATGGTGTTGGCCGTATGAATTGTCTCTGTGTTTACACACTGATTTATCTTCAGGATTATATTCAGCTATAATGCTAGGAGTGCACTGTACTTTGTCAGTTTTTGTTTTTCAAGCTGAGCACGTTTGAGCGTCCAGCAGAGAGTCAAACTGTCTTGACATATCAGCTTTGAAATGATCTGTCAGCTTAGAGTAGAGCAGCTTACTGGACTTCCAGTGCAAATAAAAAAAGGCAATATGTAGAATCACATAAACACAGTATATTACAACCAACCCCATATCCAAAAGCAAGCGCAAGAAAAGTGTGGCAAAAAAAAAGATAAATAACCAACTTAAGAAAAGTTCTTGCCCATAAATATATTCATAAAATCTGGCAACATGATAAGTCTGACTAGTCACATGTACCAAATGTTTAAAAGCATATTGTTTTAAAATTCTGTTAAAAGACAATTACAATGTGACATATTTCAAACCACTTCACAGCCAGGGAACAATCTTCTGCCGTCCAGCAGCTGAGTCCGTACGTTCTCCCTGTGCCACGATGGGGTCTCTCCAGGTGCATGTAGGTAACTGATTGGCAATGAATGTGGGTGTCATTGTTTGTATGTCTAAAATTGTGATAGAAATTTAAATTGATGAATATTAATACCTACTGAGACCAGATATTTTCGGTGAAAACATTTTATTCTAGGCTCAGGTCTTTGGGGATACAAAAGGTTGATTTGCACCAGTATTCAATGTTTGACCCATGAATTAAATGTTCTCCTTCGGTTCTGTCCAACAAAACAACAAATTTACTTTATAATTACCTAAAAAACATAAAGAAGACGATCTTTACACAAATTCATATGTATAATGATCCTCTAGACAAATAAGCGATACATATTGTCACCCGTTTGTAATGTACGTGAGATGCATTACCAGATAACATTATTTTGCTACCACATTAAGACATATGTCGTTCACCTGGCAAAACCTTAAACTACAGGCAAAACAACAGTAGAAAGAAATTCTGGCTTGGTTACTAAGATTGGCACAGCACCAATCATTGCAAACCTGTCTTTTTGTTTTATACTCACCATTACATCCATTATTTCTTGTCATATATATTGTAATTAAATCCTAAACACATATATTAGCATGTTTTCAAGTTAAATATTTAATTGGACTGCATAAAAGCCAACATATCAGCAGTGCGGTGTGACCTGTTGACAGAACTGTGCACGCGTGACTGTGTCAGCCGTGATGGCAGCTGGGTTTGTCTGGATCTGGGGGCAGCTGGGGCAGCATTGCATGAGCTCCAAGCCAAAGCACAAACACATGACTAATCGCCATTCCCCTCGCTGCTTCCAGGCTGTGCTTTTGTAAGACAATGTGCCACAGCAGGGGCACCTATTGGCATGAGTATGACTGTGAGAGGAAACCAGACTGAGGCGACAGAAAGGAAAAAGCGGCGGGCCTTCTAAACTCTTGCATTTCCTATACGTTAATGTCAATGTGTGTATTAATGGCCCGATGGCAGGGTAACTAATAGAGATTGGCGTGCGTGGGCCCCGCGGTGCCATGTGACAGGGGACAATCTGCACACCTGCGCTCTCATCTGCCTCGCTTTGGGAGGACTAATATTAAGTCATTACCACAGGCGCTGCCAGCTCTTTGCAACTGTGCACACGGCTGCCATGGCCGGTGCGTTGCCATTGGATCACACGGCCTACCTTTTTTTTTTATCCACCCTGTTTCCTGAGTTGAACAATAAAGAAAACAAAACTGCTGTCGTGGGCATTTACAAGATGCACAGGCCCTTCGGTACCAGGCAGTCAAAGGGAACAGCATGCAGTGTGTCGGCTTCTTTTTAATTTCCTGTATCAGCAGGTTGGGAAGCTGATTTTGAGAAACATCTAAGCAAAAAACAGCATCTCATTACAATCACATAATTCTAACCAACTCACCTCACCACCTTTCCTGAGGCACAATCAGGCTGTAGCAGGGTTTTAAAGGTGTGGACAAGAGAAGTGATTATTTAGCAAGCTATAAACAGCACCTGCTGTCCAACTGAGATCTGTTAACTACACCCAAAGCTGCAATGGGACACACTTATTCCCTTTCTACAAATACACTCCAACACAGCAAGCACCGTGTACTGCCTCAGGCGAGCAAATTTGTGGGTTGTGATGACACTATGATGCCATTCCTTAGCTCGGAAAGGTAGAAAATTGCACAATTGGCAGTGTAAACAAATTTATCTTCGATTTGGATTTGTCTTGAAAAGAGTTAAAAGAAACCTATCATTTAACTTTTCCCCAATCAAAGAGATCAAATGAAAACACATTTCTATGAACCCTATGGGAAAAACAAAGTAAATTTTTTTTTCAAATAAATGAACAACAAACATTTTATTTTTATTTTTAAAAAAACAAAAAAAAAAAAAATTTGCATTCTGATCAACGAAAAATCTGATGTAACGAAAAAGCCAAAAAAGCCAGCAGAGTGTAAGTTTGATGGCTTTTTCTCTTTTACTTTTTATTGCAGAGCCCAGATCTATCAAAAATCTTTGATAGTAAAGCTGAGATGACATTTTGAGGTCTTAAAATGGGCTATTAGGTGAATAAACAGTTTCCCTCAATAAAAATGTCTATAATGACTCAAGTCAACAATTCTTACTCTTTGAATCTTTTGGAAATGTGATTGTAGCTGAGGCTGGCCATTGTGTCCAGACATCTGTCATGTCAATGTCCCCCTTGGCACTTAAGTGTTTAAGAGAACATTGGGTTGACTAGTATAAATGAATAAATAAATAAATACCTCCCACTACAATTGTCACAAGAGCATCTTTTCTTGCAGGTTGTAAACATGTTTGCTTCACTTAGACAGTTAGCTGAGCAACGATGCTGAAGGATACATTGAATATTGATAAAAGGGTTAAAAATAGCCAATGATTAACACTTATGTTAAAAAATGCCTCATCTGCATTTCCCGCCAACCCTTCAGAGAGGTTTACCTAGAGTTTACAAGAATTGCATTTCCTGTTTGCAAGTCTCAACCTACGGCCATTCCTTTGTGTTATTCATGAGACCGAATGGGATGGGGGTTTGGCTGGGTGATGGGGGGATGAAGGAACACGAGACATGAAACGCAGAAGGAATCGCTAACTAGATAGGATGAAAAAGTAAACACAATCTCCTGCAATTTGACTATCAATCAGGCCGGCATGTCTCTGGGAGAAGGGGCCTAATTACGGCCCAAATGAACATTGACTGTTTTCTAATGGAATTATTCAGACAGTCTGTGTTTGTATATGCCAGTCGCTCATTTGCTATTCTCATTCATTAGGACCTCACATAACACTTTGGTGGTCTGTGGAAACTGATGATTTTCCACTAAAATCAGAAGCCAGATAAGAGTCAAATGAATATTGGACACCATAGCTTCCCCATTAGTTGCTCTTTCGCTTGACCAATGTCTGACTAAGGATTACCAATGCTTGCTTTTCTATGTTATTGAACAAAAGGCAGTATTATTAGACCATTTTCCGTTTGACTGTAATCCTTTATCAATGTATAAAATGGCATTAGCCTGTAAAAATTATCCAAAATCTACATAAACAAAATGATTTAGGCAAATGGCCTCCGGATGAATTTTTTTACAAAGTGTTCAATGCACAACAGCATTAGAGGAAAGTGGTTGCATGATATACTTTGCAGCCAAAGGGACAGGGATGATCTTTTTGTCTTGTCTAAAGAGCACCTGTGGTGTGTGCATTGTGCATTACATTAGGTTGGTATTTTTTTTTTAAGACAGGATATTGGCGGGACAAACTACCAGACATTTCCCAGATAGGAGCCTAAGCATGGCTCCTGATGCCACTCTTGTTATCGCCTCTCTTCTGGCGCTTTGGCAGGAGGGACTATTGCCATTAGCAGCCTGATGACTTGGGCAGAGGATTATGTGTCTGTACCTGGCTGGGAACCATGTGTAACAGAAAAAAGCATTTGCACATGAGTGGATTTTTGCGATGCTACTCACGATGGACCGGGGGTAACTGAGGGTAATAGGAGACAGTGGGGCACTAATTCGACGGAGAAAGATTTAGGTAGGTGAAATAGGGTTGAAAATTGGAGCTGAGTAATAGACGGGGACTTGTTGGCAAGAGAAAGTGAGGCTGGGAATAAAGCAGCAGAGTCTAAACAAGCTGGATTTCTTTGTGCTTTTTTGTAAGGATTTCCATTTGCATAAAGCGTAATCAAATAGTCATGTTTGTATTATAAACATATTGAATACATAATTACAGTACATAATGCTACACATGAAATAATACATCTTAAAAAAACAACAGATTTTTTATAATGTTGCCATGGCACAACTGAAACAGTGCAAAAACGTTATAAAATTCCTCTTTATTAAGATGCTAAATAAAAATGACAATACATAATACCATGCACATTTGCACAATTATATATACAACAAAAGTTTAGAAAATATATTTTAGGGATTAAATATAGCTGACCCTTTCCAAAAAACTGTACTGTCAATGAGAAAAATGAGATGGATGAATGTGTGGTGCTGTTTAAAACCAAAAATAAATTGTGCCTAGCGTACAGATTACGTCACACTAAATTTAATGCTTCTGAAAAAAATAACATTACATATTTTGTATTGGTCCTTTAGTAACATTTTTTTATTAAAATATATTTCAAATTTGCTTCATGATCATATATGACTATCCACAGATGCTAAAGTCTTGATGGACTGATACAACAGGGCATTTTTAAATTTCTTTTAACTGCACAAATTATTATTGACATAAAACTCACCTTTTTATTTTGCTGATGAAATGTCCTATAGGTCAAATAAAGTGTCTTACTTAGTATCTTACAACATTTTGTGTATTAAGGTTATTGTACTGCACAGCAACTTGACAAAAAGGAAAATCACGTGTTGTGTCTTGTCCACATGACAGAAATGCCAGAAGAGCGAAGGACACATTGAAATATTATATCCCAAGCTTCATTTATGCTTTCGGACTCCTCAGGCTATTGCAGCAGACTGAGTACATCCATTGTGCTTACAGTAACTTCCCTGCGAAATGACCTCCATTTGAGTTATTCGAGTGGCAGTGGTATAGTCCAAGGTGGCTCCAGGCCATGCTCCAGTAAGTCTTTTGGGAGTAATGCTCTAGCTGCAGCCCACAGTCAGCCTTGTATTCAGGAAAATCTCGCTAGGAAGACATCTCAGTTCACACGTTACTTTGTGAAGCTTGATGAAAGTCGTCATTAAAGTTGCATAATGCCTCCTGACTGCCAACAACAATAACTTATGACATCTGTCTCGGGATTTCATGTTGGCTGTCACAAGCAGTTAAAGAGCCAGTTCTTGCCGTAATCACTGGGAAGATGGATTACTGGGGATTTTGGAAGCCACTCCTACATTGTTTGCTGTCATATGCCTGCGAGATTTAGATGTTATGAATAGAAAGGTAACACTGTCAGCTTGGGGAAAATGAAATGATGGCAATGTGTGCTAATTTATGCAGTGCTTGGAAGCTTACTGTATTTAGGCACACATTTGGTTCATTTATATAAATTCCTAAAGACATATGGAAGATAAACCTAACACTCGTAGAGGGTTATTTTGCAGTTAATTTGCACTAGGGTCCTTTGTAATTACTTATTGCAAGTGCACCAGAAGAAAATACATATTAGAAACTTAACGCTGACAATAATGTGCAGAGTGTTTTATGAACAAACAAGTGCTGGATCATGAAGGGTATGCAGACAGGACTTTCTATGGGGAAAGGTAAATCTATTTACAGCTGCCACGTCTTGGGGAAAGAAAATGGGAGGAGGTAAGATGAAGAGGGAGGAAAACTAGCTTTGGGTAAGATTTCATCAAACAAACAAAGAGCACAAAGTGCAATGGAGCAACCACCATAACTTCAAAGCATGAAGGTGTACACACCATTACTACAAAGAATAACGTTAGCATTGACTTAAACCAGTGTCAAACCTCCAGGGGCGTCAGGTTATTCCTCAAATCATTTCATATCAAAAAAGAAAATGTCAGGTCACAAAATGAAAGAAAATAATGAAGGCACAGTTCCGACGAGCAGGGTTACTGTCTGAAGGATATCTTGAAAAAAACAACAGAAAGTAATAGTTTTCTCGAATATATATTAGAGGTAGAACTTCAATTTCCTGTTAAATAATTATAATTAAAGAAAAGGGAGAAAATTCTATAGATAACAATGAGAATGTAGGTGTAAGTTTCATAGGTAGATGCGGTAAAAGTGAAAGGCCCTTATTATATTTTTAACATAGAGAAAAAAAATACCTGTATCTCATTGGCTTAAATACATTCAGTGAGTTTCCTTGGCAATAATTAAGAGATGAAAGGTAAGGTAGGCAAGTGATGGGGTAATGATCTGATCTGATTAGAATCTTACAAAGGGCTTTCTAAATGTTTCAAAATAATTGTGCCAATACCATAATTAGCCTTTACTAGAGTCATTGTTGGTTGTATGAAATAGAACTAATTAGACACCTATTGTTTCTTTTAGTGTATGGAATGGGCTTGCAATGCTACAGATGGGGCCTATTTATTTTAAACTATTCATTTCAGCTGCCAACAGGTGTGTTCGTCTTCTGTTTCTCAACTATGTCCAGATGCCTTTTTTCGTCCTTTTGCATAACCTTTCATAGTTTTTTTTTAATCCCTTTGCTGATCTGTTTACCTTCCAGAGTAAACTGTGTTTTATATAGTATTGCTTTCTGAACAATTCTAATATACCAAACTAATTCACAAAAATAAAACCAGTGTCTGGACTGGTTGAGTTATTGGTGGCCACTTTATGTATAACCCATTAAGTTAGTCATAATAGCAAGGATCCAAGGCCCTAAACCAGAGTTGTTATTTTGGGCCTGAACCTATTCAACTGTTGCCATTGTCATGGCCCCTGGTTGTTGTTATCTTGGTTATTCAGGACTCAGTTTTATTATGTGAAACTAACAATTCTTAGTCTAACCATTCGTAGTCTTTCCTTTGCAGTTAAAAAAACATGTTGTATCTGCAGGATCCCTCTTCCTGTCCACATCAGGCCCTTATGTCTCATTCTAGCACCTGTCAGACATGTAAGAGCAAGTGTTGTGGATATGGTGCAGTTGTTCTCCACTCTTGGTTACACAGTCACTTCCCATCCCATATGGCTTGCTAAAAAGGAGGAAATGTGTAGCTGTATGCAATGTCACTATGTTGCACAGATAAGGACCGGAACAATTGCGTCTTCTTGCATTTCCAATCTCTGGTATCGAATAGTGGCTGCCCTCCTGTAAAGCACCTATGTGAGGAGTGTCTCTCCAAGCCCTTTGGCAGATGTCTTATTCACAATCTATCAGCCAGTAATATCCCAGAGCAACTACTGTATATCTGATAACTGACGGTGCACAACCCCTCACTTCCTCCTCGATTTCCTGAGAGGAAGCCTTCAGAGAGCGTGTTGCAATGCTGATAAAACTCACACAGACCTGTACGTGTTGGGTAAAAGATTGCCAGAGCAATGGAGCGTTGTATAGGCTGGTGATTTAGCTTGTATTATACCGGATGTAACATTTTTATAGTTGCCACTCGAGAATAACCTCTCACTCTCCAATCTCTTTGTCAATCAGCAGTTTCAATTCTAGTGACGCAAATGCTGCTCTGTACCATCATACAGTATGTTGTCTGTTTTATCAACCACCTACTTCGCTTTTGGAGATTCTGTACCAGATCAATTTTTATATTGTAGATATGATGCAAGTTAATGTGATGAAAGGAACTTAAAACCTTTGTGTTAAGTTTATTAAACTAAAATAATTTAAGTTAAAGCATGAAAACATCTTGGTTGATATTTGAAGATAAAGTTTCATATATACGCAGAAGTTTAAATGGCTTTATAAGCAAGCCAAAGTGTAACACAGATATACTGATATTGGGTTAGACCATTTATTTGATATCCTCTATGTTGTTCCACACAGGGAATGTAGGAGGCTATTAAAGAAGGGTTTTTTGGAGGCTGTAAGGCCCCCATTCAGGAGCTACACAGACCCAAATACACACTAATGGTGGTTGTCTTGTTTTGCAAAGAAGCACATGCAAACCCTCACTTTTTGGGGCACGCTTTGGCTTGTGACCCCAGGCCATCGCCAGGTCTGCCTTCCTCACTGCAATGCCTCTGGCTTTGGGGCTATAAGTCATGCAGAGCCACCAACATCATCCATGTGTTTTCACTGTTTGACTCTCATAAATTCTAACACTGTTATATAATGTTGCTTATTGTCATCTACTAAATATTTTCCTGCTTCTCAATATTTAATGGTAACAAGCCTTTTTTTTTTTTTTACTTTTTGTGAAAAATTAATTTAAATATTTGCCTGAAATTTACTGGAACATGAGTAATCTTGCTGTGATAGATCATCTTTTTTGTTGTGGGACAGGCTGAAATTGCCTTTTGTTTTAAATTAAATGTTTGCATTTTACTGTAATATGCAGGTATTATACTCCCGAATATGTGCTTCTTTAAACATGGACTAATGTGCTTTTTGTCTGAATATACTGTACAACCATCAAGGTCATTCACTGTCGTCAGTAGATTGAAGCAAAAAGGCAACATCAACATCTGTAGAGGACAAGGTTGACTTGTGAACAATCATTCCTAAATTATGAATTAGGAATAAGACCGGATGTTCAAGTCAACAACCTCAAAGCGTCTGTCAAAACCAGCAGCAAAATACACAACAGGAAGAACTTTTGAATGCTCTGCTTTTACATAAACGTCTTCAATATTCAGCCACTTTCATTCCCATTGTCTGCTGCTGTTAACTATTCTCTTAAAGGCAGACAAAATGCCTCTTGTTGAATGGATGGCAGCCCAGTCAACGATGCACTGCGACCAATTTTAGATGAACCCCACAAAAGCCAGAGAGTTTTCTTTTCCTGCGCACTACATTTGCCTCTGACATCTTAAAAGCCATTAGTTCAGCAATGCACACCAATGCTTTACACAATGGAACTTGGACTGCTGCCTCTTAGACATTATATGGGGGACAGACGACAGAGCACTTACATAGCACGGTACGCAGAAAAAAAGAGCACAAAACAAAAATTCTGGGAAATCGTAAAGGGCTGAATCAGGAAGCGCTGGCAAGAAAAGAGCACAAAAATCTATTTTCAAACAGAATCTTAAAAAAGCATCCTCTGGCTAGACACATCCATTAAGTTTGAATAAAAACACTATTGCTAGGGCAGTAAAGTTTATGGAGTCTGTAAACCCTGACCAACCCTGACAAGACTCTTTTTGTTTTGTTTATGATTTAACAAGTATCTACAGTACAACCACCCCCTGGAAAACCTTTAAATATAGTGAAATAAGATAAGTGCATCCAGCCTACTCAAATAAAACTTAACCTTAAATAAATGCTGTCACTCCAGTGGGGGTTATTGGCAAAATACAGTTGTAGTTAGATCATTACTTTACATTCTAAGTCCTCATAAAACAAATGAGTACAAATGAGTACAAATGAGTACAAATAGTTGCAAATGACAGGCCGGTCAGGATGATGCTTATCTGCGGTCTACTTCTATGTTTCACAAACTACATACAGTACCCCCCCGATATGGGATAAGTAAAGGTGCTATACATTACAGTTACGATAGAAATGGAAATAGCAACTCTTCTGAGAGACCTGTCTCCCAGGTTTGGTCTCAAAGGTACATTTAAAGTTGACTCCACCTCTACATGTTGAGGTTTTATACAAAAACAATGAGAGACATGTTTCTAGCATTGTTTAATTCGTGTTAAATGCCACTAGTGACGCTAACCTTTTAACAGTTGCCAAAACCATCTGTCTATTTTTTTTTACATGTTTGTACAAAAAGTTGAAGGATCTTCGTCATAGAAGGAACGTACGACTGAAGTGCTGTAAAAGTAGGCGTTAGTCCACAGTAGTTTTAAGCTTCATCTCTCAGTATCCACACTTTTGCACTCTCCACATTGTGTAAAGCAGGCCCTACGTGATTACACATACATGTTGTAACATTTCATACATCTATTGATTTTACAGGACACATAATTCAATTTATTCATTCATGAATGAATGAATGAACATAATTAAATATAATGTATTAAAATAGATGGGGTATGTGACATAGCAGAATATGTCAAAAAGACATTGGTAATACTGTGTGTTTTATTGGCATTCATTGAATACAAGTCTCAGCTTTCATCCACATTTCCCACCACTGACCGCGCAGCACTTAATGACACTTAACACTATCTCTTGAAGACAGCCCTGCTTATTAAGAGTGGAACAGATGTTTTGCCAAAGCTATCTTGCTGCTTTAATTAGCCATTGATACCAAACACATTAATACTAGTAAACAGTGTGCTATGAAATATTGCCACATGCCACGAGGGCCCAACGCAGTGCAAATTGTCCCTCGTAAATCAAGGAGGTGGAGATGAGGGATGGGATATGATCATTGGAGATTGTCTGGAGAGCAGAAGTGGCCAGGTACCGTCACTGGGCTTGTCATGTGAGGGTTTAGCTGAAAACAGGAGAGGGAAGTGGATGGGGCAAGGGTGGACATACATTTAAGACAGGAATGCAATTATATTTTAGTGTTTTTGACTGAAACAAATGTGGAATAACAAACATTGGATTTTTGTAAATTGAGAAAAAACAGAGCAACAAAGATTGAAGAATGGACTGATGCATAACAATTCTCTTGATAATATGGTCATACTTTTAGGTAAATGTGTATAATTTTTTGGGCTGAAAATAATAGACCATTTGATTTATGTATTAAACCTTTTACTTTATTTAAATTTAGCATAAGATTATAGATTTGACTTGAAAAATCACATCACAACCACGTGTTTAAGGTTTTCTGATTGGTCTATGGAGGAACCTTCATTATGATCTGTTATGATCACAAGAAGGACAGCTTTTAAAACCATATTGCTGGATCAAAAAAAGTAAAAAAAAAAAAAAAAAAAAAAAAAAGTAAATAAAAATGCCTATACTTTGGAAACTAGTATCTTATTCAATGTTATTACCTGAACAGATGTATTAATTTCTTTGCTTTTTGTCTTATTACTTATTTCCTGGCCATTACTCATTTAAACAGGTGCACTGGTGAGCCCTGGTTTAAAACTCAAGAGTACACATAGCCACAGTCGTAAGAATTAAATACAAGTATCATTAACTGCTGGATTGAAAACCTATAGCTCAAGGCCATGACGCCATGAGGTGCAATACACTCCAAACTATCAATTTACAGCAGAGAATTATTGAGCGGCCTTATGCTTGACACCTTGACTGTATTCTAACCAAAACGAATTCTGAGAGGATTTTCCAATAGATGTCTGCTGAGGCTATAATACCAGTCCATTGACAGCAGCAGTAGCACACTCCAGCTCCTCTAAAAGCAATTCTCAATGCCATACACAATTTCATTCCCTGACAGATCCCCCTACCGTACAGGAGTGTGTGCATCGTACACAACGGCAAACACACACCAACAAGAAAAAGAAAAGGGGGGACGGTGCTGATTGCCTTTTGTCCACTGGTGAAAGGCTGGCCACCTGGCTCCTGCTCACCTTCAATAGGGTTCATTACGGTGGTGCTGCACCCATCCAGCTGCTGCTCAACACTAAAGACATGGAGCTGTTGTCAGCTCACACTGGCCTTGTGTTGGGCGGTCACAACACTGAAGACCCCGAGCACGAAGCAGGCTGCTACATGTCAGTTCTGTTTTCACCCAACAGCCATGATAGTGTAATTATTTAGCACATCTAAAAATGGATGTAGTGTATGAAAATGGGATGACATTTTGGAATTCCTGGTATAGCTTCATTCAATGATAATACTTGATGTTACACAGGGATTACCTATTTTTACTCTTGCATTTAGTTTAACGGTTTAATAACAGCTTATTGTAAGAGGAAACATCTGTGAAAAAAAGAGAGCTTAAGACGTCATTTAGGCTTTATAATTAAGGATTTTTCTTTCAATTAGTTTATTTTAGGATTTATAAATGTTTTGGCTTTTTTGCCTTTATTAGATAGAGACAGTAAAAGACAGAATGAGAGAGAGGGAAGTGACACTGGGTGTATTTGGTTTGCGCTCTACCAAGTGAGAACACATTATGGATTTTAATAGAGTGATCTTTCTATCTGCGTTGGTCAGTCGTTATCTTTGTTAAACTGTCTTAAACTTATTGAGAAATGTTGCAATGAGCCAGGCAGACCAGGCAACTGTCAATGGTCCCAACATTAAGATGATAGTTAATATGCCTGCATGCATGTGGTCCTTTGCAAAAAGAAAGACATTTTCCAACTTTTGTTACTGTGTATTTTGGGAATGCATATACCATAAAACGTATACAATTCTATATAAAAAAAGGAATAATAATATTGCTATTGCTATAGATGAAAAATGTACATCTAACTTTTGAGCTTGATGCTTCTTTACGTCTACAGTTTCCATGTTCAGCAAACCTTTTGATCCTGAAAGGCATTGAACACAACAGCAGCCCTGCCTACTACACTAAAGACCTTGTTCTGTGTAAATTACACACAGCTGATGTGAACTCTTCCTCCTTTAACAGTGACAGGAATGAATCCCCTGTTAGGACTCGCTCTGACATGTAACAGCCCTTGAGCAGCCTGGTTTAGACAGTTTAACAAGGTTAAACAAGTGTGTTGGGATAGTTAGGATACAAAGGGGTTTAGGAGCTAGAGCATTTACTGGGACAGGACTTTGTGGGCTGTGGTTTCATGTCTGAATTGATAAAAGCTTGATAATGCGTCATGAGCTTTTATAAACTCATAAACGACCCCACTCATTCCAGAGGCAGTAACGACAGAACAGAGCAACATGGGAACAACAGTAAAAATGTAGCACAACAGACTCTGGGCCAGTGGCAGTCTGCACGAGAACCAGAGAAATAGACAGCTTTATAGGAATCGTCCTAACTAACACTTCAATCTAGTTGTGCAATGCATCTTGGGTATCTTGTGTCCGGTAATGATTGAGAAAGATCACATATAAAAAGAGGATATCCCAGTAGGAACTGGTCAAAGAAGAAACTTTCGATCATGGTCACATGCTGTTTTATCCTCTGTAACACAGCTTGTATTTTCACAGAATAAAGACAGATAGAAAACATGACGGGTTAAATTGTATTCTCTCATGTAGCCTCCCTTTGTTCCCCCACATAAACTTTGAGTTCACCGTGAAGCTCATTTTTATGCAAACACACAACAGAGAGATCAGTTTTTTCCACTTTTTTTTAAACAAATCCCAAGAACAAGCTAAAATATTAAGAGTTTTTTTTTCTCAGTCCTTTCCATGAAAATCACACTTCAAGAAGAATTCTACTTCCTGAAATGTTCATGTAATAAATTGCTTTTTTCTTGTCATTCCCAGTTTTCTTGTAATAAAACTCATTTTATTGTAGAGCAATAAAGCTCCCATATATCAAAATGCAGTGTGGGAGGTATATTAATATAAAGTAAAGTCTACTGCTAAAGGTAGCAGCAGACTGTTCTGATCCCAAGGCCTGTCGAGTCACCGGCTCATCTTTATGTCTGTCGTCACTATGAAGTCTTTTATCATTATATGCACATGATTTGTGCCACTGGAGATGTGGAAGCCAAGGTACAGGTATTTTAATGATTTGGAGCTTGTCAATACAGAAATAATGGCTAACAATTAAACAAAGAAAGTGTAAATTCCAATGCACTGGATATGTCTTTTTACACATTAGAACAGCGCACAAAAGAAAAGAAAAAGAATAAGCTCTTAAATTTGGGTTGATGTAATGTAGTTGTATTTTGCAGGAAAGGTCCTGCTGTTGGAAGGGAGTGTTGCTTAGGCCATGACAACAACAACCAAAAAAAAACTAGGTAGTGGCCCTTTGAGTTAGGAGGAAGTTAGTGTTTATGTTTACAATAGCCACATTTAAATATAATAACCTTTTATATATTTAAAGAAAGCATTTGTGGTGAAATGTTAAAGAAATTTATTACATCTTAATATATAGTTATTGTAGTTTGATCCATAACAGGACGAACAAGGCATAACGTGCATCTTTAAGGGACAAACAGTAAGGAGTGTGGAGACATGATTTAGGGTTAGGAGTTGTGGTTAGGGTTAGTAACAATCAAGTCATGAAGTCAGACTTTCATTACGTCTCACTTTTATACATTTATGTTATATAATTATAAAATGTTTTAATTTTATAATGTTTGAACCAGTATCTTGAACATTGATTTGACCTTTCTCCTTATTGAAGCCATTTGATGTGTTTTAAAGATAAACACATCATCCTGTGGTTACCAATAAAGAATAATCATTATTCACATGGGAATAATGTTTTGGCCCTGCGACTGACTTCAGATAATCCAGGTACTCCTGCTTTACCTCCAAAGCATCTGGAATAGGCTCTAGCCGCCACGTAAACCTCTATTGGTTATAGAAAAGTTCTCTCTTTTATACTATTATATTAAATTAAAATAACTTTATTGATTGAAGGGAAATTCATTATAAATATACTACATTGATTACTCAAGCTATCATTTCTGCATTGCAAGAATTAACAATTTTATACAGTGATTATTTCTTCAAATCACTAAACAGGTCATGGTAAATATGTTCTTTTCCATCTTTAGTAAAATTGGGCCCATAGAGTTCTATATAAAATATGCCTAAAGAATAAAAATATACTGCAAAATGCTATTCATACAGGACCACATTTTGCATCTTTATACCGTCAAAAGAATACCACTTTATCTCAAGTAAAGCCTCTTATAAAAGTGAATACATGCATTTTCCCTCACAACAGCGCGGCTAACTGGAGACAGTGACATTGTGCACTAGTCAGTCAGTGTGTGTTTGTGCATGCCTTTGATTGGGCCTGTGATTGTATTTCTCTCCCCTCTCCCCCGAGGAGGTGACATGGCTGCTATTGTAATTCCACTCTCATTTCCGACGTTGCTGCGGCGACTGCAGACTTGTCACTCAGGACGAGCACAGAATGGGCCTGTCAATCAGTCAAGGAGCCATTACCACAGCCTCCTCAAAAGCCTATGTCTGCCCTACGCTTGTTAGCATAACTACATTTTTACACTTTGTCCATCCGCGCACTATGATTAGCCAATTGGCTTCTACGGGGAAAACATGTTAGAACTAAGCGCCTAATGGAATGGATGTGGGAGAAAAGTGAGTCATTAGATTACACTGGCTTTGTTAAAAGGCACTATGGAACAGAGAGGGGATTGAAGAATTGAGTAAGTGAAATGTAAAATGCCTGACCAAACACAAGGGAAAATAGTGTAAACGTGACTTGCTTGTAATGTATCTCTTTAAATCAGCACTACAAAATTGTTGATTTCCCATGGAGCCCAAAAGCACACATTTTCAGACAAAGTAGCACAAAGAATGTTCAAATCGATTTCCAATGGTATCTGTCCTACCTGACTGTGTAGCTATTTGATAAAATGTGGCTAGCTTTATGCTTTGTTTGTCCCTCTGATTGATTTTTTACATTTTTTATTTATTTAAATTATGTTGTTCTAGAGGCCGTTTTTTTGGCATAATGTTGGTTCTTCCTTCTGAATTCTGATTGGTTATAGGTCTATCCTTTGGACTTTCAGTAGTACTTTATTTTGCGCCATCTGGAAATCAAATATGTGATATTTGATGAGTGATTAGATGGTGTACTTAACCCCTCTGCTGTGTAACATTTAGCTTGAAACCAGTTGGTCAGCATTTATTATTGTCACAATTATGACACTATCCACTTTGAAATTGAATGAAATGAAAACGCCACAAAGGGTTCTTATTGATAGAAATCATTACATAACTGTTTTGTCAGGGTTGATAAGTGACGCAGCAAAATGTTCCGAGGCACAAAGAAAAACACTGTTGAGAAGCCAACAAATCCATGCAATTGCATGTGTAAAAAAATAAAAAATAAAGTGTAATCTAAGTGGAGGAGAGCGTGTGACAGGTAGAGTAGGAGGCGGGTGAGGGTTTATGTCCCGCTGTGTGCCTTAAACAGGGCTGAGCTCTAACCAGAACACCATCCATCACACAGTCAGTCACAAGTGTGACATGACAGGCAAAACCATTCCCTGTCAAGGCACAAACACACAAAAGAGAGTGGGACGGAGGAGAGTCAAACAGAATATTGGGATATAAGAAAAATGTGACCCAAAAGTAAGCCATAGACAATGCTACCTAGCACAGGAGGAGTAAAAAAATAACATCAAAAATAGATCACACTATTCTAAGAAGCATCAAAAAGACACTACAAGGAAACAAACCCATGACGTCAATGACAAAATTAGGCTAAAAGAAACCTGTTTCCAAAAAAATGACAATACATTGCATCACCAGAACAGTGGCACTTTTTCAGTCCTAATTCTTTAGGCCTAACAGGTAACACCACATCTATCCACAAGTAACCCAAACAAGCCTACTCCACAATACTTTTTCACTTAATACAGCAAAAGATTTTCAAAGGCCACCCTTGACTTAGAAACATTCCTAATATTTACATTGTATCAAATATTATTACTACTTATGTCATTCAGACATGGGTCCCACTTCATCATGGTTCTCTATAAAACAGTGCCACACTTGAGTCAGAAAATAAACATTCCCACAGTTTTATTACAGCAGCGAAGTCTAGTTTGTCTTCTCGGCTGTGCACTCATCACTCCCTACAGGGATGTTTCCATAAAGATACTGGGGGTGGTGAATTAATATCTCCCCCTCCGGAGCATGCAGATGGGGCAGTAACGCAGGGGCAGCAGCAGCACTGGCATAGCAGTGAGAGATGTTAAGTTTCTGGCGCTAAAATAAGATTTGAGGGTGTATTTCATGACGAAAGTTATATCTGTGCATGTGCAGCAGTGCGGCTCGCTCCCTGAGCTAGCTCCAAGGTGTTGCTCCATTTAAGCTTTGCCTTCGATCTTACATAATTCCTTTCTGGAGCCAAGTGATGTCCTTTTTTTTCTTTTTTTTTTTCTTTTACAAAATAATTTTTTTTTTTTCTTATTGCCATTGCCTCCATTTTCTTGCATTTTGGAACAAAGTGCACCAGTGAATTGTGTTTATTGCTCCAAAGGCCAGAACAATTATGATTTTAGCTCTCAAATGTAGAGCAAGACAAATGTTATCCTGGTGAGCGCGGGACTGAATGAGGCCACATGTGTGTTCAAGTCCCAATTTGTTTGTGCCGTAAAAGTACAAACAAGCAGCTTTCCGACTAAACAAACAAGAAAAGGTAGTCGAGTGTTGCATGGCCTGGATGTTAGGGGGTGGGCTTGCTCTCATACAAACTAGCCTTCTTAAGTAGAGGCCTGAGGAGCCATTAGGGTGAGTAACTGCAAAACACCTAACCCTTCAATTGCCAGAGCTAATTTATTGCACACACAGGTTGGGAATTGTTATTATAATATATATTTTTTGTATTTATGTGTTGCTTTCTTCTGGCTTAGTCTCAGTGTTCATTATTTCTCTTTTATAATGCTCTATTCCGCTCTCTCTCGTTCACTTTTCTGTCTTGTTATGGCTGTCACTCTATCTCTATCTCCCATCTCTCCTTCACAGAGCGAAGGGCTCCACAGGGGACCGGTTATTGATTGAACTGAGTCAGCTATGTCCACTTTAATTCATTAAAACCCCGCTGTCAATGCCCATTGGGCAATTCCAATAATGTAAAGAGATGAGCCAGAGCCTCCAAATATTGGGGTTATGTATAGATGTGCAGAGTATAGAGTGAATTACAACCTATAAATGTATGCATATGAGGGAGAAGAAGCTCTCACAGAAGAGAAAGGAATAATTAAATTCATGACATTTTTCATCTAATACCAATAACCACATCACATTAATGTTCACACAACTTCATTTGTCCCACGCAGAATAATTCATATGTTCAACAGCAGAAATATCATATGATATGAGACAAAATAAGGAAGCATGATTGTTTAGGACACAGCACTGAATACATCACAAACAAATGGCAAACAATACAAAAAATAAGTTAAATGCCTTTTTTTTTGGTATGATTTAACTTTTGACTAGATGTTATAAAATGACTACAAACATGTTCAACATCAACACACTGTTAGGGACTTCGGATGGTCCAAAAGTCCAAGACCAAACAGTACTAAGATGCATTGAATACTTTTCAGGCTATTGTTCTGACAAAGCCTCTCACATTGAACCTCCGAAATGGTCCTCGAGTAAGGGCGCCGCAATATGGCGAAATACAACAAAATACAGCAATATACCGTTGTCCACCAGAGGGCAGGCTCCAAAAGCGGAAAGATAAGGGCAAGTGTAAAAATCATGTCTACAGCCTGGTACAAAAGATGGCTCCAGTCACTAGAGCTAAGTTTTTATTACGTGACAACTCTGGGGAGGGGATGGGGGCTTCATTAATATGTCTGTTTAAGCTATCCAAAAACTATTGTTTTACTATGCAGTAAAAGCTGAAAAGCCCGGATGTAACCGCCATTTTAGTCCCCTGTTGTAATGACAATATCAGTCAATAGGGGACCAATGGGCGGATTACATTCATTTTTAGTTACAATCTATAGTTCTGACTCTCTGTAATCCTAGAGTTGTCATGTTATAAATATTTTTGAATGACAGCAGAAATACCAAAGCAGAAAAATAAATAAATTAATAAAAAACTACGTAGGGTTGTGCCTCAGCTAATCAGACCGGATTAATCTTCAATTGGGACGCTGCTCTGTTTCATCCTGTCTTTGCTTAAAAGGGCGAGTGGTATCACAACCACTCTGATCCCTCTCACAAGCTGCTCTCCCATGAAAGGGAATCAGGAGAAAATAGGGAACTGAACTTGTTCGTACGCAATCACATTACACACTTGTCAGCTTTAAAGGTCAACATATTAGTTTGGTCCCCACTGTGTTCCATATAGTGCTCCAGTCAAATCATCATATGAGCATTCATTTTTTCACCTGTTTGAGAATACATAATATCACTTTTTTCAAACTGTCTGTGTGGCTCGTGGCATTTTATTTGTTTCTGTCTGAAGTCCCAGGAGAAAAATAAGCAAACATCCAGTGCAAGCTTACAGCACAAACCTTATACCAAAAGGAAGGAAGATGCTTAGGGTAAAGACTGACAGTAGTGGTCCGTTAAATACAACACAGGTCTCCATCTCTTACCTACACCACGTGATTGACAACGAAGGCAGGCGAGAGCTTTGTATATAACAGGGCTTTCATGTGGTCAGTAGCTGTCAATGCATTATTCTCCCTGCAACAACCTTCAATAATTTACAAAAGGAACCTGACTATTTAAGCTTTTATGGTTTTCACTGAAGATTATTGTTCAGTAAGTGCTTACAATAAAGAAGATCAATGAAATAACACCAATAATATTTAAGAGTTTTTAAACTTTTAAACAATCCACAAAGGGACATTGTCATTGAAGCACTTTATACATTTATAAATGATGTGAGTTTGTTATGTTATTTTATGTTGTGCTGGGTCTGTGGCTTTGTGTCTTGTGTTTATTGTGTCCATTGATTGTGTCTATTTTAAGCACCTTCAATGCCCTTTTGCCTCACAGGGACAAATAAATAAGAATTGAAAGAAACACAGATAATTACTTCAACCTTCATATAACATATATTTCATCAATATATTTTACACCTCTGTGTTGTATTCAATTATTGGATTATTAACTTTTAGTATGTTATGTCATAATGTTATGTTGTGTTATAATGTGCTGTACTGTGCCATGCCTTGCTATACTGTATAGTATATGGGCTGGTATACTTTATTAAAGGGCATAAGGTATAGTATAGGACAGTAAATGGTAAATAGTTTATATAGGCTAAAGCAACTAATCAGTTTAGTTGTTGACGCTGCCATCTTGGTTGTCAAGATCCCAGTAGCATGGCGTATGAGTAAAAAGTTTGTTACTATTAAAATACAAAGTACAAATCTTTTCCACTCAAATCTGCTTTTGTTGAAACACAAAGCTATATTGTAGCTACTACATTAGTAATGTAGGCTAAATATTATATGTAAATACAGTCAGGGCAGAGTCACAGTAAACATGATGGCCTTTATAATATTTTAAAACAAATGTGCCAAGGTCTATTAGAACATATTTTCTGACCAACAGTAATTGTCACAACAAATAATAAATTAAAGGATCTTTTTGTTTGCTGGATTTATATTACACTATACTGTGTTATTTATTTATCTTTTAATCAGTGATACCTGGAGATGAATAAATATAGCCAAACCCGTTCATTTCCATAAACAGCATTAGGTTGTATCTTTGCCCCCCCCCCATGCCACCACACATCCTGCTCAGTGTACAGGCTCCCAGCTTGACGTGAGTATGTGAAAGCCCTCTTGTATTCACACACCCTGGCTGCACTTGTATGGACAGTAATGGCATTACAATGTGTGCAATGTGGCTGAGACTTTCCCTGGTGGCTATCTCTGCCAGCCACTTAATTTACCATTTATAGATTTAGCTTCTGTAAGTCATTCCAGGGTTATATTTAGGCCGCATCCACAAACGTGCCTTTATATCTTTATAAAATGTAGACCTGCTGGTGTTTTATTCACTACCCCCTTGGCTCCATGTTGAGGAGAGCGCATATTCACCTATACATGATTTGTGGCTCCACCTCTCCGTCAGTGGGAGGGCATGCGGTCCAAAGATTTGTGAATGTGAGTTGGTCTTCCCCCGAGGGATGAAGCAGTGGTATTCAGCGGCCCTTATTAAAATGCCAGTCTGGCCCAACAGAGCTAGAGAAGGCACAGGCGGCTGTCCTTGATTTTCCTCATCACACTCCAGTCTCCCACCCTCCTCCGCTCGCTCCACAGTGGGCACAGACCTGATGAACTCCCTTGTTTTTCTTCTTGGTACCTCTTTGTCACTGTCTCAGACTAAAGCGAAAAAGAATGAGGAGTGTGCACAGGAATTAATGTCTTTGCTTAAATGCATTATACATGTGATAGTCGAGCGGATGAAGTACTTAATTTATATCATAAGTGTTTAATTAAATATAAAACCACTAGGGAGCCCTTATTCAAACATACTCCTCTCAAAAGCCTGTGTTACTTTACATTTTATTTAAGAGTGCTACTGGAGAACTTTTATCATCAAATGTGCAAATAATGAAATATAAGCAGCTGCAAGAACAGCATAGTTATCGCTCATTATTTTTAGAGATTAGTTATATTTAGTTATATAAAATCACTATTTATATGAGTTTGGTGCAAAGGCAATACTTTTAGATTATGTATCCTTTAAAGTGAATGTTTCTTTACATGTTTGTTTATTTGTGGAGCTAATGATTTGTTGTAATTAAAACTTGTTAGAGCAAAAATCAAATGTTTAGTTTTTATACTATGCTATAAATGTTCAGTTTATGTGAGATATTTAGGTTCACTTCATGTTTTGCAAAAATAATGTTTTGCCATAGGGCCTATCAGAACATCAAGGCGTTGGTGTGACAGTCTGTGTATTTCTAGGAACAGTAAATGTCAGATTTTGTGACAAATATTATAGTATATAAATAGAATGCAATATTAGCAGATCAAGGGTCTGTGGTGCTGGTTCAGTCTATGGTTGTTAGGTTTAATTTAATTTGATGTTTATTTGCACATACACACAATATTAGGAAAAACAATTATAAATGAATTCAAACAGTGCAGGAGAGGTTAAGAAGACCCACAGGCCTTGTAAAGACACCTCCCTTTGACAACACGCTAGTGGCAGCATGAAAAGGCTAAAAAAACATCAGTGGTTGCATGATTAATATTTCAGTAGCTGATTTTTAAAAGACGGAAATGTGGATGTATTTTGATGGTTGTAATCTAAGAGAAAGTCTTTTATCTTCTAATGTAGATTGATTGAAAGAAGTTCTACAAAATGTCAGAATGTTGTATTTTCTAAAAAGAAGATGAATGTAGTCTATTTGAATAGGTTATTGTTCTCAAAAATGTATTTTTTATTATATTTTTAAGACAAACATGTACTAACTATTAATTAATTTATAATACAAGGTTAGCATACCAGAAAGACTGATAAAAAAAAAAAAAAACGATTTCAAAATACAAACTGATTTCCTAATACTCCTACAAACTAGTTGAGGTTGTTGTGTCCATGTTAATTTTTATAATTATAATTACAAAAGCTTTTGTTTGAGAAACTCGGATAATTTGGGTGCCATCCATTAATGTTTTCCACTTCCATTTTTTGTTCTTTGTACTAAAGATTATAAAATTTGAGGCAGTACATTTGTGAAAACATTTGCTGAAAAATTTAATTCGATTTAAAGAAATACAATAGAACCTTGAGGAACCCCACAAAGTAGCTTAGCTCTGTTTGAATTATTATTATTAATGAATACAAACTGACAATGCCTTTGAGAGATCTAAAAATATACCAAGGGATTTTTTTTTAGTTTTTATTATCAACATCTTAAATCCATATTGATGAAAGCACAAAAAGGATCTTTTGAGTCAGGTGTTTTTTCAGAGAATAATGGCACAACAGTGAAAGGCCTATAGTTCTTAATTAAGTTGGAATCCTAGACTTAGACAGTGGAGACACTTTAGGTTCTAATAGATCAAGCCCCAGAGCAGCATTTGTCATTTTCAGTATGATTAGAAGTACTTTATCTGGAGTTGGAGGTTCAAACTAAGCAAGAATATTTTTGATGATGATTTACATCAAATATTTACAAAAATCTAAATTAAAACATTAAAGCCATATGCTCTATCAGAAGGATTCTAAGAACTTCTGATGCCATCAGATAACTGAGATAAAATAGCTCTTCTCAGCTATTTTAAATTGTGATCATTATTGTTCAGTAGATCATTTATAACATTCCAGGTGTTTTTGATATCTTTACATGACTTTTCTAACTTTGCTGAGACGTGTCTTAAAATATGAAATATTAAAGAGACTGGGACGAATTAGATCTTTTATTTTTAAAGTAATATTTTTTTTTCTTCCAAAGGTTCAGAGGTTCTATTCTTATATTTATTTTTACTTTGTACACAAGGAAAACATTTATCCAACAAAGATGTAATTATTTTCATGAATGTTTGATAATCTAATTTAGCTTTGTGGTGTCGGAAAACCTCAACCTATGATACTTTGGCTAAAAAGATTTTAAAAGATTCTTTATTTTCCTTGGTCAGTTTATAATAATTGTGCTTTTTTTGTAACATGCTATTACTATTAAATTTTATATTGGAAGATAATCAGAAATATTAGCTAACAATAAACCTGAACTAACTAAATGCACAAATTAGAAAGTTATTATATTATCAATTGAAGTTGCAAATGAACTTGTTATACTGGTTATTTTGTGAATGAGAGGCTAAAAGTATATGTGTAATGAATATTTCAGAAATCAACTGAAGAACTTGATACATGTTTTAAAAGATCAATATAAAAATCCCCAAGGATACAGGCTTTGTTCTTAACACTTATCCTTTCTAGAGTAAAAAACAATGTGTCTTTAAAGATACTATCATTGTTGAGATGATAGCTACAAGCAATTATGGCACTTTGCCCTCAAAAACATTTACAGTTTGGAATTTCTACAAAAACGGATTCAACCTCGGTTTGGGATAAATGAATACTATGATCTTTTACGTTCAACAAATACAAAGAACATTTATAAAAATAATTGAATGCACTGCATTGTACAGGTCTAAAGAGTAAAACGATGCAATATAATTACAGAGCCATGTTTCTGACAGAGCGAGCACAGAAAATCTATCATTCAAAGCTGATAAATGTTAAACTATCAATGTTCTTTGGTAAACACATCCATCCATCCTCTTCCGCTTATCCCAGGCCGGGGCGAGGGGGCAGCTTCCTACTCCCCAGACACTTCCTCCAGCTCTTCTGGGAGAACACCAAGGCGTTCCCAGACCAGCTGAGAGGCATAGTCCCTCCAGCGTGTCCTCGGTCTTCTCCTCTTTGGTAAACTACGTACATATACTGTATGTATATTTAGATTAAAAGTAGAAAACACTTTTTTTTTTTTGGTCCCGGTATATTAAAATACTGGTTTAATAAAGTCTTTTCCATTACTTACATGAATTATTTGACCTTCTTTAACATAAAAAATAGAGTCAATAGAGTCATTGTTGACAAATCATGTCTTAGGCCAGTTTAATTGGTTCATGGAGGTTGTACAACAAGTTGATTATATTCCAGGCTCTCCTCTTTGAGCTGTGGTAGTTGCACTCACAAACAAACATTTTCAGAGAAGTCCTCATTTAGTCCTTATGAGAATAAGCAGTCATGCTAACAGTGGCTATCGGAGGCATCCATGTTGCAGTTAAAAGGTCATTCATTATGACCAAATGTTTGCCTGCAAGGTTTACTCTTCACCTTCATAAAGTGTCTACTTCATAACTAAGCAATTAAAAAGACTATGATGAAATAATGACCTATATTCTTATTAATACCTTCAAGTGCCAATATACAACACTAGTCATGTCAACGCTTATAACATGGAAATCCCAACAAATCCCCCAGCGTGCTTTTTGAGCAAAAATGTCATCCAGTGTCGAGGCACACTGTGGATGCAAAGAGCAGTTTCTCCCAGAGATCCTAAAAAGACTCAATAAATACTTGTGGATTGGAATAAGATAAAATGAAGTAATTATGTGTTGATAAAGTATGCATTAGTAGACATCTTGGCTTTATTGACCCTTCAACATCCTAACTCTAACTGTTCATTATCACAGGTCTTTGTTTGCTTTCTGCATGAGTGAAAGTTATAGCACTAAAGCAACAACTCTACATGATAATTATATGTGTAGATATTTTAGAATTTTAAATCACTGAGGCAATGCATGCTGGTAATTACTAGGTGGCATTCCTTTATTCAATGCCACACAAAGTAATAGTAATAGTGTGTGTGTTTTAGCATATTTAAAAATGTGTTGTACCCATTGGTCTCAACTTATTTAAAGAAAGGAGCACCTGTAATTGTGATTATACACCTTCAAATTACACTGTCTGAGAAGAGGCCTTATTCTCATACAATGTACAGTGCAGTATGTATTAAAAAGGAAATCCTTCAGATGATCTGTCCCCGCCGCTGTGCACTCGATCGTGACACTCCATCTCTGTTTGTCATTCACTTCGACAGAGGACGACAAGTAGCTCTAAAGCAGCACATCCTCTCACTGAGCGCTCACCTTCAGAGCCTAATGAACAAGTGGAAATTCAATGAATTTTAATTTGCCGTTTTATTAGGACAAGGAATAAAAGCAGGGAATTTATAAGGAGGGGAATTGAAAAGAGAGGGCCATAGCACCAGATTCTATTGAAACACTTTGAAAAGAATAAGGTAAAAACACTTACTTTTGAAGCTATAAACTCTATCTTAACTGTTGGAGTGGGAATTATAGAGTTTTCATTTTTTGTTTTATTTGGCAAGGACAATGTACATTCATCAACATTTCTATAAATCTACCAGAGTAAGTTAAAGGCTATTTTTCATCTGCAGTCCCTGGAATGCACAAAATGCACCCAACATTAATTTTCATACACAATAAGACTAGTTTAACAACAATTACTAGACAAAGTGTTAAACTGAATAAATGTCTAGTCCATACAAACCTGCATAATCACAAGCACAGGCATGCCGCCCATTAAACAAATCTGAGTTAAAACACAGAAGCAAAAAAACGGCAGAAGAACTGACAGGTTAAACATGGCGCTGACACAGCAAGAAGCAGCGTTGTTAATATTAATGGCATGATAATCAATCAGAAAACATGCACTAATAGAAGCACAGTGAAAAGCGGAAACCCAATGTTAAAAGACAGCAGTAGACACAGGGTAAAGACACATTCACAGCCGAACACAAGATGGCAGCAGCAGGGGTTCTGTGCTGACAGGTCTGATTACTAATAAACCAACATTGTAAATGAGACTGAAATAATCTGTATGTTTTGAGTTCTCTGATTGCTGTTGGGACTATATTCCTTTTGAGAGAAGCTCTGAAAAGCTGATTGACTAAAAGGACTTTTTCTAAGTGCAATAATAGCTTGTTTCCTCTTTTGTTTCAAGTCAAAGAAATGAAAACGTGTAATTCTGATTATAAACCTTCAAATGACATTGTGAAGAGGCCTTATTCTCATACAAGGAACAGTGCAGTATGTATTAAAAAGGAAATCCTTCAGAGGTGGAATAATAGCTTGTTTCCTCTTGTCTGTTTGTATAACGACTGCAGTGGTTTCAGAGTGCTTTGGTTGGCCTGGGACCAACTTGTCAAACAGTAGGTCATGTGGAAAAATATCATGGAGGTATATACATTTTGGCTGCTTGGCTGGACATGGAGTTTCTGATAAATCTGAATTTAGCCAGATTAAATTGAACTCTTTTACAGATTTGAAACTGAGGTTAGGCTCTAAAATAATGCCATGATTTTTTGTAGCTTTTCTCCAGACATTACCATATCTGCTTCTTCAGATGAGTTGCATGTTTTTGTGAAAAACATAATGACAGTTTTAAACACATTAAGTTAAAGGCAGCACTTTTGTCACTGTTCTTTTTATGTTCTTTAATGTGAGGCTAGCAGACAATAGTGTAATGTGTTCGGTGTTATTTTCTCTCTTCCTAAAAGCAGCCTAAAGAGTTACTTAAAAGAGAGAGTAGGGAATAACATCCTATTGTCATTCAAACAGCATATTGTAATTCCTCTGTTTGTCGCAAAAAAAAGACTTCATATGTATTTCTCCCCTCCTTGAACCGCCACCTTATCGTGGTGGAGGGGTTTGAGTGCCCGGATGATCCTAGGAGCTATGTTGTCGGGGGCTATATGCCCCTGGTAGGGTCTCCCAAGGCAAACAGGTCCTAGGTGACGGGCCAGACAAAGCGCGGTTCAGAACCCTTTATGGAAATGTTAAAATCGAGGACCGTTACGTCGCCCGGTATGGCGCAACCGGGGCCCCACCCTGGAGCCAGGCCCGGGGTTGGGGCTCATATGCGAGCGCCTGGTGGCCGGGTGTTTCCCCACGGGGCCCGGCCGGGCTCAGCCCTAAAGAGCGACGTGGGACCGACCTCCCGTGGGCCCACCACCTGCAGGAGGAACCGTAAGGGGCCGGTGCAATGTGGATTGGGTGGCGGTCAAAGGCAGGAGCCTCGACGGCCCAATCCCCGGACGCAGAATCTGGCTCTGTCGTGAGATCGACAGACGGATCGGTGCAGCTTCTGCAGTGATGCGGTCGATGTACCGGTCTGTCGTGGTGAAGAAGGAGCTGAGCTGTAAGGCAAAGCTCTCGATTTACCAGTCGATCTACGTTCCTACTCTCACCTATGGTCATGAGCTTTGGGTCATGACTGAAAGAACAAGGTCCCGGATACAGGCGGCCGAAATGAGCTTTCTCCGCAGAGTGGCGGGGCGCTCCCTTAGAGATAGGGTGAGGAGCTCGGTCACTCGGGAGGAGCTCAAAGTAGAGCCGCTGCTCCTTCACATCGAGAGGAGCCAGCTGAGGTGGCTCGGGCATCTGTTTCGGATGCCTCCCGGACGCCTCCCTAGGGAGGTGTTCCGGGCATGTCCCACCGGGAGGAGACCTCGGGGAAGACCTAGGACACGCTGGAGGGACTATGTCTCTCGGTTGGCCTGGGAACGCCTCGGTATCCCCCCGGAAGAGCTGGAGGAAGTGTCTGGGGAGAGGGAAGTCTGGGCTTCTCTGCTTAGACTGCTGCCCCCGCGACCCGGCCTCGGATAAGCGGTAGAAGATGGATGGATGGATATATATTTCTCTTTTGTGATAATGGCAGGAGTCCATGTAACAGGAAACTTTAACTAAAGTTATTTAAGATTAAGAAAATTAGTAAACACAGCAAATTATATAGTTTTATTTATATTTTAGCTTCATTTATATAATGTGAACATAATGATCTAATACTACCATTAACATTAGAATTAACCTTTGATTTTTCACTATTTCTCCAGTAACATCCCCAACCACACACTTCATCTGTGCCCTACTTGCACCCTTCCAGCAGATGTGCACAGATCAAACTTGACTGTGGACTTTTGTTGTGGCAGTTGTTTCTATTGACCAAAGAAAAAACAGAAAATGGGAAAAAAAATTGGAAATGATCTGCCTCCTTACCTTTTTTCACAAATCAAGCTGTAGTTTAACAAACAACACTACAATGGCTTGACTTTGCTTTGTTCATAATGTCAGATACAAGCAACGTTTAGAGGGTGGTCCCTAATCTTCTTTAAAATGCTTTGGACCCTTGTGCACTAACAACCTGCAGCGCGCTTTCAATAAATGTGCACTTTGACGAAGACCTTAGAATGTAGTGTTATTCTATAAGATATAAGACCATATAAAAACCTGAAAATGGGGGAGGCTTTTGGGTCTGCAGTTGAAAATGCAATTGTATACCATGAAAATACTACAAATGTGTGCCTAATTTGTAAACCTTTAACAAAATATAGATAAAAAAACTGTCCTTCCCTGCACAGTAACTCTCTTCTTCACACAATGCACTGCAAGCTACTGAGGTTCCCAAACACTTTCTGTTGCAGCCTCGTTCTAATTAACAACTGGCCTATAATTCCACTCGGTGCTTTTGCCCACCAGGCACATTACTTCTATAACACAAGCACTTTTTTTTAGAAACCACTTCCTTTACCACAATAGTCAGTGAATGTCTGGTGAGGCACAAGTGATTTTTGCAGAGCATAGGTTTTAACGGGCTTTATCCGTGTAGTGGCCGTGCTGCAGGATGGAGTCTGTCGGCCGCTATAAAGCATGGCTTTGTCATTGGCGATGTCAGCATGAATTGTCACCTGTGAGCCTCATCCATCATGTAGAACTATCAACAAGAGTCACTGTCTCATCTTCGGCTGCAGCCAACTTCCTGACCTGCCCTAGTGCGAGTATGAGCACTCCAGAGCAGATGATATATACATATTTGGCACTGTTCCTGTAAGATCATTCCCTATTTTTATATTAGACATATATAATGTTTAAACTGTGCAGCGTTTTAACTAACTGCTTTAGATTAATCTATCATTTACTTTATGATACAGTCTCTGGTGTTTCCACTAACACCAGGCGGCAGTTTCCATCAAGGAAAGGTCAGATAAAAGCAATGTACTGTGCTCACTGGAACAGCAGAGAAAAAAAAGTTTATGACTAGGTAGAAGAAAGTGAGTATGCTAGCAACTGAAGTGGTGCAGTAACTCAAAAGTTGAACTGTTTTAATACAACAATAGGGTTACGATCAAAAAGTGAGTCCTATCATAATTTCTGATTAACATGCCCTCTGAAATGTTCTGATATATAACTCTAAAACATAAATGCTAAAGATTTAGCCTTGGCACATGGTTGTTGTTCTGAATGTGACACACGTCATGTTGCCATGACAACTTGCATCTCAGCGCACTTCAATTTAATGGCTTTATGTATTTTTATTATTGCAATTTGTCTTTCAATACATATTAATTAATTTATTTGTATAGTTTCAAAAAGAGTCTATTTTTGAATAATGTGAGTAATGTTGAGGATCAAGAGTCAACTGCTCTTCAAGTTCCCAACAAGGCGCCTGGTCAAAGTGGAAATGTAGTCAATAAAACATGAAACAGTTTCCATAATATCAAAATAAGCTCAAAAGCAAAAAAACTAATACTTTTCCTTAATGATGTGAACATTCATAAGGAACTGAACGCAATCAATCTTAGTTAAAACATTGACAGAAAAAAAATATTGCATGTGTCCTTTTAAAAGAGCAAAAAGACTAATCAATCAATGCAAGCATTTATCTTATGACCGGCTTCAGGAATAAGAGCTGACCGGCAACTACGTAGATGTCGCTGCTTTTTCTGTGTTGCTAAAATAAAGAAGTCTGACCAATGGGATTCCATCTTAACTCTACTATAGTCGTAACTTTACAGCAGGTAAGTTATAGAATACAGAATAATTCACCTGCTTTCCTGGACAATATGGCAGATAGAGTGCACCAAGACAATTAACATTAAGGGTTTTAGTGATGTTGACCAAAAAGGATGCTAAAAACAAAAATATAATCTATATACACATTAGTCTAATAGCTGCTTTATAAGCAATATTGTTAAAAAAAACATTTACTGGAGAGCATTTAGTCAAAGCTGAAAAGTAATCTAAATGCATGGGCACTTGGGGACTTCAGTAGCCACATATTTTGCTGTAATGAATAATTCAAAACCTGAGTTGTATAGATACAGCAGCGTAGTCTCCTCACTTATTACTACATATTTGTATAAAACTGTTAAAAATACTCCACCATTCAGGCGTCTGTCTAAAAATTGTACATAGTTCCTTCACTGCATTGAATCCAGCCAATGTTTACAACACCAGCCGGCACCTGAAATAGCTCACTCTCTGTGTAGGTTGCTCCATGATATTCTTTTGGACTGTCATCATATTGCTGGTAATATATACTTTTTGACAACACAGTAAAAAATGCATGCCAGAAGATTGTCTCACCAAGAAAAGTGAGTCTTTAATCTTCCACTTCAGTAGTTCTTGGTGTGTATCAGAACTATTCAAAGGCACCATGGCAAAGATGAAATGAAGAGTTAAATACATACAGAGCAGTGGGAGTTCTTGTTCAGGTTAAACCGCAGTAATGGTGAATATACTTTTCTGCAAACTACCAAAGAGTTTAAAGAGATGCAACTGAAAATTAGAGCCTTATTTGTAGATGAATAATAATGTTTATAATTAACATGAATAAGGCACAAAACTAACAGTAATGTTTTTTTATTATGTTTATTCAAGGCTAAATAAATGTTATTCATGTGATAACCAAATCATAAGAGAAAGGGTTTGGAACATGTACAATAATTAGTTGCCCCTTGTTTGGTAAAAATAATACATTTGCGAAGCTGTCGTTTTCTCCTCTCCGCAGCAAAAATGAAATCCCACCGTTTCTGTGGCAACTTGATTTCAAAAGCTCCAGCGCTCGATGCCAGACACGACTGGATAAACGAAGGTTATGTAAGTGCGACGGACGGAGATTATTGCAAATTGAACAACTGGTGGGCACAAAACTTCCCTCAAAAACGGGTTTCACATTTCACAAACAGAGATGAAAAAAACAAAACAAAAAAAACCTTCCTCTAATTTGATTCCCGTGAGAAGGCCAGTATCTCATGATCCGTCTTGCAGGTTTGAGTGAGCGTCACCGGTCTACGCATCACACCCCTTCACCCACATTTCATCACTCTTCAAGGAGAGCCGTAAAACACCGCCCGACAAATATTCCACCAAGGATCTGTTGCTTTTTACTTTTTTCAAAGCAAGTCATTCAACACAGAATTCTTTAACCATTTAATTGTAACATCCTTGAGAGAAAAAGACTGAATTGGATATAGATAAGCAAATAGAAGAAGAAATGTCCTGTGCTTGTCTTGTTGCCTAGATACAGTAAAAAGCATTATGGGCATCCCAATGTATTCTTAGATGTAATGCTTGAATAGAGAAGCAGGGCAAAGAATATCCATTGAGTTTTTGAGAAGGGGTTTGAAACCTGTTTTTTTCCATAATGCATACTCAAGACCATCCCTTCATGGATGTCTGAAATGGAGATACAGACAAGGATGTAGCAAGCGGAGAGGCAAAGGACAATTCAGAACTTTTAATGAAAAACAACAGAAAATTCACAGGCAGAAAATTTTTGAATTTAGAGTCCTAAAAGCTGGTGCAAACACACGCAATGGGTGGAAGTACAAGGGCGGGCAGACAGGGTGGTAAACAGGTGAGACACGTGAGAAAACTGGAGTGGGCGTGAAGAGGGAAGGCGATACTGAGGGGAACACAGAAGTATTCCTGATAGATTTTTTATGGGAGACACTTAAAATAAGACGTATACTATTATGTTTAATTGGAATATAATATAATACATTTAAATTTTTTCATTTAGCTGACGCTTTTATCCAAAGCTACTTACATTGTTCTACAGTAATTACCAGTGTGGGTTAAGTGTCTTGCCCAAGGACACAACAACAGTATAAACTGTAGGGAGAAGGTTGAAGGACGACTGCTCTACCCACTGAGCTATGCTGCCCCTGTAATATGAGACATAGCAAGGTTCCATTAACCAGAGGACAATGAATAGACCACATAAAAGAGGGAAAAAAGATTAAAAAAAATGTTGATGTTGGTGTTAACTTACAGTTGCCATGAATTACATTTTTTTAAATAAAATGTAACTAATATATGTGTATTATACCTACTATAGATTTAGGTTTAGAACTATTGGGACTGACTTTTTTCTTAACATTTTGCATAAGCATAAGCATATTTTACCTTTAATAGTGACTAATAACTAATTTCTTATGTACTATTTGTGTTTGTTAGTCTCTTAAGGGTCAACATTCATACTTCTACAGTTTTTTCACAAGTCTTTCTCAATAAGAGTTAGTCAACCTTTACTTCTTCTTGCCCAAAACAAACAGTCCAATCTTATCCTAATTTCTCAGCAGTAGACATTTGGAGTAAGAGGCCGTTTGTATGCCATTCTCGCTCATGTGTGAAGTGCTGATTTCTTGCAGCTAAGGCCCAGAGGAAGAAAGCAGCTCATTACGAACTCGGGAAGATTTATAAGTTATTACAGAACGACTCCAACTGTTCATTTACTTTAGATGTTCTTTTATTTGTTTACTTCTGTATTAAAGCACGGATTAAGTGATTAAAACAAAACATAATGAAGGTTGTTGTTGTTCTCGGCAGGGGAAAGACGGCTGCTGCGTTCTTCTGTACCTCCGCTCGTAAACGGGAAAAGGGATGTGGAGCCTGCGCGACAGCTTTATGGCGGGAGGAAAGCTTTACCGTGGAAGGGAAATCATGTGCTAAGCCGTTAAATTAGCATCTAAAGCTGCAGGGTCTTAATTTGGGCTGTCAGATGGAAATGTCAACAGTGATGAAAACCTCTCAAGAACCAGACGTCTCACCTTGCCTACTCGATAAGAAAAAGGACACTTTAGCACTTTGTCAGAAATTGTGTTAAGTTGATAGCACACATCTGTTTTGGAAGCAGGTAAAAAAAATGCAACGGAATTACTTTGGGCCAATGAGACTGTGATAAACTGCCTTTGAGTGTCCACAGGGATGTCCTTTTTCATTTACTTTAATTGTTTCCCAGCCATGTGTAGAGACACAAACTTCTAACTGGCCTAGTGGGACACCTGATCAAGGACAAGGGCAGAATGAATATATACACCTTTACACCAAAAGGTTCGGACCGTGAAAGGAAGATTATGATGCATGGAAAATGAGGCAAAGCTTATACAATTATCCAGTTCTGTAATTCTGGGCAAAAAGAAGCAACATAAAAAGAGCTGTGTAATCTGTTGTCAGCCACACAAAGACTTCCATCTGTCTAATATACCGGAGATTAGACAAGCAAAATAAAACAGTTAAATAAGGAGACAGAGTGGAAAGGAAAATCATTTTTGGGTAAAAGAAAATCTAACAAACCATATTTAACAGGCCTGAAAAATTCAACACCAGAAATGAGATAACTGGCAAAGCTAGAGCTGCCTCGGTAGCTCGCTAGGTGAAGAGAGTACCACAAGACTTTGGGTTCCAGTTTGGGTCTGCTTCCATAATGTCATGCCTTCTCTGCTGTCCTTGTTCCTGTCTACTCTCTGTCCAAAAGAAACACAAAGATCCAAAATGCACAAGTGGCAGGTTAAAAGAATGTTGTCAAACATTTTTATTGCTTATTCTTATTATTTATCTTACTAAATTATATTAATGTACAACATTTAAAGTAAATGAAGAGAAGAAGAATCAGACTGTATGATTTATAAGCCGACTACCGTTTACGACACGTTAAACTAACTTGTGCATTAGGTTTATGCAGAAACGGATGAAATGAAAACACAAGCTTCACAAGCTTTCCAGCATGGTGTCCATTCACCTGTTAATGACAATTTTGTTAAATATCCACATATGTTTGTTGCCCTCTGGAAATTGATGGAGCAAATCTAAGCAGGTCAAGCTGAAAGCCATTGTTGTTTGCACATGGAATGACCTATATGAAAATAGAATTGGCATCACCATTTGCTATTGTCTGAGCAGATAGTTTAAAACTTTAAAAGTTATTTTCAAAAGTTGAAAGATAGGGACCTTTGAAACAAACAAGAGATTGGAAACAGAAAGATGGACAGGGACACAGTCGGGAGATGGGCTGCTGGAAGAGAAGAGTGAGGGGCTCGAGGAGGAGAGAGGGAGGCCAGAGAGAACTGTTATAACTCAGGCCAGCTCTCTGGGGTAAGGTCTCTAAATTACAGTGAGATGTGGACAGCTTGTCAATGCAGAGGCCTGAGCCAAAGCCACTGCTGTGGAGAAAACACCACACACCCACACTCCTTGTCGGGCCAACTATGAATCACTCCATCTATCAATCTATCTATGACTCAGTCTGTCCATCAATCTATTTACCAATCGATCCATTTCGCTATGTCTCTGTATTTTTTTGGCTGATTTCATTCTTGTGTTTTCACCGACTTTGATCCTTGCAGTGTGCGAATACATCAAGCTAGCGACCACATGCATCTACTGAAGCAGAAAATTGGATAGCCCATCCAAATTCCATGCTGGCCACTTTCTCTTTTTGCATAGAGCGTTCCGTGCGCATTAGCCGAGCTCTGCCTGCCTCTCAAGTCGGTAGTTAGAATGACAAGTGGCTTGCATAATAGTTGACTAAGTCTTTTTTACGGTTCATCAAGCCTTCACCTTAACGATTCATCTTCCGCCGCATAGTTAAATCAAAAGTATTAATTTGTCTTAAAGATTCCCCAGCAGCTGTGGATGGACAGATTAAAAATATTGTCTTCTTGCGAGATCAATTTCAAATCTTCAGCAGTCTGAGTATGAGGCAGCTTACATCCAATCAATAGGATGACCTCGGTGAAGACATTGTGTATCTACTGTAAATTAAAATGGATATTTACTTTCAATCAAGAATCATGCATCAGCATTTCTCTGGAGAGCATTATGAAAGTATTGAAATAATGCCGTTATCTCCTCGGGCACAAAAAGTTTTCATAAGAAGTCAGAGAATAAAAGCATAAATGTTCTTTAAGAAATGTACAGCTTTTAACCACTTGGGTCAAGGAGCAGGAATAAATAGTTGGAAGCAAAAGAAAATATATTCTTGGGTTCCTATGTTGCCATTATGGTTAGAGGTCAAAGAAAATGCTTAGAATTATGAAAAACAACATAAACCATTTTATACCAAATCACAAGAGTATGTATTTTACATTCGGGACTGCGTTATATATTTAGGCAGAATGGGTTACAGTAGCTCACTCGACTTGGACAAATTTGGAGCCACACTTCTATAGTCTTTTTGGTTAGTGTTAAATTAAAGAGTGTGTTTGTTGCAAATGTAATATTTTCAAAGATACAGTATGTGAAATGCCTAAGAGGAAACAAATTATATGTCATGCAATTACTGGATCTGTTTTGGCAAGAACCCTAGCCCATTCCAAATCTTTTTCTATTCTATACAAAGAATTAGTCTGGTCCATTCCAGTTTGATTTCCAGGAGACTGAAGAAATGGACGCAGAAGAAAACATCTATGTATGCAAGCAGATAGACATACAACCAAAAAACATAGTGTTACTCAAAGCATGCCTCATTTTAGATCATCACGGCATCATGACCGGTCATAACTGGTCAGGTAGGATTGATCTAGGTGGAAATATGTTTCAATGGGAGGGGTTCCAGACCCACTTCACCTAACCAACTATATGAATCTGGCCGGCCAAGCTACAAGAACCTATTAGATTATATAAACCAAAGCTTGCAAAACTATGATTTCACATAATTAGTGCAGACTTACTGATTATAAGTCTATTACATACCTTCAGATGAACAATATTAACTCACACCCCTGTATACATGTCAGATTATAGTTTCATTCTTATTACGGAATCTGACTCAAACAACAGCATAGGGCAACTAAATAAATGTTTTCATGGCCTTTTTGTGGAGCAAAAGGGGCAAGGGCTGACCTGTGTCAGACAGACCATTAAAATTAATTCTAAATAGTTTATGTACATTCTTTTTACAGTTTGAAATATTGATGGTCTTTTGGTCTTGCCTATTCAAGAAAAGAAATAAGCACAGGCTTATTTGTCCAAAAACTAGTGTACTAGCAGAACTCTGCACAGTAGAGGGAAAAAATAATGAAAATTGTCATTGACTGGTGATTATCTATTGTTTACTAATACTATTGGTTCCAATGAGGACTGCTGTGGCAAATAATTGGAACATACAATTTAATACATGAGTGATTCTGCTGCTGTGCTCATAAAAGACCACAGGGCCCTGCTGTTTTGCTGTAGGTATACACCTCTATTTGTTCAATAATTCAGTCAGCGAAATGCTTTATTTAGTAGAGCCCTAAGCTCCGTCTAATTCTAATTTCTGCCTTTGGAGCATGGAGGCACTTTTCATGATGGCAAAGACTATTCCTCACAGCCAAAGCGGTGGTGAGTTGCAGCCATTGCCAGTTGCACCATTCACATGTTTATGGAAAAAGACAGAGTGTGAATTCTGGACAGTTCATGCATCTCTGCCAAAACATTTCAGCGGGATTCATCATTTCCAAGCTATCTGCAAAGAAAAATGACATTGGGCTGGGAGCCTGCCGTTTCTTATGAAGCCAACCCATCAAGCGGCTGAAAAGACACTCAATTAGCCTAGTACACCCCCTCGCAGCAGGCTGCTAGCTCCCTCAATGTCAATCAATGTAGATAGCTGTCAGTCACAGAGAGAGTCAATGGGGAAAAAAATCTCCCAGAATCCTATAATACCCCTGCTGTGGCTGGAGGCAGTGCGAATGATTGGAGATGTTGAATCAGAGAGGCTGGTCGGAGGCCTGTTGGCTCCCTGTCTCGACCGGCTACCACACATGGGCTGTCTACTCCCGCGCTCATTTACAGTCTGCCGGCATTGTTCTTATGTGATCCATTTTCTACAGCCATGCCACAGGCTTCTCTGCCTCTGCCTGCCGTCCAGTTCACTCCAAAATGAGACACATGGAGGGAGGGGGGGGCAGATACCTGCTGCGTGGCATAAACCTGGTCCATTCCCATCTTTGATCCACCATGACGGACCACAAAGGACATCCAGAAACTATAAGTCTCTCTTTCTCCCATTGCTTTGAATAACAAGAAAGGACAAGTTTGAAAGACTCAAAGTCAGTTAGCTATTTCCCTTTACAAAGCTGTTCTTTGAAGAAGTTCTGTCATGAGCGGAACGCTAGTGTGGAAGAATACAGTTTGATCCTGTAGAGCATAGGTGCAAATTAGATTCAGTCTTGTCAAACTAGACAGGAAACAGTTGTGAATGTTCTTTTCACTCTGTCATAGAAAGGGCTGTTTTTTGAAAGCCCTGTTATGCATTGGTACTTAACAGGCATAATTCCCTTCACCTGAAAAAAGAGTTAGCCTGGCTTCAGACCCAAACACAAAATGTTCTGAAATCGTTTATTAAAAATTCATACCTGTTTACCTAAAATGGGGTGGCCTTGCAATGTTTCTCCAATTTTCTTACATTACAAGCAGTAGCACAGCAGTAGCCAATGAAATTGTACAAAGTGCTGTTTGAATCAAATTATGGCCCCATCCTCGGTTAATAAGAGTGGACAACAACGATAGACTGCACCAGGATGTATGGATTTGAACACATTCATTTAAGTTTATAAGTATATTCCATTGAATAAAATAGACCAGGCATGAGTGGGCATATTTCCATAGCCATCACAAATCACTGTAGAATGATCAACAATGTCAAAATACAAACGAGGACTCAAACCATCCTGCTTTATCCGTGTTAAAATATGAAGATATTTTTACAATGCAGCATGAGTAAATTAAATAAAATGTTGGTTATTTCAGAAACAGACTATAGCTGAACTAGAAGCTAAAAAAGGGAACAAGAGAACCCCACTGTGACTGTCACTACATTAAAGAGGGACCAGGTTTTACTGAAGAGACAGAAGATTGTGAGGAAGCAGTGGCTTTCTTTTCAGAGAAAAGTAAGTATACATTTGCATGTATCTAATTTTTTTATCTTTTATTCTACATTAGCAAGTTTTCTTAACCTACTTACTTGAATGAAAATGAATATTTACTCATATGAACTTTCAACATGAGTCTTTACTATGTTCATGAAAATGCAACTTAACCAGTTCAGTCTATGGAAATCCAGTTTAATAAACAAATATGATGGAATTATTTCTTAGCTGCTAAAGGAACCCACAGCAGGTTGTGATGTTGTTTATACAGGGTCCTGACAGTGATATGTGTTGGGTCCTGATGGGCATTAGTCCGCATCATCTCCACCTTCACCATCATCCATCAGTCTTGACTAAGATGTTGTGATGGACCTTTTTCAAAATCAGCTTCAAGCTCTTAAAGCATCTCCTTTGGACTGATGCATGTGTTACATTCAGACTAAACTATTATATACTCCATATTTTGTTTATAGAATAGAACTCCTTATATACTGTATATAATGTATAGATTATTGATGCCTAAATTCATGACTGATTTTGTTCCCTTTTAATACCAGACGGCTTCACACTGTGTGAGTTTTCCTGATTTAAACAAATAAAAATGTTTTAATTGAATGTTTTAATTGTGTCGATTAAAACCTAAAAGAAAATACATGTTTGAGGTTCTGTACAGTTTAGGGGTTCTTTAGACTTTATTGATCCACAACGGTAATTGCTTGGTTGCAGTAGCTAAATTGCACAAAAAAAATAAATAAATAAAAACACTAAAGTAAGTATACAATCCCTATTGTATAAAACACATATTTAAAGTGTTATGGTTATATTCTGATTATCATTGAATGTCTCTTTGTATTTATTTAAAACTAATACAAATAAAATGACAAATGTGTATTTTTGTTTGTAATAAGTATTGTATTTGTATTGCATACAAAGTAAATAGTACAGCTAAAGTGATTTTTTATGTTAGTGAAATTGTAATTACAAGTACACAATACTCAAAAGTCAAAAATAAATCTAACTAACTTGTCAAGTTATGTGTACTTTAGTTATTGAAACTTTAGTTTAAGTACCGTAAAAGAAAGAAGCCTTGTTACTACAACAAAGTAAAGCTTGTTATAGCAGAACATAGATTTAAGTGCATTCAGTTTACCAACCTTTTCAAATTAAGGAGAACAAATTGGATTTTACAGTGTACATACAATTATTTGGTCTTATTTTGAAGGGCTGAAATAAAAAAGATTAATTGTCCAAGTTACAAAGCAACATAATAGCATTAGAAAGCTATTGAGACAAAAAAGGAACAATGGGGGATGTGTGAAAAATATAGATATGAGTGAAAGAAGCATCAGCAACTCCATAAAACTCCTCAAAGCATTCGAGCCATTCCCTCGAGAAAGGCTTCAGTCCTCTCTCTTACAGTTACAACCCAGGGGAATAGAAGTGCCACTATAGGACAGAGTGAGCCCAGTGCCAAGCTGTTCACTCAGTAATTCACTCAGCAGGCTATGAAACAAAACTGCAGGAGGCTGAGGAATTAAAACTTAAATATAGTGCCGTCAAAATAAGGGGGTTATTTTTAATTAATCATATAAAAGATATGATCCAAATTTAATATAGAATATTCACAGTATGGTGCCCTCATGCAAATATAAACACATTCTGAAAAGTTGAAAAAAACATAATAGGAAAGAGACAAAGTTTCAAGAATAAGATAAAGATGGATACTAGGTAAGACTAGTTTTGAGTTATTAAAGATAATGGACTATGGGTTATTGCACGGACAAAAACAGTTTATTATGTATTTGGTATTGTTATCTGATTTGTAAGATATTAAACTGTCAATCACCTGTCTGCACATCCTCTCCCTGTTATTGTGGATTCTCTCTGGGTTCCTCTCATTGTCTGAACACATGCATGTGCAGGTAAATCTAAATTGTCCCTAGAGAATGAATGTGAAAGTGAATGCCCGTTAATGTCTGTGTGCAAGTGTTGGCCCTGTGACAAACTGGCCATTGTCTAGGGTGCACCCTGCCTCAGACCCAAAGCAGCTGTTTCCACAACTACAACAACTTCAACCTCCCAGCATGAATACACAATCTTGAATGAAGGCTTAGGACTGTGACATAAATTGGTTTCAATGGAATTCATCATCAAATCTATTCCCCTGCAGGGCTACCATAGCTGTTCACAGACTCAAGAAAAGACGGGTGTAAGATGTGGAATTGCTATGAGTTATAGAGTTGCCACCAGATGCTGCCAAAAACTAGACACTACACTGCATCTAGGTTCAAGATCCCCCATCACCTTTTAGGCCTAAACAAATCTGACATATTATACTTTAAAAGAAAAATCTATACAATTAGGATAATTTGGTGGTCATAAATTTTTGGCTTGTTGATGTAATCCCCAAGTTAAAATACAATGCATGTTCCATTATGTTAATGGGCTTTCAGAGTGCGGGTGAACAAACAGCAATGAGAGCAGAATTATTAGGTAAATATATAGTTATGAATGAAGGATGTACGTATCTTTATATATCTTATAACGCTGACATTATATAGTGTATATAGTGTATATATATTATATAGTTGCAAATGTACAGAAAATGCATGTGTTGCAGTAGTGGCATGGACAGCAGTAATAGTAACTGGAGATAGTGTTTTGTTTTTGACAACACTTTTATTTATGACCAGAAATGCAATATTTTAAGCAAGGGGAAGTATGACAACAAACTTGATTTGTAGCTGGAAGCGAGCCAAAATTTCAGTACAATAATGAATCCTCAGTGCTTCATTGATTTATTCTATGCAGGAGTTTCAGTGGCGGGCATGTTGTTCAAAATGGCAGGTGATGGGGGGAAGCGCCCGGTACACAAGCACAAATTTACCAGGGGGCTCATTAGACGCACATCAGGTTTGAGGCTGTCATAACCGAGCGGTGAACACCTTGGTGGCTCTAGGGGGAACGGGGCCTACGCTGTTCACCTCACACCTCGCTAATGGCCATCTGTGGTCATTATTGCCCACCAATGAGTCATAGCCAGGCTCCTCTGCTCCTCTGGGTATTCTCTACCACACTTGCACTGACGCCGTGGTGGCTGTTGTTATTGATGTTTATTCTCTCGTTCTCGCCCCTCAGACACAACACACTGACCCACCAGTATGCCTGCAGCCATGCAAGGCGTTGTTTATCTGTCAGCAAGATGGGTGAGATACACAGACAAGCGCCAAATATGGAGCGTCTAATGGAGGATCTCCTCATGCTGTTTCCCCTCACCGAGTATATCCTTTTTCATTCTGGTTCAATCTCTTTTTGCTCTTGCGTCTTGTGTGCGGCTTTTTCAATCTCTCCATGTCTGCCTGCCCTGTTCTCAGTATATCAGCTGATGTCTGGTCCCAGCTGTGGATTAGATCACTGTGGGTAAAACCATAGCAGTGTTTCATCAGGAACAAGAGCACTGGGACGTTTCATCAAAAAAAGACATTCCTCATGTGAGAACTAATACAGTATAGACAGAGTCATAGCTGTGCACGGGTCACTATATATCTAGTGTATGTGAATGTACTATGGGGACTGGGTTTGTGCAGTTGTGGTAGTCGGGTCTTTTTTAGGTGTCAGTTTTGTCTCTGAATCAACATGAGCTACATTTCTACTGAGTACTGTGTGAGGTTTCAAGTTAAGGCACTGTTTGGTCAAGGTAACCTCTATAGGATAGCAGAAGAGAAGCGTCTGCCCAGTAAACAGTGTCGTCTACAAGTGCCACAAAAGATAAATAAGACAGAAGTATATTATATTTGAAGGTAACTCATATTGACCTTAACTACCTTTGTGGAATAAAAAAAAGTGAGTACATTCTTTTAGCAGTGCAAGAGTCTAGGGTATAACCATATACTGCTATACTTCCAGTTTATTTTCAGCATACTAAACTCTTAATTAAGTCTCCAAAAAGAGGGACTCACTCTTTGCTAAACTGACTCACACCGTTCCATACCACTTCAGTGGTTACGTATTTAAGAGGTCTTGTCTCCAGCTTCGGTTTAATCAAGATCTGCTTTATTTCATCTTTAGTGTCATTGGACTTACACCTATTTGTAATTAAATATATAACTTATTACAAAATAGATCTTTCCATTCTAGTACTGTGTGTTTTCCCATGTAACATGTCCAAGTCTTGACTAGTCATGTTTTGGTCGCATTAATGTGTTCTTGATGCAACACTGGACCACTCAACTCTGACAAAACCCCAGGAGAAAAAATAGGAAGCATAAAACAGATGTGATGGGGGACGTGGGTGTAAATTTATCAGCCTGAAGCGCAAGCCAATGGTAACTCTCTCTGTGTGGGTGGACGGCTACATTTCCACAGTAAGTGAACGTGCCCTGCTGTGTGAGCTTGCATTTAGTGTTTTCATGTTTTTACTTTGGGTCTAGTAGATGGTGTATGCTTTCCAGTCAAGTTGAACATCTGCACTTTTGCATGCATAGTATTCTTCTTCTATTTACTTATTTATTTATTTATTTATATATTTTTTTTTGATTGGAGGATTCTTTTGTTTGGTTTACAAAGAGTTTTGGAAAGCTCTTTTTTTTTATTATTTTTTTTATTTTTTTATCTCCACTAGTGGACAACTCCCAGCAGGTGACCAACATACTATACAATCCAGCCTTCATGGTTCCAGCCTGTGGTTTCAGTAATTACACCACCCATCAGGCCATCGAGTGAAGAGGAATACCAATGAGTGAGGATGACAAAGCTGGCGTAACAGCATGAACTCCCATTTATATCTGTGTGGACAAAGCCTAGTTAGGAGCCAATTCCTGAGGATGACAGCTTTCATAACCAATGGCACATACAGTACCATACAATAAAATAAAATTAATATAAAAAAATAAAATAACACATTATTCAGCTGCGTAAGGTGGGCAGGGCTAAAAGACCTCCAGGAGAAAACTGTGTGTCAAATTACATTTGACAGACAAGAATATATTTTTGATCTCATTTACTCGGTATGGATTTCTCATTTCAGTTTCCAAATTGACAATTGTGGCGTATATCCCAATTTTGGCATTTGAGATATAGAGAGATGTTGCATTCAGGGTGACTGTGAGGACACAGGCTGTCACTCATTTCAGTCAGAGGATGTTCAGAATTAGCCGGGAGAATAGTTCCAATGAAGTATGTTAGCATTAGACCCATAAACATTACAAAATGTGGACCAGTGAATGAAGGCCTTTGATCATCAAGATAATCATTCTCACTAAACTTTATGTATTCCTAATTAACAGTCACAACATCCGTTTTAAGTCTTTACTTGAGACTTTAAAACAAGGACTATTAGGATGTGCTTACTGTACATTTTGAAAGTCATTTTGCAAGCATAAACAATATTAGATGGAGTTAGGATCTTTTCTGAGACACCTTTGTATCACCTACTTGCAATTAGCTACATGTACTACAGCTGTCATGTTTATTTAGGATAGAAGAGTAGTCTACATTGAGTCTACATTGATCTCATGATTGATTGGTTAGTAGTGATACAGATCACTTACTTAAACTTACACTTTTGAGTATACCCTTTTGGAGATAAATACGTTGACTGATGGTCTGATGATTAGTGTAAAATGAAATGTTAAAGAAATATAACTGTACTTTGTAACTGTAATATTGGCTTGCACAGTTGCTGGGTGTCTTTTTTTCATCTTTTTATAAGCGTCAGTCACAAAACTCCCATATGCATCTGACAAGGATTTCAAACCAAGGCCTTCTGGGAAAGAAGACAAGCTGAAGTTCTCTGAGACAGGCCATTATCTGGAGCAGATTCTTTAACCTTTCGGGGCACTGTAGCGAGAGCTCTATCTCATGAGGAGACTGGAAGAAATTTCAAATTCAAAGAGAAATGGAAATCTGTATCTATTCTTTTTTTTTTTTTTTTTCCATTGATAAAATGGCTTTGAAGAAAGTCAGCAGGCATTGTCCTATCAACCCAACAGTATCTCTTACAGTGAGTTTCCTTCCGTTTACAAACTTTCCTACTGGCAAGGGTCTGCCAAGCGTTTTTGCCCAACTCCAAATCATACATTGTCTGTTTTCCTCTTTCTCCTTCCTTTTTCCCGTCTTCCTCTCTGACTGCTTTAGTGGAATGAAGCCACTGACAGGCAGATGGGCAGATGGGGATCGACAGTGTTCCCCGGGCCGAAAGCTAATTGGGAGAGACTGGGAAAGTATTTGGCGCGGCTGAATACTCCTGACATGATGAGAAAATCAATGCACACTTCCAGTGTATTTACATAGGCTGAGAGACCACCGCCTAATGCTGTCTCTGCTGGGAGTCATTAAGATTTTTGTCTCAACTCTGACCCCCCGTCCTGACAAGCCAAGCTTACAACTGACGGAATCGGGTGAGGCGCCAACCGGAAGAGTCATACATTTCTTATGACAGCCAAGTGCCTGCACTTATACTTACTGCAAATTGGACCACTGGCTTTCTATACAACCATCATGAAATATAACCTTGAGAATTGAGATTCAGTTGGACTGTCCATACATGAAACATGAACCACTTTCAGGAATGCTGCAGCTAACTAGCGGTTAACTTTGAGGCTGTCCATCCAATCTCTTTTAAGGCCTTTATACATTTTTAAAGAGAAGGAAACATGCAATTAATCTAATAAAATAAACTGCAATGTCAAGCTATTTTTAATGTGTGTTAGTGCTGCAACGGTAGGCCTCCATCTTAAAAAACAACCACAGAAATTCACAATGGAAGACAACACGTTTAATTCATTGTTTAAAGCAGTTGAAACAGCTCTGACAGTTAAATAGGGACACAAGCCTAATGACTGAGTCCTACACAAAACACACTTATTGACTGGTCAATAATGACCATACAATTATTCTCATTCCACAAAACACAATGAGTGCTGAGAGTGAGTAAAACATGTCCCTTACAACCTGTCACTTTATCTCTATGATCAAACTGGCTATTGTGCCTTCAGGACACAAGGCTTTTTGGGCCAACATTGAAATGTTAATGTGGTTTTAGCATTTCACTCTACATTTTTTTATGTTTCTAGCTTTTTGCTCTATTTACTTCAGATGAAAATGGCAAATTATGACAAATATGAGTAGCACTGTGATAGTTACTTTACATGGCCTATAACCAAGTTCTAGTTTGTAGTCTTATGGATTTTTAATTGTCTTGGTTTTAGACAAATGATTTAAAATAATTCAATCTATTTTTTAGCTGTATAAACTGGTCTTTATCTTAACTCTGCGCCAATCTTTCACAGGTTTTCCTAGTCTTGATTTAGACTCCATTCAAAAAAGTCTATCTAGTCTAAATCAACTACAATTATCAACTGAACAATTAAAATGAAGGTTATACTCAAGTCGTTGGTACTATGGCTATGTTGTATTTTAACAATCACTATTATTATGTATAATCAGTATAAATTTAGGACAAAATGTGTTTAAGTGTCAAAATTGGAACATGCAATGTTGCCAATAGATGCCACCAGAAAGAGCACACTGTACCTTTAAATGTATTGTGTTTCCTAGGACTACATGAGATGATGCCTCAGATAATGACATTCTCTGATGATTCATTTATAGAAACTAAGCTTTATCGACAGTGTAAGCCATATAAATATTTCCATTAGCTGACCTAGAATCATGTAATAATCATGTTCATATTAACTGCCACTATTTCACACTCTGCATTACACTCTATCTCAAAGCAATCTATAAATGTACAATGTAATTATATTCCAAGCCAAGTATCAATGCAGGTAATAATGACAATGACAGAAAGAGATGAGTCTTGTAAATTAAAGCCAAATGCAATCAATGACCAACACAGGCACACTCAGGATTCAGATGAAATTGTTATTGTTGAACGGTGCATAGTCTCCATTTCCACTCTTATGTTTTTACTGTGACCGGCCAGCTGCATTAAAACAATGTAATGTCATTTATCACTGAATGCTAACCATTAAATACAGCCACATCTGATTGCCTCGCTGACATTTTGACACTTTATTTAATGTCGGGAATAATTTTTATATGTGACACGCCAGCTAAAAGTAAACAAGCACCTGCTTTAGGGGCGCCGAAATGGACCTTGATTATAATCATTTTACAAAATATATATGTCTTTAAAGCAGTAAATACTAGGTCTGCGCCTTGAGAAGCTGCTTAATGCTAGTGGGGGATGAAGAGCTATAATGTGTGCGCACCTTCTTTCCGGAAAAAAAGCCCACCTGCCGCTCTCCGAAATGAGAAATGGTGAAACATAGCGCAGACGTACTGCCTTTAAAATCAGTGAGCTACAGGAACACTGTCTTTCTCTGCAGGAAATAGATTGGCCCCATCATGTTCCTACTGTGTGACAATGGAAAAAGTGGCTTCTGATTCCTGGAGTTCTCCTTTATGCTTTTAGTTTTTCACATCGTGTCTGATTGTGAGTTCGCTACCGAAACCCAATAATACAAAAGCACAAAAACAACTTGCCAGGGAGATCTTATCAGAATTACAGTCTCAACTAAGCTTTCTCTTAATAGAAAAACCCAGTGAAGGATGCTGACTCTAGTTGCTTTCTCCAAAGTTAAAAACCGTCATCTTTCTCATTCAAGTGCCATGTAATTTAATTTGCCCTGTTAAGATCCCCTAAAAGATATAAATAAAACAAATAAAAGCTTAACTTATCTGTAGCTAAATAGTGCTGAGTCCCGGAAAAATAAAGCATACAATAAATTTAGCTGCCGCAATGCAAGCTGTGCAAGGTGTAAAATCCACAGAAGAATGGCATCACTGCTGTGAGTCACTATGCAGCACTGTGTTAACCTGGATCACTGCACTGATACAGTTCACTTTTTTATTTATTTATTTTCTGAGAAAGCAGAAAATGAACCATTTTTCTTTCTCTTTATTTTTCTTTCTTTCCCTGGACTGTGTTTGTTAATTTGTTCTTTATGTTCTATTCATGTGTTTTTTTTATGAATAATACATGTAAAGAAAAAAAGAAAAGGTCCTTTAAGCACATTGGTCTATTATCTTAGTAAGCAGCCGGGAGATATTGACCTGTGATCTCTGCGTTGTATTCCACAACAGAAGCTTGGGTGACATTATTTAGCCTTTGCAAGAAGCTGTATCCAATGTTGGCAATATAATTACCATTGTGTTCAAAATATGTCTGATTTGTGTGTGACGCTTGGCTGCCAATTAACATACATATCTTACGTTAAGTTATTGTTTCTAATCTTGAAAAAAAAAAGACAAAATGCACATTGTAGTCATACTTTGTGCAACCTTTCTCAAATTCAGATTTTTATATTGAGTTGAGCTGTTTCACACTCTCCATTACGTTTTCACAAGCATAAAACATTACCTTAATTAAGAAATGATGAGCTTTTTTGAGTGTGAGGCGGTTTGGGGCTTTCTTGAGAATAGAGAGCTGTCAGCCTAATTTACCCCCTATTCTTCAGACAGAAAGACTGTAACAAGTAGAAGAAGGTGGGAGGGGGAGGCATGGAAAACAAGAACATTGAGGTGACACCGGATCATGCTATTTACGAGCCTAAGACAGGAAGAGGCGGGTTTAAGGTGTGTGGTCATCCTCCTGAACATAATCTTGAAATCCAAATAGTTTTCTTTCAGGAAAGGTTGAACTCTTTTAATGAACTTTGATTTATTCAGTGTTTCATTTAGTGCATATTGACTGTTCAATATATTACAAAATAATAAGCACCATAAGACTTACTATTTACACTGGTTTATTTCAGTAGATTTAGACATTGATCAAATAATTTTTCCTTTTCCTTATTGTTCTCACTACTTTTTTTTTTTTTTACTTCACTGTGCATACAACAAATCCAACTCATAACAGAAGAAATCTTTTCAAGGTGGACTATGTTTTGACTTAGTTTGTAGAAACTTTTACATTTTTAAAATGTGTCTAATTTGTTATACTGATGGATTATAAATCAATCCCTACTGTTTTAAGATAACAATACACAAGCATCCAGCTTCAAATCTAGTGAAAGTACTGTGTGTTTACTTCAATGAGACCACTGAGAAAAAGAAATGCACCTTATTTTGTTCACAGTATGATCGTTAGATACGTGTTGTGTCTTGATAAACCAAGTAAATCACAGACGTAGCTGATCCTGTGCGAATGCGCCTCAAAAAAAAAACCACACACTTCGAGGAGTTATTTGTGAATTTGAGATGTCCAGGGGTAATACTGGTAATACTGGAGCTCAGTTGAAGAATGTGAAGTACCTCAGAAAATAACAGACTTGACAGTATGGAGAGACAAGTATTTTTTCTCATTCATAATTTGTGCATGGATTTCCATTCCCACTTAAGGCCTCGTCCAAAGCTGCTCAAAGTGAATGCAGTAAGAAAGTGGAAGGGGCAAAAAAAATCCTAGTTGTCATGGAAACATTGCCTGTCCTGGTGACATTGCCCTCTTTGTGACAGTCGCTTTTTCTTACGACGACAGGTGAAATGAAAAGCAGCCAATTTTCATTCTTTACCAGTCAACCATTATATATATTTTCTATAACCTTCTTACTTTTTTCCATGTTTTATTTGCTGCATGCTCATCTCGCCAAAGACAAAACCCTATGTCTATTTCCTCCTCTCTCAAAGAAACCTCGACTCAAACTCGGAGGAGTAGTTTTTAGCGCACACATACGGCTTCCTCCTGGGTTTTTGGCGTCCCAGAAATCTTCACAAAAAAGCAGTGGGAGATTAGCTTTGTGAGATCCTTGCTCCCCACGAAAACCGAGGAGTTTCAAGCAAACTGGTGAATGATGCATATCATTTCAAATTCTCTTCCATGTGGAATAATGTCCCCTTTTGGGAACATTTAAGCAGAAAAACTGATGTGGCCTGAAGCTGGAAGAACAGCACCTAGAAGCTGGATACATGTTTTAATATGAATTCTCATTAAATAAACTAGTTTGTGTTGGCTGAAGATTTATATAAGATATTATATGTTATATAATAAGAATGTATTTGTATGACATACAAACAAAGTTAGAAAAGGGGCATATATACTAAACTATACTATACTATATTATACTATGCTAGTTTTTTTATGTACACAGTTTTTAGATAGACCTGTCAAACAGATTTTGACAGGTTACATGTATTTATTGGGTTAGGTTTATAAGTATGAGAGTTTTTTTGAATACAGAATGGAGTGATTTTGAGTAATTTTAGATGTGCTTAAGTTTTTTTTACTTTTCATCCAAGGTAATCTACACTAATTATACAATATTATACTGGTCCAGTGAAATCATGTGTATTCAGTCAAAAGTGTTTTTTTTCTTAACAATTTACTTTTTTTTTTTTTTTGTTAAACAACAATACGTTAGTTTTCTGTCTGCAAAACAAGTTGACTGAAACCCAAACAAAGTGGAATAATACAGTGGAAACCTATGGCTGTCAGCATCTTTATCTTCAACCAAATGGACTGAACATAACTCACCTTGACTATAATCCCAACTTTTTACACAGAAAAAAAAAACAATCCAAACTTTAAAATCAAAAGCCTTTTATTCTAACCACTATCAGACCTGAAATCTGACAAACAACAAAAGTGCACTCTATTCACTCTGCATTCACCTGAAATGCCTTTATTATGAGTCATATTCCTTTGTGTGTTGGTCAGCCCAAAAAAAAATTAAAAATAAAACTAAGAAAATAACTTTAATTAACAGCTTAATTCACGTTTGCCCCAAAGAGATTTAAGATAACACTCTTTTCAGTCTAAACTTCTGAATAGACTGGCTGTTTTAAAATGAAAATTTCCATTAAAAAGTGTTGAGATAAGCTCAGTATTTGTAGAAACAGCACAGGGCACCACTGATAACGTCACTGGTGGCTGTAAAGGAGTAAAACAACATTTGTTTGACACAGTAAAGATGAGATATTGTTGGGTATAAAATAAAAGTTTCACAATATATTAGATTTAATTTAGTTATTGCAATATGAGATACTGTGAGATACCTACAGATACACTGTTAGAAAAAATAAATGTACACGCAGAGTTTTAAATGAAATTGTGGTGCAGTATAAAACAAAGCAATTGTATCCTTATTGCAATACTTCACATCATTTTTGCACAAGTTTATGCTTCCCTAAAAGTATTGCAGATACCAAATGAAATGGTGGGACATTCAAAACCATTTTGCACATTGAATTTAAACTAAATTATAACTATATATATATATATATATATATATATATATATATATATATATATATATATATATATATTTAAAAACTGTCACAAAATTTGGTCAGAATTATGAGTAAGTATGCAGTAATTATAAGAGCTCTGCTAAAATTATTCTGATATAGATATATACAAATATACATGAAGTCAAACGTCATAATTATTACTTGAAAACACAAAATACATGAGATAAAAGCCCAAATTTGAGATAACCTACTTTACTTTTTATTTATATATTCAATGTTGGGACAACATTAACTGCATTAAACTGCAAATAATTTACAGTAACGTCTTTTTTTTTTTGTTTTTTTGTTTGTTTTATGTTGCCTTAATGCACAGACCTCAGTAATCCCATCTTGGACTAGCTTTTACAGCCACAGAAATGATACCAGCATCATATACAAAGCAGCTATAAGTGGACCAGTTCATCTGCAAAAGCCCACTGGTTGTTGCAGCGAGGGAGGTGTTTACTGCTCGAGAGTCTACTTGTGGGTATTAACAAAACCCCACACTGAAAGTAGGCCATGCAAATGACGCTGCGCAGGCTCTGGGAACAAGATCACTGTAGCACTAAAGACTCCGAAAGAACCAAAAACCACACAGAGGGAAATGCTCTGCACTGAATTGGCCACAAAAAATTGTAGCACAGAAATCTGGGGATATTTTTCTAAGAGGAGATGCAAAGCTGTGTCGAAGAAACCAGAAATGCGAGCGAAGAAGCGGTAAAGTGTGGCCCACTAAACAGATTTATGCTCTGGGACCGTGGTGGTTTAGTCTGCAGACTGAGGTGAGGTGGTGAGTCACTAGACACCACTGCACAACCTTGGAAGCTTCTAAATCTCAGACCCACACAGGCTGGGAGTAACCTGGGATTACCACGAGGAGTTAGGAAGTTTCAGACAAACTCACTAGGCTGTTACAAAGCGGACACTAACAGCCTTGGCTCATGAGTTGACCTTGTTTCTTTAGCAAGGTTTCTCCCAGCTCAGGGTTTCCTCGACCTGAACACTCAAAGCCGGTCTACTCTGTGCTCAAGAAGTGTACGCTCAGGCTGAAACATTAAACACTGAAACACTGCTAACAGTATTGCCCAGTTTCACCAAAAGTGTTTACAAAGTAACATTTTAAAATGTAACTCAGTGTAACTTAATTAAAGGTGCAACCTGGCCTAAGAGCATTGAGAAATATATAGAGTGTGTTTCTATGCATTTAATAAAACTATGTCTTTAAAAAAGGAGAGAAATAGGAGCAGAAACTCCCTTGAGAAATATATAAATAAACCTATGTTTTATGTAAAGGACTCTTTTTTAGGACATGTTTTAGTAGGAGCCAGTGGAATTACAGTGCTGTATTTATAGAAAGCATGGTAATACAGATTGTTTTTAGCAGAGCAAGTATACCTATAAGTGCTTTCAAAATGTTTCTTGAGAGTCTGCCAATAGCTTTTGTCTGCCCATCAGATCACAAGTTCTTATTTTGAAGGTTAAGTTTAAATCGGTATAAAGGTGGCCGTTTATGTTGTTATTTTTGTGTGTTTGTGTTATGTTATGTAAAAAAATTAGAACTTAAAAGGACTGTCTGAGGCATCTAGTAGCAAGTGAGTTCACAGCAAAAGCAACGTGAGTGACTAAAGCGACAGACGAGCTTTCGTTTCCTGTGCACGCTCGCACAATGGAGCGACAGGCGACGCAAGTGAGGTCAGTGACGCAGATCCAGATACGAGCGTAGATTTAAAGATGTTACAGAGGATGTTTTGACGACTGAGAAACCAACGACTGTTAGTGAGTTTTTGAAATGAGCACACGTGTCAGAACAGACCCCTCTCCTTCACAGCTCATTTCGAGGAAAAGCCTCCCAGATCTCATGCACAAGCTTTGGAACACAAGTGTTAGAATCATTTTTATGGTTTTAATCTATTGAGTAGCAACTTAGAGGTAGAGTAACAGTACTCCCACAAAACTGTCTGTTGCTTTACAGTGTCAGAATACAAGTTTGTATCTTTCCCAAACTCCCAAAAAATGAACAAAGGTTATCTGTCCAGCAGAAATCTGGTGACAGACCCCTGAGTAAGAAAGCCCTTTATGTGTCTTCAGAGCACTTCATTGTGAAAAAGAATCCCCAAGACACATTCTGGTTTTGTTTAGCTCTTGTTTAGATGTTTTCTAATCTTCTCATCTTCATCAAAAGGAGATTTTCTTTTGCCACTATCAGCTTCAGGTTGTTTTCTCAGCCATTTTGCAACTTTGTGGTCAGACCGGCGGAGCAGCAGTGCATGAAAGCTGGGGATAGCGCTGGAGCTACATAAACACACTGTCTGTGTCCAAATGCACTCCCTAGTCCCTAACCCCTCAGTCACTATATGGTTTTGGACATTACACAGCTGTTTTTCTGTCGCCCTTAGTCACATGACTCTATTTTTAAATGTAAAAAAAACGCACCTGATTCTCTCTAATAATTGACTTTTGTAATAAATCACAAAACTTTAGTGATTTAACTATAAATATAAATAAGCTTCTGTGTTTTATTTAGTAAGTCTTGTCCTAATAATGACCAAAACTGACTGGATTATTATTGCCTATTTTATGAGGAAACCCCTTTGAAAGGTCCATCTGTATGACTTAGGGTAAGCTAACATTAGTAATTTTACATTGTAACGGTTTATTGATAACAAATTATGACGGATTACATTTCCACATAAAGTCAAACTTGTCTCTAACTTGTTTCATTCAAACATGTTCAGTTTAAAGACATGTCACGGTAACGTGGCTATCCACCAACAATTTGCAAAGCATTATGGTCTATTGGACTGTCTAGTGACCACCCCGCAGCTCATTACTTTTACCAATGCATTGTGGTAAACTTTGAGTGCACTACATTCCAGTCACTAGCCTTTCGGACAACACTACAAGATGGCTTACTCACAGTACAGTGCTTCGTGTGTTTCTTCGGACACAACCACTGCCTACACATGAGCCGCATCTGGAACGCAAGTGCATAACGTAACGCATGTTGTAAAAGTGACAAGTCAGAGGGTCAGTGATGACGCCAACCATTGGCTGATGTTTGTAAGGCTCCACCTCATCCACAGATGATGTATATTAATATATATATATTTTTAGGGCACCTAATAACACCTGAGAGCAACACCGCCAACGTGAGCCATTCAAAAAACAGGCAGGAACAAGAAGTAATGGAACGTTCTGTTTCTGAGTCCAATACCTCAAAACTTGGCGGATCAAACCCCACTCTTCTGTTTCTGCCTTTAAAGTGTCCTTGAAAGACATTGGACCTCACTTTGCCTCACTTTGTTGTCTATGACACCAAGATGAGAGAGTGCTTGTGTAAAGGGACAGAAAAGTCCTGAACAAATCCAGCCATTTATTACATTTATTTATTTTAATGCAGAGGGCTGTATTGATGTGATTGTACACCACTAAAGACAGCATTTCGATTGAAGAATTCCATTTAGTTCACGTGTACGTGCAAAACTTAACACAATGCACCTTGTTATTCTCAGTGCAGACAAAATATAACTGAAGTAGATGTGTACTTAACCAGGGATAATGAAATTCTGCATTCACTAAATCGATGAACACCCCTTGAATTAAACAGAAAGGCAGATTTTTTCTTTAATCAGTGCAGGATTTTTTTCATCAAAATGAAGGCCGGTTCAAGGCAGCAATCAGCATTAGGGCTAACCAGGTTCAGGTTAACACATCAACGCTAAGAACCCTCAACCTCCGCGTTTGATGAAGGTAAACTAATCTGCACAGAGTGGGAGTATTTGGGCAAGATTAAAATGGCTGGTGTCAATCTGATTAGGCACCCAGGCTTGAAGTGATTTAATTCACTTGCACAAGGATGAGGGCTTTCAACAATCCAAACAAATACCGACACCAAGGCAGGTTGTAACGCCATGGCAATTTTTGGAGGACATTTTATAGTGTGGCTTAAATTTTGAAGCCATCAACAAAGAAAGGTGGAAAGGGCAAGAAGAAGCAATGGAAGATTACACAAGTTCCGCCAAAAGATTGGAGCATTGAAAGAGAGAAACAAGAGAAAGGTGTAGGTGGGTGCGAGGATTTGAGGACAGACTGGATTTGATGGTTGAGTCGAATGGAGCAGGCACTCTCGGAGCTCTTGGAGCTCTACAGTTGCACTGCAATAGTGCAACTATTTTAGGTTAACAATACACACCAGGTCATAGAAGCAATTCACTTTCTGGCTCAAAATTATGGAAGTTACGTACATTAAGAAATGTCTGTATATTGTCCTTGTGATTTATAAGCAGTGTCCTAGTTCAAAGCAGATGTTGTGGCTGGAGGATGGACATTCTAATTACAAGGTTTTGGTCATAAGCATCTTGTTTATAGCAAAAGAAGAATATAGTGATTTTATTGAGAGTTAATTGTACTTTTTAAATTTTTAAATTTTGATGGGAAAGATCATTTTTGCAAAAAACTTTCTAATAAAAAGTTATTTGTTTATTTTTTTTTTATTGTTCTTTTTTGAAAAAAGTTTGTGCAATGTGCAAAGCCTTTTTTTGCTGTTAACATTTTTTTGATATATTTTTTTTTGATGTCAAACAATGGTTTCTCCTTAAAAGAGTTTATTTTAGCACCAGTAATGGACATGTCATGTCTGTCATAAAGCAATGTTTGAACACTATAAACATAGCAGAAAATACAGTTTATGCCTGCACACTTATTATTTTTATTCATTTATTTTTTCCTCAAACTTGAATGTTACTTTTTTTATGTTACCCAGATACATATGTTAGATTGGGAGCTTGGCTTTTGATTTACTGCCAGAGTTTCCTGTTTGCTCAGTGCATCATAATTTATTAGCATTACCATAAACTTGTGTTGGGAGATTGAAGGAAGCCACTTGGGCCTCCGCCATAAAATAAATTACTTGATGTAAGATCTAGAGTCAGTTAGGACAGAAATGTAACACCCAACCTTTTCTTCACTTTTTCACTAACTTTTTTCCTTGTGGCCCGTCAAGAAAGCCAAGACCCACCATAAATATTCATCCCATCATCTTCCACCCCAGACAGGGCCAAGTGCAGCAGGTGAAGGAGAGCTAAAGGCAGGTTTAAATTATACTCAAGACGTGTCATTGGAATCAACTGCAAGGGTGAGGACTTAATGTGCCTGTAAATCCTAAACCTGCAGAGGATACATTTGTGAAAAAGAAATGATTTATAGACTCATATAGGCCGCTACCAGATATGACACTGATGGCATGCAAACAATGTTTGGGGATGATTTCATAATATTTTGTTTAAATCACCAAATTTTTTATATTTTATCTGAAAAAAGTAAAAAGCGAAACATGGCCTTAGTACTGCAACAGTCAGCATGTCTTTCATCTTTTGTCAGTAATGCACAAACTAAACAATTTGTGTTAGATACAATTTAAGGGCATCTATGTTAATGTAAGGACAAGAATACTTATACTTTGTTAGTGAGTATTCATTTTGCCCTGTTAGTGATAACCGTGCAAAGCAGTCAAGCTGTTTCAACCCCGACAAAATCGTTGCCTCACATTTATATCTGTAACATTGCTGTTGATTTTTGTTGAAACCTGATGGCTGGTGCAACCCCATGTCGACATATTGAAGCAGCTAAACTCCTCCTGATTCCAACCCCGCTGAATCCATCATAAACTTTGTGGACTCACTTTTGTTTAGTTTTATGTTTTTCCCATGAAAGCGTTCGACACAGTATTCATCAGAACAAGCAAAAAGTCATTGAACATGTGTTTAATAAACCTCATTGTATCTGTCAGGGGCAAGAAGCTGCCTCTTCTTTTTTCTTTATAATGAAATCATTTCACCAAAGCAACAGATGGAGAGACTCTAGAACATAAAGTGCTGATGGTAACAGTGACAGAGGAAAGTAAAGGGCCTTAATACCACTAATTTACCAAATATTGACTGAATTAGAACTAATCGTCTTCCAAAGTCCTTTCTCTAATCAGGTCATTATTATCTTCATTACTTTCTGAAACAACAGCAAATCTGACAGATTAATATATATAAAGTGTTTATATATTTGCATTTGACATAAAAAAGAAACTTCTTAATTTGATTCAATTGCTTTAAAGGGTAAGAAGGAGAACAGGCCCATGGTGGCACCGGGTGGACACAGGACATTTTAGCTTGCAAGTTCACCAATATCCATGGCAGCCCTGTGGGGACATGCTATCAATAAACAAATCTCATATAATCAGGTTAAGTAATGAGTTTGCTGTAGAATTTAACCCCTCTGAACCCCTCCATTTTTTTGAGGAGGTGTGAATGTGCAATTGAAGACTAGTACTGATCAAAAACAAACTCTGGTCGTGGTCCATTTCCAAGTAAACCTTAGTGTGGTTTTATTAAAGTGAGAAGCAAAGCAGACCAAACAACAAAGCAAAGGCACAATTGTGAACCAGAGCGCTATTTGCTGACAGTTATTTAAATAAAAACCCAAAATAAAGGTGGATCTGCAAAAGGAGATCAGCTGTTAATGTGTATGTAAACACAATGTACTGTGTATTTCAAACTTACCAGGCGAAAATAACCCCAAGTGGTTTTGGCCAATATAGGGATATACGTATGCAGTCAAAGGAACTTCAGGCCAATCAGGTTTATTTTACTCCTTTCATCTTGTCTCTCGTCAGTAACTGCAGCGCCCCCACATACGAGGAGTGTCACTACATTATTCATTAGCTTTGATTTGTAAGACGATGCAGTGTGAACCAGACTCCAGAACCATTCGGTGTAAAAACAATCTTAGAAACAAAATGAATTTACCATATAACTCCCCTAAACTTAAAGAAAAAAAACGTAATACAATTTTTACCACAAGCTTTAAAACCCATTTTTAAAGCTAAATGAAAGGCAGTGTTATTTTAATGTGATTATTATTATTTATTGTAGACTATTTGATTCCGCTGCAAAATAGTACACAATAGGCCTTTAAAGCAGAATGAACAACATTTGCACTGACATGGGAAAAGTCTACCTTATTTAAATTCAGGCATTGTTTAACCCAAGCAAATCTAACTCTTGTTCTATTTGCACAAGGTCAAGCCCAAACTTCATTTGTCCATGTGTGTATTTGCCCATTTGATGCTGAAAATGTGGTAGTTGTAAATCCCACATCCTGCATTGATAGTGACAAAACACATTCCTGTGAATGAACAGCAAATCCGTGGAACAATAGTCAGACTCTGCTTTGGGGACTTGCTTTGGGGCCTGTACTGGCATGGAGCTCAGTGGGAGTATGAGAGGCAGGCAGACTGGATGCCTAATTAATCCAGCCTTCCTTAATTAGTGTCTCTCTTGGCCATGACGCAGTCGCCAGTTTTCTCAGGCTTCCTTTTCCCCTCCTTTGGTCTTTTTGTCTTCCTCTTGCTCTTCTTTCCCTGCGTCTATATTTCCCAGTGTCTTTCTTTCGTAGTCGGCCATCTTTCCAGAACTGCCCCAATGCTTACAATATGTTCCGAGGTGATAAACAAGCAGAGGGCAGCTTAGGCAAAGCCACGATGGTCTGTGCTGTTGCCTGAGCGGCCACTAGAGGACGGGACAAAAGCCCAGCTGTAGGCGACAGATATTGACTGGACCACATTGTCTTTGGAGATATAGCCTTGGTCTCACAGTACAGGTGGTCAGAGCGCAGCCGTGGCACTGTGCCCTCAGTGCTGTGTCTCTTGTGTGCCGCTTGCCACGGTAATCTGTAAACATTGGCACAGGCATATCAGGATGTATCCCGGGCCGAGTAGTGGCTATTTCCAGCAATAAGCCTTTTTTACAGCAGGAAATGTGGACTGTATCAGCTAAATTTAAAGTATTTATGCCACGTTTCCAGAAACGAATTGAGTAAAATATAAAAACTAAACCATAATTAGATTCAAGATTAAACCTGGACTGAACCAAGTACTATAAGACAGGGCAAACCAATACTGAAACAAAATCTACAGAAGGGTTAGATTCTGGACTAAATTATAATAAAAATACAACTAAAGTTTGTCAAATCCAGGACCAAGACTAACTCTAGATCTAAAGCTTTAATTGTGAAGCTCTAAATCTGAAGCTGAACACAGAACTTAATTAAAGCTACTGTGAATCCGATCTAAACCAAGATTAAAATTAAAACAAGAAAAGAAGAAACAACCGAATACCAAGATAAATCTAAGCCAGGACTAAACTAAAACCTAAACCGGCCTCTAAACCTGGGACTAAACCAGAGACAAAACTATTTTTATGTAACGGTGGCTTTCATTGACACAAAATGCACTCACACAGACAGTTTGAACTGCTTTCCTCAGGCAGGCCGTCCATTTCTGAACATGAATTTGTAATAGGCACAAAACAACACTAAAAACTCTTTTAGGCCTTCCCACCCACCACCCAACATTTTCTAAGGCACATTAGAATAGTAACAAAAATTCTCCTCCCTGTGTGACACGATAACTAGCAGTGGCTGTTTCCACCAAAGCCTTTTTCTGCAGCGGGATTTTGACTCTAATGACGCCGTGTGACGTCCAGGCCCGGTCCCCTCACTCTGTGCCTGGAATAACGAGGCGCTTATGCCACCGGTGGCCGAGGCTATACACATAACTGCACTGTGAATACTGATGAAGAGCAACTGTTGACATTACTGTGCACCACGCTGGCTTTATAATGAAACACATGATTAACTCATCAGGGTTTACTCAGGCTTTCTTATGGAAGGGGTCAGACGCTTGCATTTAGAGAGATTAGATGGTCCAAAGTGTTTCAGCACAGTTTATGCTAATGACCAATAATGATATAATATTTTATCTAAAGTACTTCTGTAGAAACGTTGATTGCGATGAGATTCCCATGTGTTTCATTCTGCTATTATGTTTGCAGATCTTTTTACGTGGCAATTTTAAACAATTATAGACTTAATTATAGAATTTATTCAGCAGAATGTAAAATGAAACTAGGTTAAAAATTTCAAAAACTGTTTGTATAAGGCAGGATCAAAGGATTCATTCATTTTCTACCGCCTAGTCCCATTAGGGGTCACAGGTGAATGGAGCCTATCCCAGCAGCTTTGGACCTTAGGCGGATTACACCCTGGACAGTGGCCAGTTAGTTGCAGGGCTGACCCGCTGGGATTCTCTGACACTTGGAGGATACGCAGACTCCTCGCAGAAAGGTCGGACTTGTTTGAGTTGGCCGGGGTTTAAACCCACAACCTTCTTGGTTCGAGGCAGGAGCACTAACCACCAGGGTTGTCCATAAGTGTCATGCAGACAAATGAGGAACATTAAAAGAAAGCCCATTATGAATACAATTGCTTTTCTTTTTTTTTCTTTTTTTTTTTTTTTTGCAAAAATACTGTACATCAATAACTTTCTGGTTTATGTCTCATGCCTCATTAAAGTATTTGTGTCAAATTATGGAACATAACATTGACAGTAAAATTTGATCATTATTGTTTTATTCCTTTCATTTGTCACTCTCTGTACATCCCACTTTTCTCTTGCTGCAGTGACAACAATATCTCGCTCCTGGATTCATTGTTCAATTCTGCTCATATTCAGCCTTTTGATCATCTCTGCTTGTTTTACTTCAAACACAAGCTGAGAGAACGCTTAGGCCTTGGTGTCACTAATGGCTCGCTTAAGTGTTTAACATCTTAAGTGGAAAATATCAAGATGTCATTAGCAAACAAAGTCAATGAGCACAGGTGACAATAAAGTCTTTTCTGCACTTACATTTAGATACTTTAAATGTCAAATGGTACCCTATTTTAATGGCAACATTTTGTTAGATTTTCTGAGTTGAGAGTCTAGTATTATTATTGTCATTTGTGAGGTCCATAAAATCGGTTACAATTTAAAAATCCTTTTTCATGGGAGAGGACTCTAGGTGTTTAGTTATGTCACAATGTTCAACACTGCATTTCTGTTTGTGACAGGCTGTTGCTGCAAAAATGAGGTGAAAAGCCCAGATCAAGCACATTTTATTGTACTATACAATGGGGCTGTTCAGTGTAAATGTACTTGCTGTATCTCAGGGTGTTACAAAGTGAATATACCACCATTTCAGAGGCAAATTGGCAAATCCTTTCAGTTTGGATGAATGTTATAAAGCATGCAATATATATACAAAGAGAATGAAAAACACCTTGGTAATGGTTATATTCAGTGCCCCAGTAGCAGCAGGACAAATGAGCACACTGTAGGAGAGTAATGCATTGCTGGGATTCTCTTTTGTACAAGAAAATTGTAATAAAAGCATAGTACTGCCACTATATAGACCAACAGCAATAGCAAGGATATTTTTCAGCTCTTAGAATAGCATTTCTTCTTATTTAACACTCAAAAATAATGCAAAATGACACAACATGCATGTCCTGTAGCCTGTTTGCATGAGCAAGAAAACATAGATCAACCAAAGCCTGTATCATGCAAACTCCAAACATCCTTCCACAAACAAATTAAAGCCTGCAGAAGTATGAAAATATACAACTTTTTGTTAGCATTTGTTGGGGGTTATTTAATCTCAACATCTTTTAAAGTACAAAGACAGCCACACTCTTTGACCACAATGTATTGATAAATGTGTTCAAATTCACAATTGATAAGTTATCTTTGAATAAGTGGACACTCTACTCCCATATGCAAACAAAGAGTTTTTGTATAGCTACTCTTTTACCTTTTTTGAAAAACTTGAAAACTTGGAATAAACGCTTGTTGGTTTCTCAGTTTGATCGGCTGGGCCATCCTTAAAGCACGTAAAACTTTGACACATATACACTTGACGAATGGCTTTTCCATCTTCATCTGAATTTTACACCACAGCATCTGCAGAAAGTGACATCAATTGCAAACTAGAAAAAATGAATACCCAAAAAATTGTAGTGCATTAAGTCCATAAAAAAAACATTAACCATACATACAATTTGTGACCAGAATATTATATGCAATATCAATTCTATTTGATAAAGTCCAGTTTTCTCAATAGACTATAAGACTATAAAATGTTGTCTACTGCTACTGGGCATAAAGGTACTTTGTAATTTCCATATGACACAACCATCAACATAATATCCTGCTGATTCTTTATACCCAGGTCAAGTTGTTTTGAAATGGCTATATGTTCTGGTTGATGGTTTGAAGCCTGTGGAGCTAAGACAGCATTCTCTCCGGACTGTCAAATTAATTTCAGGTCAACAGTCAGTAAGTAACACAGGTTCCTGTGCAGAAAGCCTGTACAAATCCCTGACCGGTGCACGGTTTATCATGTCACTTGTATACGTAATATGATCTGAAGTGGCTGCAGTCATTGACATGTAAACACCAGGAGTGTGCTCAGGGAAGACTATTCTCCACAGGTGAAGGTGGTTCAATTTGACTTGCACAGATTCAAAAAGTGTCAGAAAAAACAGGAAAAATTCAATGGAAGTGTCAGTAATAATTTCAAATACAAACCCAGATAGATTATAATAAAATATAATGACAATTACATATACATTATTTACTTCTAATTACCTTCCCTACTTTTTATAGCTTACTTAAATTATTATTAAAATTTGAAGATTTTTAATAAGCAGTTTTGAATGAATGATTGAATTATAAAAAATAAATACAATATTATTGAAATTATAATGATCAAATCGATATGATAAAATTACATGATTATATGTGACTAAAATCCATAAAGTTATGTTATATGTTTATATACTAATATAAATATGCAAATTATATGCTATATGCTAATTTTATATGCTATATTTATATTTTTAAATGCTAATAAAGCTACTGCCACTGCTACTCCTGCCTCAGAGCAAGAAGTCTACCTAGTGTCTGTCGTAGGTTTCCCGTAGGCTACCACTAAAAGACAGTCTCTGTTTCCACTGCACAGATTTACAGACCCTGACCTCTTAAACCCTAAACTCATTCATTGTGTGATAGGGTTATTATGACAAAAGCAACAGGTGGGTTCATAAACTGCCCAAGGACACTGAAATGTAACACGAAGCGTGTCATAAATTACACTCACGAGGCGTGTTTTTGTGCTGTTTTGCCTTTTATGACATCATTATCTGTGATCTTTTTCCCATTTCCAGGGCACATTCAATGAATACAAAGATGTGTCCTGGTCTTTAAGTAGCTTTGTAAGCTTTGTGGTGCAACCCTAAATGCAAGCACAGTCAGTTCTGTCAATAGAGCCCTTTTATTACCTTCCTAATCCAATCGATAACAGGGACCATCATATTTTACTGTGAAAGATGACCTTCAAATATATGACATTTGTTACAATGAATTTTCCAATGTAGGGCAGGTATTACTTGTGTAGGGCAATGAAGATCCATCTTCTGTCCCTGTCCTTTTCCCTGCAAATGTCTGTCAGTTTTGGAGTTCTATTATGAAATATGAGGCCTTCTAAGTAAAGAGTTTTACAGTGGTGGACCATCCTGCAAGTACTGTCTTGCAAAAACAGTGCAATAACAACACAACCTTTAACTATTTTTTACATGAGATATTTGCAGTCATAATGTTATATTTTAGAGCTGCAGGTGTTGTACAGGCACATCCTGGTACTTTGGTACCATATATGGTATTTGTACATTTTTGATGCAAATCCCTTGTCACACTGTTTTTCTCTGATTGATTGAGATCACTACAACTTAAACTGGCTCTGACCATGAGAATATATGTTGTCTCAATCCCATTATGTACAACTTTTGTCCGAATGTCCACTTTGCCTTCAATACACCCTTGAGATAACAAAAGTCTATGTCATCAGATTTGTGTCAAAATGATCAAAAAATACTTTCTAAGAAATTGATCAAATAATTTCAAAGGAGAAATATATTAGTTTACAAATAATATTTGGATAAATGCATTTTTTTTCACTGAATCACTTGTTAAGTTGTTGGGAAAAGAAGCCTTGGCCAATCAGGAGACAGTTCCGTCAGAGCTAAGGTAAGGGGTTTCTCTGGACGACATGATGCAAGTCTGATGTATGTCTTTTTAGGAAGTAGCTAACTAAATTCACAGATGGTAGAGTGTCTTGAGAGGTTCCACTGTCTTATTTGTAAACCCCAACTCAAGGTAAACTGCAAGGCATACAGTATGTTCACATTCTCCTTTAAATTCAAGTGCTTTTTCCATCACTGCAGCTCTATATGAGGCTGTAGGTGAGCTCATGGGAGAATATACTTCATCAATCATGAAAGGTATACAGTTTGCCCGCAGAACGACTGCCAACTGGTCGAAGCAACGAGGCCGTGGATGTTGGTTTGACAGAGACAAGTAATTAACTAAAAATAATTTCCTCGACACAGAAGAAGGGCCTTTATGAAGAACACCAGACTAAATGTCCTGAGAATAGCACTGGAGAAGATGAAGGTTACTTTCTATGTCGGCGTGATCACGTGTAGCACCGACACATACATTCTGTTCTGTACTGAAGTTTGAAAGACACATGAAATTGAATTTGATTTTCAACATCATTTCGACATCAATCCATTTCCAGGCTGTACATTACTGCAGCACTCAGCTTTTAACATATGAGCCCGCACTGAAATGGTTATATTTCCTGCAAGATACATATTATTAAAAACACATAACCTTTGCGCTTTTTTCTTTTTTTTACTGCAATATTATTCACCATTAGGCCTAACACAGACACAAGCACCAGTATTCAGTACAGATTTAAATACATGTTTGTTTTCATGTCACATCATTCACGTCACTAAAACACTTTTGTTGCTAGAGATTGTTCTTATTCCAAAATGCCATTTTAATTTGCAAACCCTGTAGTGTAAATAGACTTGGAAACAGCAGCCCCCTGTGGACTCTCTGTACCGACTGCACCACTTTGAACTGAATCTCTTCAATCACATCACAAAAAAGGCCTTTGACATATTTTTGATCAAAAGTGCCCTTTAACTCTGAGGTCTCACTCCGCCCTGGTGCCGCAGAGTTTTGATGTGACCACTGAGGAAAACATGCCAATCTGCTGGGTCTTGTCTCAAACTTATTATCTTACCTCAAAAAAGCTCTTTGAGGCGTTGCTGATCAGAGGATGGACAGCTGTCTGCGGACAAAGGCCTGTGTGGCTTTGCGGATGGATGCCTGCCAATCTATCCATCTAGGCTGGATGAGTGCCGGATTTCTATGACTTTTAAACTGCTCCTGCTATCCGCCTGTCGACTGCTCTCTCCGTTTCACTGAACCTCTCGTCCAGGTTTGCCTTGCTCACCTGTCTAACTCTGCCTCAACTCTGAGGCTGTCTTTTCTGCCTGTTGAATCTGCTAAATAGGGAAACTTAAAGGTGTCAGTGGCAATAAACCCCAGACACAAGGTTACAATGGGAAGTATTCTGTCCTCGGACTTGGAATGCAACAACTGACTGAAACCAAACTCTTCGTTATTGCCCAATAAGGAAGAAGAAAAAAAAATTACAAGAATTTCTTCATCAGTGAAAATATATGTTTACGTGCATCTGTATTAAACTATAAATCTGATATTATTTATAAAATGAACAGCTACCTTTTGCTGGTCCCTGTTGCTTAAAGAATATTTATATTTATATTTATGGCTATTTATTCTATTTATTTATTTATTCTGTTATGCTAACGTCTGCAAAACCTTTCCAACATGTATTATGGCTATGAAGTGCTAACAAAATAACAAAACTGAAAACCAAATAACAAATCAGAAAACAAATAAGCTAAACCAAAAATGCAACAACAATTCAGAAAACAAATAAATAAAACTAAAAACACAATGACAATTGAGACAAACCAGAAACTCATTTAATTTTCAGGTATTATTTGTGGACGGAATTCTTACTGCTGATTGGACGAGACATCTGTCACGCAACATATACAGGAAGTAGGTAATCTAACTTTATTTCCTTTTCAATCTAAGAGAAATAATGACAAATTTTATTAGCAAGCAGGGAGAAAGTGAAAGTGTTTCAACACTGAGAAATATATTCATATGCCGTGGATCTGCTGAGAGCATATCAGGACATAAAGATTAGTCTGCGATCTCTAAACTATTTCCACAATAAGGACAGTACATGTTTGCACATTTATATACGTACACACGCAAATCTACCGCTGCAGCATGCTGTACTTCTCGTAAATCTTGAGTGACAAATGTCTCGTCCAATCAGCAGTAAAAAGGCCACTACTTTTCCGGTTTGTCTGAATGTTGTGTTTTAAGTTTAGTAATTTATAATTTTTTTTGTAATTAGTTTTTTTGTTAATTTGTTTTCTGATTTGTTATTTAGTTTTTTTTTTGGTTTGTAAATTTGTTTTCTGATTTGTTATTTAGTTTGCACTTTACAGCCACCGTAAACATGCCTATTAAGAACTTTTGGCCATTGACATAGGCAATAAAATAAAACAGTAGCCCAAAATAAAAGTACATCAAATAAAATTCGTAAGAAGACTTTGAGCTGAGTTCTCACATCTGATTGGTTAAAATGGATGGGATACAAGAAAATGCAATGTCTATAAGTTGCAAAACAGAAGAATGTGAGTCTGTATTTAGCTTTGTAACCTCTAAAGGATTCACTAAAAAGGTTAAGATCAAGTTTAAGATTAGATATGACATGGAAATGCAGGATTGATTAACAGATATCTCCACAATACTCATGGGCTCTTCCATGGTATACATCGTTTCTGGAACTCTTTCTTTCAGACATGAAAGATCAAGCTGTAAAAATAAACTGGCATAGCAAAAGCCTTAAGTGCTATATCAATTGATCAACTGGTGTTCAGTTTTACAATTGCAGAGCTTTGTTATTTATTTTTAAATTGGTAAAAATTTGCCTAGCCATGGCAACTGTGTGTTTAAAATCTCTGGAAATAGCAACCGCAAACATGGTGTGCTGTTTTTGATTTTACAAATCTTATGATGGTTGTTGTTCATAATCAACACAAAAAGAACCACTTTTCCTTTTTGCCAGTTCCTTATTAGAATTATATCTTGTGTATCTGTTAACATGATAAAAAGAGTATAACATAAATATGTCAAACTGTCCACAATGCCAGAGCGGCTAAATAAGATGAAACTTGCCTGATCACAGCCTTCATCATTCTACATCAACTCTGGTTGGGAACCATACAGTGAGCATAGACCACAATTCATTGTAGGTTTTAGATTAAGCTTTATTTTGCATGAGTCTCAAATAATAAAATGTTTTCTACTTAATTCTTCATCTTCTCTGGCCGAGGGTGTCATAAAACCACTTCAGGTGTACAAACTGTCAATTCAGACACTCTGCAAGTTTCTTCGTCTTCAATTACACCCACACAGCCAAACACCACGGGGTCTCTCTAAACCCTTCACACCCATGAAGGGGTTTTCACAAACTCCGGCTGCGTCGATGTCAAGACGGTGGTTTGCACATCTAGCAGGTGATAGCGGTAATATTCAACAAGCACAACACGTGGACACCCACACAGGTCTTGAAAAATGCAAAATGGGTCAGCAATAACAGCACTTGGATTGTATTATACCTAATGTGGTCTCATTTGCAAAGAACTGGAAATGATCAACAAGAAAGGGAATAAGAATGTACAGCAGATTCTTTTAGTTAAAAGATTCAGAACTGCTAGATTCATGGTTTCAAACTATCTATGGAAGATATCTTTACCAGCTGGAGGTCGAACCACAGCCCTTTGGAATTGACTCAACAAAGAACACTGTAACTTGTCGTGACTTGATTGTGATGATGCAAAAAAATCTGATGGAAGGTTGGAAGTATACAGCATCTACGGCAAACATAGATGAGTAATCTTTCAACTAAGCTCATGCCTTCTATCAATTGCCTGCTTTTGAGGAATATATATAATCAATTATCAATTTCTCTTGAAGTAATTTTACTCTAAACTATTAAAAAAATCTAAAAAGAACTTAGAGACACAGCTTGTTTGTTAACATTTGGGTCCACAACCTTAGTTCCAGGAGCGTGACAACAAACCAAAGAATAACCTCATACTAGTGTTGGCAGAACATCTGTTGTCTTAGCCTGCCAGGCTCTTTTACTGACCTCAGTCTTTGTAAAATGATGTGTATGGCCCTGGCCTAAGCATCTTATAAAGCACTGTAGGACAGTCCAGTGATTTACCATATTATCATTACACAACCTGTCATGCCAATGTGACTATATGAGCTAATGTCATGTTAAAATGTTTAAATACACAAAAGATGAGTTACGTTTGATGAAGTGGGCACTACACAGAAAGGTTAATGAGGCATTTCTTTTTACTCTTTCAGTCAACTTCTTACATTTTATCCCAACTACCTTGGGAACTTGATAGAAACTCTTGTTGGTTTCTCTGTTTAATCAGTTAGAGCTATAAACTATAAACCACACAAAATATCAAATTGTTCAATCCTTACCAGCTGCCGTTTTTGGTCTAATCACCTGACCCTTAACTGCACTCCGCAGACAAGCTGTTTGACGAAGTTAAAGATACACATTCTAAAAGTAGCTGAAGTATTTGAAGCTACTTACAATTAAATCATTGTCATTTGATTAAACATCACAATGTTTCAGGTGAAGAAGTCTGTGCAGCTTCACCTAAAGTGACAGTGAGTGTTTCAGTGTAATAAAATGCCTATCAAAAGAATGACTCTTTGCCTTTAACTTCTGGACTTTATTGTGCTCTAGGCCGGAAAAATGTACCTTTCGAGGCACTTAAGAGGTCTGTGAATGAGTCATTTTTATCTTTCCTCACATTTGCTGATTTACAACTATTCAAATTTTGTGACTCATGAAAAAGGTGATAGTGCGGCTGTTTGGCTTTACTGGAAATAATCACGTAGTTAATGAGAAAATGGATGCCTCATTCGGCTGGATAATGTCCTTTAACCTTTCTGGCAATCTGCAAGCCCATTATGTATTTAATTTTACAAACAGCACACCAAAGTAGCTCTTAGCTCTGTGCCTTTATGTAACTTTTTCTCTTTTCAATATAATAATCAATGGCTCACAATAGTGGAAGTGAATTACTGTAGAGTACTGTACAGTTGCACTATTCCAATTAATTCAAAGTAAATAAAAATTTACGAGTAATAAGTACAGCAGGTAGAGCTGTATTAACTTTATAGGTAACCATCATTGCAGTTAGGTTTATGCCACTTTATGTAATAGCCTCTTTTATAGAAGTCTATAGTAGTCTATAGTAGTTTTATAGTCTCTATAAAAGTTCAATACAGACATTTTTATGTACAGCTACATCATTTTAATGCATGGTCAAAATGAAAATGAATGCGTTTGTCTGTGGGATTTTTCATTTTAATTATGTTTTAAGTCTATAGCCTGACTGAGCTACAGAATTTTTTTTTCTACTTAGAGCGCCATTGAGAAAATGAGCTTAACTGTCACAAAGGTCGTTTTTTTGTTTGTTAATAGCATAAAGAGTATTAAGCAGTTTTGCAGCGTGGACCTGCAAAGTCAATCTGTGTAACTCCAATCGAAGATTAAAGAGGCAGTACCCACAATCTTCTTCTAAACCAACCCATCCATTCAATCCATTCATTCATCCTTCCATCCATTTTCTTCTGCTTATCTGGGGGCCGGGTTGTGGGGGCAGCAGTCTAAGCAGTGACGCCTAGACTTCCCACTCCCCAGACACTTCCTCCATATCTTCTGGGGCGTTCCCAAGCCAGCCGAGATGAATAGTCCCGCCAGTTAAAAAAAATCCTTAAATATCAATTTCTCGTTAATTATACTATTTATATATGGATAGAATGTATTGGGTAATAATTAATTTATCCTGTGGTACTTGGAAATGGGATTCATTCATTGTTACTTTGTTGTTCTGACAGGCTAACAACTGTTCATTTCTTCTTGCTCTAGGCTTGTTTGTGGTTGAGTATTTTTAGTTAATGATGCCATGCAACCTTGTTGTGCAGTAAACTTGCACGGCAAGTTTCGATTAAAATCTTGACAGCACATGGACCAGAGACTTTATAACTTCCAGAGGAAAAAGCATGAGAAAAAAAAGCATGAGCATGAGAAATTAGATGTGTGTTGGAATAATTCAAAAAAGCAAAGACAAAAGGTGAAGAACAATGGTACGGTCAATTTCTGACTACTCTTTGGTTCAAGCACACATCAAGTTAAATCAAAGTAAATCTTGTGAATTCACCGCCACTGCCGTCTAAAAGTTAATATAAGTCCAATCAGATTGATCTCTTGTCCAAACAGTCTACTTACAATGAGTTGAACTTGAGTGAACTTCTCCTCATAAGAATGCCATAAGAAAATCACAGGAGTTAATTTATCGACTAGAACTGTAAAAGTGAAAGCCCCATTAGTATGGCAAATCAAAACCATTGATTACTCCTCAGCCTGCCTCTAATGTCATATTACCCTTTCCAGTGTTGTTCCTATGTCAATGTGCTCATCTTTAATTAATGCACCATAACAGAAGGGAAAAGGCTTTTTATTTAATTGTCAAACCACATGGCATATCAAAATGTCATCCCTGTCTACTCATGCATGGAGTGGAACAGAACTAGCAGTGAAGAGTAGCATTAGCTGCATCAGTAGTTCCAGTAGAGCAGTGGAGTGACTGACAAAAGAGCTCTTCCAAACAAACAATACATGTTCTTGTATCAAAGCCTTACAAATCTTTACATAAAAACAAGAATAACTTCTAATACATGAGACAGATTTTGTAAGATTTTGAGATGTGGGCAGGAAACGGCAGATTACCGAAGCAGTGCAATGATGCTCTTGGGTTGCATTGTAAAAAGTCTTTCCCCTCTTCCAGGTAGTGTAATTGCTATATTGGTGATCTAACACCCTTATTAAGGATGGATCAAACAGCAGAATCAGCGAGCAGTGAACCCAGAGAAGTGTGAAAGAGACAGGATTAGCGCATGAGAGAGATGCCCCTCCAGATGCCGTCCATGTTTGAAGTCTCCCACACAGCTAATTGTTGACTTGAAAACATTCACATCGAGAAGTTCAACCTCCCCACTGAATAACGCACAGCTCACTTGCCCTTGGCCAGCCTCCCGGTGTTTGTGTTGGTTTTATTTGTCTTTTTTTTTTCTCAGTGCAATCAACAATTTGACATCCTGACCTTGGACAGTGCAGAGAAAAGTAGATGCGGGAGGTAAGTAAGTAGCAAGGGACTGTAAATGTAATCATGCTTAAGCCCACATAACACATATGACAGGTGTTTCTTCATTATGCTTAGTAATAATAACAATACATCTAACTTTTAAGGGAATGCAAAGATGCTTTACATATACAGGACAAATAAAACCAACAAAACAACATATTGACAGGTTGTAACATTTTATTGAAAAGTTTTTTTTTTTTTTATCTATTTCTTTTCTTAAATGTTTCCAGTGAGTCAGAGGTTTGGATCTGTGAAGAGAGGGACTTCCAGGGGGTATGACAAAGGCTCTGTACCCCAAGGTACGATGCTTGGATTTGGTGATGGGGGTGAGGAGGTTTGAGTCAGAGGATCGAAGACAGCGGGAGGGAGTATTGAGACGAATTGGGAGGTGAGGTTATTGAGGGCTTTGACCTTGAAGTGGAAAGGGTACTGAATGGGAAGCCAGTGGAGCTGTTGGAGGCCGGGGGTCATGTGTTCTCTGGAGCGGGTGTGCATGAGTAACTAGGCAGCTGAAGTTTCTGGAGGTCAGTGGTTAGTACATTGTAGTAACTGTATTTTTACAGTGTAAAACCAAGTGTAATTAGTTTCACGCTCTTGCTTCCCATTAGAATTAGATGATTGTATCAGCGTTCTGAGTATTTTTGAGACAATGAAGTTAGAGGTTTATACTAATTAGCAACAATGGAAATACTGACATATTTTAGGAGAATTCAAAGTGGACATACAGCTGCTACAGAGAGACATAACAGTTCAAACAAAGGTTATGTTTATTGATTTTACTTAAAAGGAAAAATATATATATATATATATGGACTGTTGAGTAAAAAGTCTTTGCAAAACCACATTTATTTCTGTGGAGTTAGTTATAATTATTTTATGTTTGTATCACAGACGAATGAGCTAATGGTGAGAAATGTAAAAAACTACTTCTGCTGTAACAAAAAAGTTATTCTGTGCAATAAAGTATTCATATTTTCCTAAAATACTTTATGTATAAAGTGTTTAAAAATGTCACTGAATGTTAGCTTTTGATCTTGCCTAATTTTAATCAGTGACGATGGAAAAAGTGGACTAAAGAAAAAAAGTCAAGTTGTTACAAAATCTGAAAAGCAGACATAGTGCTAGTGTCGTCAAAACTAAATTAATTTTGGTTCTTGGCATTGTGTTTTTGTAATGTTTGTACCTTTCAAACTATTTTAAAAGCTATCATTATTCAGTTTGATATTCTGCCTCTGTGATGTATTTATAAGGTATTAAGGTATAATAATGTCTTTGAGAGCACAAAATTGTAATGAATATTGCAATTCAAAATTTGAATTGTGCAAATTTGACATAATTAATTAGCTAAATTCTTTATAGATTTATTTTAGAAATTGCTTTCTACAAACATACTATCCTCGGTTTCTGTAGCAAACAGACCAATATTAGAATAGTATAATAATAATTTCATATTGAAATGACAATGACCAAAATAAATTCATTAAAAAATGTATTACACTTTTCTAGTGTTGTTGACATTTGTGCAGAAGCATCTGTGGGGCAACAGGTCAGCAGCTGTTGTACAAGACAGCAGATAATTCACAGTTACATCAATAATAACATCAGGTTGCTCCAGTAAACCTCGCTAAAGGGCAATGGATTCAGAGCTGCGCTGCAGGTGCCAACCGATCGTACATTTTAATATTAAGACGCTTTCCTAAAAGTAACTCATTAATTCAAAGGCAGCCATATGTGGCCTGATTTTACAGCCAGCCTGTGATTAGTTTGAAAAAAGTCAGCTGCAATTTCAGAGTATAAAGCATAAGGTCAAGAGTGCACGTAGCAGTCCTGCTGGCACAGATGAGTTTGAAGACTTCTAAGGAATACATTAAAGCAGAGGAGTTGAGAAAGTAGAGGAAGAGTGGGTAAATTATTACAAGGTGGTTGCTAAGGCAGGCATGGTATGATAAAATATACAGAGTTATATTTGAGGGAATTTATGCAAACAGACTACTGGGTGGAATTTGGTCTTCAGTTTAGTCTTGCATCTGTAAATGTTATGCGTTGCTTATTCTCTGTGTTTAAAATTGGTTTTGTTATGTCCTAATGCTGGGTTTCATAAAAGGTTTAGCTCTGAATTACGTCTTAATCGAGGGTTTAGTCCTTTGGAACACTTTTACTTTTTCTTGATTAACAAAAAATAGAAGAACTGTTAAAAAGACTTATCAAAGTGAGGAAGTTTTTAATCTTCTTTTATCAACCTGGAATTCACCTTACAGACTCATCATAATCCTGTAATGCATCTTCAAGCTACAGTGAGTTTAAATGGGTGGAGTTAATTCCAGTTTTTGACCCGCAGTTATAAGGCCTCAATGAGCTGCTAACTGCTAGCGTCACATGAACACCAATGCTAGAAAACGGATCGAGCTCGTGCAAATGACACAAATGTGTTAAAAAGTAAGCATCACCCCTGGACAAAACTATTGCTAGTTTGTCTTCTGTTTGCACTGAGAGTGACCCACTCGTTCATCTGAAGAAGGCAGCGCCGGTGAGTGCTTATGACTGCGGGAAAGCCAGCCCTCTTATATTTTATACAAGTGTTACGCTAGTAAACTAATACAGTGCAAATGTATCAGTAAACATGATTTTCAGATTAATAGTAGCCCCTCTTACATTGTCCTTCAGCTCAGAACTTCTCTTTGAAATCTCTCTTATAGCGGTGATACACTTTTGATTTGTGTGTTTGGCTGAAGTATTGTCAGGCTCCAGTTGTAATGACCAGTAAATGTAGTAGTAGACATATTAATAATAATGATCTGAGGTTGGTGGTGATGATATTGTATCGACAGCTGTTGGGCACAGTTTATTTTTGTGCGAGGTTTCCTGGAGCAACAGCCCATGTGTGCGCGTTTGCAGCGGAGCCTTTCAAATTAGTTTGACTCACAAAGTGTCTCCCTCTGAGACCTTCTATAGTCTATGTGCCAGTGTGTGAAGGCCTGGGTCGGATGGGCATGGTTCCCCACTGCAAGATTGAGTACACATTTATACCCAAAGTTTGATTGATTGCCTTTTTATTAGCAGAAAATGGAGGTCTCAATTAATTTCCAAGTAAACCTTGGTCCGGTTCTCTCAGGTCAAAATGCCAGAGTGAATTACATTTCTCTAAGAATTTATTAACTGAGGAAGAAAAAAAAAGAATCCTATTGGAGTCAAAAGTCTACTTAGAGATTAGAAATATGCAAAATGACACGTTTTGCCGTTTTTCCAAAAGGATTGTCTCTTAGGCTTATGTGGGAACAGGCGTACTTGTAGGCTCTCAAGTAATACCCAAAATGGTGAAATCAGAGCAAATTGCTAATTATGGAAGGTACCCAAAAATGTAATATGAAAAAAATGGAAGGACAGTCTCGTAGCCAAAGCTTAAAGGAGGTCAGTGCAACACCCAAAAAACTGATACACAGCAATATCATCTACCACCTAACTGTTTAAAAAAGCCTGACTCTTATATATATATAACATTAATGGAGATGTACACTTCCCATAACAGTATAAGATACTGTATATTGCAGCTGAAAGGTACTGGCTCTGTTCTGTCCAAAAGAAATGGGTGATTGAAGTTATTATGTTATTCACAGAAACTATGAATGCCACTTCATTCAACTTTCAAGAAATCAAAATGGCAATAGTTCCCCCCGGTTTAGTTCTGAATTTAGTTCTAAGCTTGGGGTGTGCTCACACTTGGATGAGCTAACTGAACTGCACAAACACAGATAAATTGTGTACACTATTATAACACTGTGGACTGAAAAGTGACAAGCAGCTTTCAAACACTGATCCTGAAGACACACAAAAGCAGGTCTGGACTCAAGGTGGTACAGGTCAGCAGTTGATGATAGGCTTGTTGGACACACTCAGGGTCAGTATGCTTCAAATAAGAGTCATTTTTGGAGAAAAACACAGATTTCACAGTGTGATAGGGCTTGAGTGTGATGTATGATGGCAGAGAATAGCAAAAAAAAATTGTGATCCAAGAGATGAAACAGTGATAGCTTTCCAAACTCAAGATGGGGTCAAGTGCAGTGGGCAGATTAAGAGGACGACTGGAGAGCATGGAATCAAAGGATATTAGAGATCTTGCTGTGGGAAGTGACATAGGGAAATGAGAATTGCACCATCTTGAGGCAATTCACAAAAAACACTGGCCAGCTTGCATTCGTGTCAAGTGGACCTGCAGGCTTATAAAGGACAATCATTGGAGTGGTCTAGAGAGAGTTATGGCGATGACACAGAATCCAAATCAAAGAAACGGTGAAAGCGACTCAGGAGGAATACTCAATTCCTCCTGAGGAGAGATGAACACATGAACTCATCCACCGTGGCCTGCAGGCCGCGGAGAGGGGAGAAGTGTGACTGCATTGCATTGCAGCAGGTGGTGCGGCATTACGCTACAGTGATTTATGTGGAAGGGAGAGCGGCAAAATGTAGAAACACGACGGGAGCACCTTCCGAGATGAACTTTACGAAGTGCTGACTGATAGTTCCTGCCTTGCCGCTACGGTGTTTGTAGATGACCCTACGCAGCCGATAAGGTTGGAGAGGAGGCATTTTCAAGGGAGATTTCAAGCTTAAGAAACAAAATGGAGAGAGACTTGGGGATTACTGCTAACAGTTTTGGAAGGTATTGACATTTTTTTTACAGGCTCAACTTTGGATGAAGCCCGTTTTATTTGCAGATATTTTCAACCGAGTTATTGTAGAATTTTGTTATCATGCATGGTTTCCTCAAATCCCTGGCATTGCAAATAAATAACCTTTCCAGCATAAAATAACTAGTGTATTTATCCACAAAATGTGAAATGATATGCTTTTATTGGTGTGTGAAGTATCTATATGAGTTCTTTTTTTTAAGAGACATATGCTCAGTCTACACATCGGTTCTTTTTGATACTGTTGCTATTTCTGAGTATTATAAAAAAAGAATATAGGCTACCAAACAACACAACAGACAGTGTGTTGTTTCGCACTTTGACTGAAATTGTGATTATGACAGCGGCACTAAATGCACACATTTGGCCACTCTTACAATTTACAGCTAAGGGACTATTCAGTCAATGAAAAAGAAGAAAGAAAAGTGTTATTACTCTTTTACATTTGCACTTGTAGTCCACTTCTCTTAGTTTGGACCATAACAGAAAACATCCTTTTTTGCGTGTGTTTAAAGTGTTTAAAGTAGTATTTTTAGATGTGAAACCAAGTGGCACAACAGACTGCTACTTTTAGGAGACACAGTAGACAGAGGGGGGTGTGTGGATAAGGGCAGCAATCTGAATTAAACCAGTGATGGCAGCGGCACAAGATGCACCTTTTTGTTACCTTTAAACTCCCCATGTCCGTGAACCAAACACTAAGAATACATATTTCCCTTGTGATATTCAACTTAATAACAATAATAAATTCAACTTAATTTTTCTACTGTTGATATGGAACTGATATTTCACATATGAGTAACCTTTTCAAACATTACATTGACACATTGTAATTTTACAGAGTGGTCTAAATATTCTACAACTTATTTTTCATAAGCTACTATTCATAATTGAATTAAGGTTATAGGATAAAAGACTTTTAGAAATTACCAAGCTTCAGATATAGGCTAATTGTGAGGGTCGGTAATTATAATACAAAACGCTGTGCTGTGATGGTAGTACAAGTTGGTACCTACGTATATGGACGTGAACCCACCAAAGAGAGAAGATGCTTTGTAGGTCAAGAAAAGGCCCCTCCCACTTCACATGAGGCTGTATATGTCTATTAATAGGCCAATCGCTGTAGGCATTAGAAGAAAAAGTCTAATGTGGGTGACAATCGTCTGTAGCCTGCAACAGCGGTGACATATTCAAAGCAATTATCAGAGTTCAAAGTGCATGGCCATTTAATGTAATTTTTATAAATAGTGATTAGGAAAGGAAGCTAATGGATACATAACTACTATAATTAAAAGCTTACCTCTCAGTTTGCAAATATACAAAATGTCCAAACAAGAATTATCTCTAAAAAGTGCCCCCACTTTTCTGATATTCAAATGAAACAATAATAATTATGTTGCTCCAAATAGAATAATTATCTGTTAAGCTTCGGAAATAAATTTGCTAATGACTGATATAAGAGAATAGACACTACCTTTTAATGACCATGTTGTTATTCAAAAATAAAAATGTGTGATGCAGGTTTCTTATTGCCATTATACAAGTTACTCTTCCAACAGTATACAGTATTTTCTAGTTTATTCTGTTTGCACAGAGACAATAAAATGTGTTGGGTTGGAACCATAGGAAGTGCATCTTCATGAAAAGCATATTGTTTCCTTTTAATACATCCTGCCATACGTCTTTATCACATATAATGGTGACTCTAAAAACAAGGTGTGAAATCATGTGAAATAATCATTGTTCCAAAACACCAATGAAGAACGTTTCCCATATGATTGTTTTCTGCCTTTCCACAAATGGAATTACTCTTAAGATTAATGTCTCAACAAACAGTTCACTAGATGTGTTTGGGTGTCATGTAGTACTCAAGACCGGTCTTAGACTTATGACAGATTTCTTATGACGACTCTAACGCTGGTTCCCTCAACAAAGACTAACTATGAGTTTGTAATTGGTTAAAAACTTGACTTGTCCTAATTGTATTTTGTTTGTTTGTTTTTTTTATATTTTTTAATGTACAGTATAATCAATACCTAAAAATCTTGATCTTGTCTTGGCCTCGATAAGCTCTGGTGTTGGATATGACATGGTCTCAGTCTATACTAGCTTATTGCCTCGTAACAGATAGTTATGTATTTAAGCTACTCAGTGGCTCCGGCACTCATAGCCGAGGGTAAGCCTATAAAAGCTGAATCATTGTCAGTCTGTATCAGAGTTAGGTGACTCTCAAGTCCTCTTTAGACTCTTTACTGTCTTTACTTGATGTGAACATAAGCGTTATACATGATATAGTAGGCTTATCAAACCTCTTAAAGTGAGTTATTGATACGAGCTCTGTAAATAAGAGTGAAGATGCAGCATGTTTTACAGCATCATGATAAAGGTTTATGTGCACGTTTCAGGTTTTAGTCTGACCACAACATTTGTGGTAAGACCCCATTCAAAAATTCTTCTCCTCCTTCATATAGACCAGGTTTCACAGAGAATAGTCAAATCTGCTAATTTCTTATTTTTCTTATTTATATCTTATTTTTGACAATGTTTCATGTTAAAATATCTTAGAAATCAGTTTATCCAACAAGTACAACAAAGGCACCATTAGGGCATGAGAATTGCTTGAAGTGCAATAAGTACTATGGCAAGTCCTACTTTTAACTGCAGTAACATGTTAGGCTCTCTTTGAATATTCTATGAGCTGTGATCAGTGAAACTGGGTAATTACAAAGAGCCAGTCATTTGAAATGTCTTTGCAAGTGATGATACAATGTAATCATTGGCTCAATGTAACCAAGCAGAAAGTTTCATCAATCATTAATTATTCAAAATTCTACCAACTTTTGAACTTAAGATAACACTTAGGTAAATATATTACACAATACAGTAATTTAAGGTAATTCAGTCAAAACTAGTGAAACAAAAACACACACTAAGACAGTGTCTCATAGCCCATAAGGCTTGCTTTGAAGTCAAAATCTTTAATCCACTATTTGCAGGCTGCAGCAATGTGAGAATACGCTCTCCTCATGCTCAGCTGCTACATTCTGTGACATGTCGTACCATTTCGGTTTCACTCCAGACCATAGCATTATTCCACCTGCCACTAAGCAGCATTTTCTGTAGATATATATTACTGCCCCATTTATTTGAAGAGGAGTTCAAAGCTTCAGGCAACCTGTACTACAAACCAATACACGATATCTTTACATTAGTCAACTGCCAGTTTATGGATTGTTTTTGGCGCTCTCTTGCTGGTTTTTTGAGCCACAGCCATAAACACATGGTATATACAATATTTTATCATTTTAAAATAGCAGGTCCTGTGGCATTCATTGTCATTCATGCTAGTGGATTTACTGGAGGCAGTCTTTGTGGGAATATGGAAACTCAGAGTGCTTAGGTTGATTTGATTGTAAAGAAAGATCAACAAATCACTGCTGCCATGTTGCTTCTGTTCACTCTGCCCTCTGTGGTCATGATTAAACAGGCTTTGAGTGCCTCCTTTCAGCTTACAACACAACTGCAATGGAATTGGTGAATACAAAAAGAGACCAAGAGTTATGTTAAAAAATATGTTGCATGTTTAATTTTAAAACTGCACAAGCGGGTCAGTTTTGTCATTTCTATGGTCTGCAATATATATTTTAATGCAGTTTACAAAAGCCTTACTAATAATAAAAAATGAAGAAGGTAAAGATTTGATTTGAGTTTATCACTTTGGGGTTTCTTATTTTACAAGCTATTTTGGCCTGTCAACTGTTTTGAGTCAGTCATGCTTGACAATAATAAATATAAAATACAATACAATACTAAGATCATGTTTCAGCAAATATTAGTAAAGTAACCCTGGCTCTAACCCTTGATCATTATAGTGTAAATATAACCCCCAACTGGGAACAGGTAAAACCAATATAATTGCTAGTCTTTTATTTCCACACAACCGCCATAGTCCACTATATTATGAAAAGAAAGTAAAGGATAAAGTAAAACAGAAATAAGTTATTCTATTAATTTAACAAAGTTACGTTATTAAAAAAAAAAAAAAAAGTTCCAAAGTTGAGAAATAGGACCGTTTTCTGTATTTGTAGCCAGTATTAGCATCTAAGTTCAAAGTCCAAGGGTTGATCTCCAAACCGTTTAGCTATGTTACTCCCACAACATTCAAATATTGAAAAGAAACAGCAAACACAAGCGCTGTCTGTATTGTACAAGCCAAAGAGCAAACAACCACAAATGGCTTATCACAAATAGTATAGCTTAAGCTCAAGATTATGCCTAGTACAAAAAGTAATCGGCCTCATTTATTGTATTTCTGTCAAATAATGTGGCAAAACAACCATTTACATCCCAGCAGAGATTGGAGCTTAAGCACATGCAGACTGTCATCTGAAAACAAGAGATCTCATTAAACACAAATTGGCTCTAAAACCAACTGTCTCTCCGGTAATAATAATCCACAGATCCACAGTTATTACCTTTATCTGCTGTGCAATGCTAAGATTTCAAGTAGCAGACTTGAATCTGTCATATCAATGCAAGTAATTACCTCATGCCGCTTCGATGAGGACATGGTTTTGTTTGGAAGGAATGGCGATGGTGTGGGTCATACCTCGCATTCTCTGGAGCCTGAGATGGTGTAGGTGCACGGTCCGGTTCCATTGACAAGCACATCCATTGCCTCAGAGTTGGTGGGCTTGTAGTCCACATAGTACTCCTGCAGCGGGGAGCTCAGGGTGCGCTCCGTCTCTCTGGCTTTCTTGCGGCGCTTGCGGGCCGCCGCCGAGTGCTCTTGCAACTGCTTCACGCTGCTAGGATACCGCTTCCAAGACACATAGATCACCAACAGGATCATTGCTACGGATAGAAAAAGGGCAACGCTTCCGGCAACAATTTTATGGAAGGACACAGGCTCCAAATCTTGCTCTGGAGGGAGCGCAACAGGAGGGGTTACAGATGGTGATGAAGGGCCTCTAACAGATACTTCTCCCCTTTTTCCAGAACCAGTAGGAATAGCCACAATGGCAGGTCGTTTCTCGGTTTGTGCAGGAATGCTGGAAGGAGTTGGGGGACTGCTCATAAATGTTGTTAAAGGGCTTAGCTGACAGACACCAAAGGCTTCAACAGCATCCATCACTTTCTCACCTTGGGCTTTCTTTGGAGAAGCGCAAATCATCGTGGTATCCTTTGCACCTCGGAAATTCCTCAGCCAGCTCACCAGAGGACAGATGGCTGGGCTGCAGTCCCATACATTCCCAGCTAAGCTAATAGTGGTCAAAGAGATCCAGGCATCAACCACCTCCTGCGATACATTGGTAAGCTTGTTGGAATCCAGGTTTAGTGTCTGGAGATTAGGCAGACATTGGTAAACTACCGCATCCAATTCCATCAAGTCGTTCCCAGACAGATCCATTTTCTGGATGGACGCCCAGGTCCAGGTCAAGCCTTGGCTCATGGAGCGAATGCGATTCCACTGAAGATACATTGCCCTTAGGTTGTAGAGACGAGGGAAATGAGAGAAGTTGATCTTTGAGAACTGGTTATGCTCCAAATGCAGCTCAGTAAGTTTGACTAAGCCAGAAAAAGCATTGCGGGTGATACTGCGTAGGCGGTTGTAACCAAGATCCAAGAACTCCAGATTCCGGCAATCTTGGAAGAGACGCATTGGAATGACTTTCAAGGAGTTTGAACGTATGTGAAGGCTCAAAAGTTTGCGTAGGCCCTGGAACTGGCCAGGTTGCAAGGCTTGCAGTTTGTTGTACGACAGATCCAGGTTGCGCAAATTAGGAACTGGATGGAATGTTGTGTTGTGGAGGGAAGTGATCTTGTTAGAGCTTAGAATCAATTCTTTGAGCCTGCGGACCCCTTGGAATGCCATAGCATCCACTGTGGCAATGTAATTATGATCCAAGTAGAGCCAAATGAGGTGGTTGAGGCCTACAAACTGGCCTGCGCGCAGACTAGCGAGGCTATTGTAGCGCAGAGACAGCCCTTCGCAGCCTCCTGAAAGGTTCTTGGGGACATCGCGAAAGGCGCTTGACTCACAGTATACAATTTTGCCATCACAACGGCAGCTCTTGGGGCATGGGCGGTCACTCAGAGATGGATTTGCTGCCAGCCACACCTGCATCAGGAGTTGGACCACTAGCCAGCGACGCCGCAAAGCAGAGCCTGTGGGGAAGACAATCAAAAAAAGAGAAAAATCATTACTCAATAGGTCATATTAAAATGAGAGTCAATAAATTGTTCTGGTGATAAACAGGCTTCATGTGGAGGGAGCTACAGATCTCACCTCATTAAACATTTCTAAATCTGGAAAACAACATAACTTTATGAAGGTCAAAACAAGAATAATGGCTTCTCTTCTGTAATCAATTATTAGTGATAAGTCAAAAGTCACAAAAGAAAGTAAAATACTTTTCTTTTTTAGTTATTAAATTTATTTTATTAAATTTTTTTTTTTAAAGAATTCTTCTTTTTCTTAGGAGTCTGCTTCTCTGTGAATACATCAATATTTTAAAGAGAAAGCATTACATTACATACACATAGACTTACGCACTTCAACCTGAGAATGCTCTGAAGTCAAATGGACAAAAAGTATCTAAAATTGACTCAGTACAAACAAGTTATAAGTTACAAGTTCTTAATATCCTTAAAACCCAATACAGTTTTTAATTGCCATGTTTGCTCAGCTTGCTTCTTCTACAATAATAGTGAAATATTTACAAAATAGTCTTATAAAAGAACAAAATATGGACAGAAATTTTCACTGCTGTGAGGTAATATGACAAATCCAAATTCTGACGAGTACCAAGGGCTGGTATCAGTATCTGGACTGGAGCACTTACTGTATGTCATTAAATTAATGTCATTCATATAGTAATATTTGTATTGAGATGTATTGTCAAAGCACAAGAGAAGTGCAGAAGAAAGGGATTAAGAAATTAACATTAATGTTTGGATGTTGGTGGATATCCATAGAAATTCTTGCTATATCAAGTTTAACCAAATGGAAGCAGCGTATGTTTAGTGTTATAAACAAAAAAATTAATTTCCCATTAAATACAATAGTAATTGTTGCATTAACAAGGCTGTACCCTTCATTGTGGTAGTGCAAACATTAGATTCCAAATCAAATAGCAATCAAACATGCAATTAGATAATTTGCCTATAGCCAAGATAAAAAACTATTACCAAAAAATAAAAAATAAGTAAAAAAACTATGGTGGTCAGAAGCTCTATGTGATGCCACGTCTTGTTCTGAGGTGAGATCGTTCTTTCCATTAAAATCGTTCCCCTTTGAAGAGCCACTAATGATGTGTCATTAAGACACATTGATTTCCCCTTGAGGAGGGGGGCTTCACTTATGTGTGCTTTTCACTTTTTCTCACAGTAATATTATCACGTGTGGACTTCATTACCATTAGAAGTGTCGGATGAGATTAATATGGCTGAATAATACGAGGTGCAGACCTGAACTATCCTATAAAATGTGCAGTGTGTTGACAGAAGATATAAGCTAAATTAGTCTATTCAGAGATAACTTGTACTGGAATTACACTGTCAGGAAATATGCAGAATTACAGGACATTAGTGGCAAATGGGAAAAATTGTTCACCATTACCTTGTGTTGATTTATAGTTTTGTATTATTTAAGAACAAATCTAAAGACTCCTTTCAAAAGGTCCCAAATATTGGAATTTAAAACCATTTTTTTATTAAACTGAACCCAGGAACTCCTCATTGTAATAACAACAGCGCAAACCTGAGCTTTAAGAACTGCTTTGAATCTGTTCCATGTGTTTGTCATTGGTCATCTGATAGTCCTTGTAGTGTTGGTAGTGGCACTCACACTGACAGAGAGCCACCCGTCTTGGTAACTGAGTCTCACTTTGTTTTGGTTGAACTCTTTGTAAAGACTTTGTGCTCTTGACTAAAACTGCAACAATTAATTTGACAAAGTAAATTTGACTTGCTGCGTGTACAATCTTTAAAGCGTTATAAGTCACTCTAATTTGCTCAAATAGAAACACATAGTGCTCATAAAGACATGGTGTTGAAGCTTGGATTCACTGGCTGTCTTTTTAATTTTCAAATATCCCAAAATAGCCAGTACAAAAATTTAACAATATAAAGAAAACTCTTTGAATGTTCATTAATTACGTTAAGTGTATTTATGTCAGTATATTTATTGGACATTTAGTGGTACGGTTTTATTATTTGCATTAGGTCCCCATTAAGATTGACAACCTCTGTGGTTTAGCTGATGGGTATCCAAATACATACAACAAAAAAAATTTAAATCCTTGCCCCATGTCAAAATCCATTATCAATTGCTTGCAGTGTAATTTTATTCTCAAACGTGTCTTGTCTGTATGTTGTTTTTTCTGTAATTGCAAGGTTTGTCTGAAATTATTTCCCGACTCCTGGCTGCAAGGCATCAGGGAGCATATGCTATCCAACATAGCCATTTCGTTTCGTGCCAAGCATCTGTTGATCCCATATGGGTATTGTATGTGTGTATCAATGTTTGTGTGTGTGTGTGTGTGTGTGTCTAAGAATATAATAGAAAAGCAAGACACATTTACTGTTTGTTTTCAGAAGACTCTTTCATCATTCTTTACAGATGGAGTGAGTTGTGGGACTGTACAGATAATTCGCTCCGGCTATTGATTATGCCGGCAGATACATCAATCATCTTTCTCCATCTTGGATCCAACAATTGTGGTGCATTCAAGTAAATATTACAGACAACACAAAAGTGATTGCACCATGTACTGCGTCTGGGGACTGTCAATGTGCCTTTCTCAGGTTTTTACACAGACGACCATATGCCACTATCATTATTGTCCAAATTTTCCAACATTACAAATTAAAATAAGCATTAGTTTACTAACATTGGGTATTCATTGATAAAATTTATTATTAAGGTATAATTTCATAATAGAAGTGGTACGATTAAATAGACATGTTAAATATACATGTTTAGGCTGCAGTGAAATTACAAACTCTATAAAATGATAACCTATGTCTTAGCATACAGACAATTAAGAAAGCAAAATGTCGGCTACCTTACTTCAAAGCTCAGCCCCTTTAAGACAAATCAAGATCAATGAATGTTGGATTTAAAGAGAGCATTCAACATTTTTTTACAGAGCATATGTTTACTTTACTTCTCTAATATTTCATATATTTACTTTCTTTGACCATCACAACGTAAAGCAGCTGTACTATTACACATAGAATGTAATTTATCTCAAAATTATTTGTCAATACAATTAAAATATAGCATTCAACCCCTCAGTCCAGTGTTGTTTGAAAACAGGGAGTGTTGTCTTGTACAATCTATGAAGTCTGTGATTTTGGACAAATACTGCAAGTAATGCCCCGGGCCGGACGGGCCCTTTGTTTGAAGTTTGCATGTTGTCCCCATGCTCGGGTCGGTTTTCTCTACAAACATCAAAACATGCTGTGCACCCCCTGGTGACAGTGAATTTCCCCACGTGGATAATAAAGTGATAATTGTATAATTAATAATTGTGATAACTGTTATATATATCTTAATATATAAATAATATTAATATATTTTCATTTTATATTTTAATTTATATATTATATATTAATATATAAATTAAAAGGGCGTCAGTAGCTCAGTGGGTAGAGAAGTCGTCTTTCAACCGGAAGGTAGGTGGTTCGATTCACGCTCTCCCCACATTTCATAATGTCGTTGTGTTTTTGGGCAAGACACTTAACCCACCTTGCCTCCAGTGGCTGTAACACTGGTAATTACTGTAGAACAATGTAAGTCGCTTTGGATAAAAGCGTCAGCTAAATGAATAAATGTAAAAGATGGATAATTAACTTGCTTTACCATTCTATATTTTCCATTATTTACTATTTTTATTAATTAAATATTAAAAAATGGAAAATATATAATGGTAAAGCAAGTCAATTATCCATCTTTTATGTAAAAGGTATATATAACAGTTACAGTATATATAGAGATAAGTCAAGACCAACTTAAAAAATTTTTTAAGGGCCTTGGTTTTGGATTTAAACACATTTTACTGAAGTCTCACCTTGGCCTTTGAAACGTGTAGGACTTTACTACAAAAGATGATAAATATGTGTTGTTTTTTACCAGATACAAGCATGCTTTGGACAATACCATTTGAGTAAAGATGAACAAGAAAGCATGTATTTTTATGTGTGTGTGTGTGTGTGTGTGTGTGTGTGTGTGTGTGTGTGTGCATTAACCCTTAGCTTACTAATTCCTTTATGGACATCTTTGTGTGGATGCTTGGCAAAGAAAATGTTTTATTGCATACACGCAGTGTAGTAGATTCTAATAACAAATGATGGTGTCTGTATATTCCCAATTCTTTTTATTTCTGTGTTTTGTTGGCACCCACTGCACTGTTTATCTCATATCTCACCAGGTCTTCCATTTGTCTAGCAGCAAAGAAAGAGGTTGTTGTTAGTCATATAGTCTGTAAAATATTTGCGGTAGCTTTGTTTGAGATATTGGCTAATGAAGGAAAAACTATGGTTGCATACTATATATGTTGCATTATTATGTAAAAACACAGCATGTTCTTACATCATCCCAGTATCATGATTCCTTTGTAATTTCAGTGAGTGGGATGTTTAAGTTAAATCTATCTTTTTTAACTTCTGTGTTTGACTCGATCCCTAGGAGAATGATGAAAAAAACCCCTACTGCTTTTATCCCCACGTTCATAATAGGCTGGCTTTATTAGAAGTAACTGTGCCATCTCTTTCAGGTTGAGCCTGCCTCACACGACACCTCTCCCCCCTCCGCTGACACTGTATGTGCTTTAATGAGTGCTCTGTGCGCTAATGCCTCGGTAAGCCATCTCTTTCCTCAGTAGTCTTCTAATCTTACTCACAAAGGAACACAAGTCACCCTCTGAGGTGTCACTCATCAGATGCATGTCTCTATTACTTCTAACCTCTTATACCGCTCAAAATGACTGTTCTTGTGCTGTTCTCTTGCACTTAGAAGAATATCGTAACCTTCCTTCTGTTCCCCATATGCTTAGACTGGTTAGGCATGTCCTCAGTCCCATATGTTTTTAAAAGAATCAGTTTTATGCATGTAGCCATAGACATTGCCTCAATCATTTCTTTCTTTTAGATCAAACTTCTACAGAAGAGATGTTATACAGTACATCTCTTCTTCTCCTTTCTCCAGTTATAGTCTGAGTCTTATATGAAAGGACAGGTATAAGCTAAAGTTTGTAAAGGAATGTATAGTTAAGAAACAGACAGCTGCAGCTATTTCAGCCTCTACATCTCAACACAGAGCGAGTAAGTGCACTTAACTGCTGATCTAAAATAAAACCAAATGTAGCTTAATAACTTGGCAAATGGACTTGCTAACTGGTGCACTTTAAAAGCACACAAGTGGTTCATTGCTATTTGCTACTTGTCATTGACAAAACTGCAACCGTGCTGAGCCTTGACTTGCACACAGAGGCTGGACAGCAGCCTAACACATAGAGGAGGACATCCCCAGACCAGCCTAAGCCATCCTATTAGTCTCCAATTATCTGAGATGATAGCGAGCTCTGCCAAGTTAGGCCCATTTCACTGAGGCCTGAGAAGCATTGTGTCCTAGTGTGACTGTCTTGTATTTGTAGTACTGATTATATTGAAGGTAGGAAAGCACATCGAACACTGTGCACACCGAGTACTTACACTGGGAATCCAGACTTTGTCAAAGCATTTTTTACACCCTAAAGCAAGACATGTTTGACAATGTTAGTGCTCCCAATCATGCTTAGAACTGGCACACATTCTGAGGTTTTGGCATTGTTAGTTTTTCTCTTACAAGTAGGGCGGACACAAATCTTTAATGTAAAATTAGTCTCAAAGACAGTATGATTGTCTGTGTTGTACAATGGGGCTCTCCATTACACAGATGGATACCATGCTTCAGCATTAACAAAAGAGAGTTTTATAATGACACAGCTGTACTGGTGTTTGTGCCTTGGCTGTAGTGTGAGGGCACTTATAATATGCACAGAATTAAGACTCAACCCACACAAAAACTGTGCTTAGATATATCTCAAGGACCAATGCAGTGGAAAACAAAATATATCTGTCCAGCAACTTATTTAAGTAAAATGTTGCCAATGGAAACTGCATTCTCAAATATTAAAGACAAGTGTTTAAATGATCACTTTATTTTTCCCGTGAGACGATTAACTGTCAATATCCACAACCAGAAGGTGCCCGACTTGTTTTTGATGTTGGTGGGGGAAACCAGCGTACCAGGAGAAAACCCACCAGAGCATCAGAAAAGGCTCCGTCTGGCCCCGGAGTCAAACAGTGGACCCTCAGAACTGTCAAGATGCTCTAGATTGTTGTGAATACAAACATCTCTTAAATCTGTACAGTGAACTAATATTGCACAGTTTTGATGTTAACCAAAAAAACATTTGGTGAACAGTAATTGAATAGTGGGAATAAAATCATTATGTGAACTATGAAACATGTGCTTCATACATGTTGAAAACTAGACTGGGGATTAATGTAAGAAGTTATTGCACAAAACTTCCTTATTGTAACCAAATATGCACCTTCTGTAATCCTGATTCAGACAACGGATGAGACAATGAGAAACAGAACCTATTCAGGTTGGGCCAGGCTGCAGCTGCTGTTCATTTATCTTTGTCAGGAGCACATTTGCATTTTAGATCTTAAGTGTAAGGTCGTTTTTGGAAAGTGAAAATAAATTGGCTATGCTTCACTTCTTCAAAGAACTCTTGGAGAGTTCGGATCCTTAAGTAGGGCTTTGTACTCTGCCTCAAATGAGCAGTATTACATGTCTTTGCATTGAGAGCAGGCAAACTAAAATGTGATCAAATCTGGGATACGAGAAATAACACATGGTCGAGCTAAAAAGCAAGATTCGGTTTTATAACTAAAGCTGCTGCCCCCCCATCACTTCACTTCATACCATGACGGAATGGATTTGAGAACTATTCCACATCCTAGAACCGGCTGAAGACATTTCCGGAGAGTGTAATTAAGGGAATGACGACCATTGATTTTCTACTTTCAGTCTAAGTGTATAGGAAATTCTATAGTGGCCTCAAACTACACTTAAAAAGCCTGTAGATTTTCTTTTGTCCTTTCTTTTTTCTGACATTTACAGCATGCTGCCCTTTGTATAATATAGAACCTGCAGAAGGTCATCTCCCACCGATGTTTGGCTATATTGAATTTGTACACAAGTTGTGAAAATATAGAATACTTCGACAATAAAAGTATCTTTCAGCTGAAAGTACTTTCACTTAAGGCAGTTCAAATGTGTGCTGTAAATTGTGCCTTTCAATCTTAATTTATTCATCACTTCTGGAGCCTAATCCCTAAATGGGGCCCGTTATTACCTCCACCCCACTGTTCCTTTCCCACAAAGCAGATTTCTTATGATATGGCCCATGAAACACAAGTGCACTGCATGCTGTTAATGAAGAGCGTCACAGTGAGCTACAGTGGTGGATAACTGAGACTACGGCTCCATGTAATCATCAAATAATTGCGAGCAACAGCGTGAAGCTTTTGGGCTGGGGACAGAGCTGAAGTCCGTTTGTGCACGTAAACATCTGGATCAACTCGCTCGCTTTAAATTAATGAAATGAATCATGGATAGGCTGAATATAAATGGTTTAGATTCATATTTATGTATTGGGTTGTTTGGGTGTAAACAATGGTTCCATGAAAAGTATTTAAATAAAACAAGTTGGAAGTTTGTATTTATGTGTTGTTATAGTTTTCTTCTGTTTAGTCCCATTAGGGGTCGCGTGTGACTGGAGCCTATCCCAGCAGGATAGGCTACTATACTATATACTATAACTATAGTTATAGTATAGTTAAATACATCTAGTAAAGGTTAAAGTTTATTGTAATAGAGAAAAGTGTACATAATATGATAAAAAGCCTACTACTATAACTTTATTTATAAACCAAAACATATAAGACAAACTTTGGTATCGGTCTAACTGTACAACAGCATTTATTTTTATGTTAGGCACATTAAACAATTGGTTAGGTTTAGGAAAAGAAAGCAGGGCTTTGTGTATCAAAAAGTCTGAAATATTCTATATACAGCGGATTTATGTAAAAATCTCAATATGTTACCAATTGTATAAGGTGGTCTCTATACATAATGGCATTTATTGTTGGGTGTAGGCAAAAATAGATATCAGGGCGAAATAGGATAAATTAATTATTAATGAAACTAACAGATTTTTAAACAAAACTCATTCCTTCATCACACCCACAAAAAACAGTGGCCTTATTAATGTTTTTTATTTCTTTTATCTACCATCCAAACGTACCTACTGCAGAAAAAAAAATCACAAATTAATTTATCAAGATTTATCAAACTATTTGAATACTTGAATGCAGACAGACTTTAGAATTATGTTTAATCCTCACACAACCCACTGTCTATGAAGAGAAAGCTTATTAAGGACTAGTCTTATGAAACGGTGTGTAGTTTTAGTGTATTTTCAACAAATACAACTCTGCTAGGCTCCAATGGATTTCTGCTCCCTCTGTTTGCCGTAAAGTGTCACTCACAGAAACTCTCGCGATAACTCCTCATTCCAGGGACAGGTGCGTGTTTTTGGAGGTTTGTGTTGATCTCATGTATAAGAACCATCAAAATGATTTTGAGAACATATAGTTTTAGGCTAAAAGTTAGGCTAAAAGCTACTTTAATTACTTTTTCAAATAAAAAACAGCAGTGAAATTCTTTGCTTGACCATCCCCTCCCAACCCACTTCCTGTCCATCACATTCAAGTAATTCAATGGGATGGACAGTGACACCTCAAAAAACATATTTAACATACAATTAAAGTTAGAAAAGTGCTTTGTGTAAGTCAAAACAGATATTATAATCTGAGTACTTTTATGTCCAGTCCACCACCTTTATTTGCTCAACCTACAACTGAATTTATTGTTATGTTTTGGCTAGGAAGGTAAGGTTATGTTCCATCCACCAACTTAACCTACAACTTAATGTCTTATGTATGTATCTACTACAGCATTTATGAAAAAAGCCAAAGTTAGGAAAATGACACAAAATATAATCTTAATAAAGTGAGAAACCGCCAATAATAGTTTTTTGTATTAAATCCCATCCACCTCCCCAACCTAATAACTGTTTGGTAAGATAATTCTCCAAAAGATTGCCAGGTGACAGGCCTTGCATTTAATACTGTGCACATTGCATATTAAGTGACAACACAAAGGATTTCATGACACAAGGGTCAAAGTTTCAACATTAAGAGATCCATACATCTATATTATTAATGTTTGGTTCTTTGCAGCTGAAACAAATTAAAACTGAGGTCCTGCAGTCCTTGCACTCCCACTGTACGTCTTTTTTTCGTGTGTTGTCGTGGAATGTATTGACGCGGTGCAGTAACCCACCGTGAGTCGATACATTATGGGCTCCACAATTAATGGCACAGCAGCACCAGTGAACTTGGCAATTTGTATTCTGGTTAAAGATGGCCGTGGTGATTATAGTGACAATAATATTAGACAACACCCAATAGAAAAAACTGCAGAGGGGCAAAAAAAAAGGCAAGTGTCACACTGGAGTAATTGGATAACTAGTGCACATTTATTGGTGTGGCAATGAATGGGGTGAGAGGAGGTAAAGTGGTGTGGAGCAGCGGGATTGTAGCAACACAATGGGGGGATGCTTTAACTGGTATCCAATAGAGAAAATACTGTTGAATCTTTGAATGACACTCAAGGAAAAGCAGTGCAGTGGATTTCTCCAAAACCATATGAGGTCATTTTGTGAGGAAGCGTTTCAGCATTAGATAGACTTGGACATCATCTCGCTGCTTACACATTAAGGCAATTCACTGATTACTATGTAGCACCATGCTTTGTAAAGTTGACCGGGTTCCAACGTCAAGGCGTGATTAGCATTGCAGTCTCTGACAATGGACAAGACACTCTAACTGGGCAGGGAAAGAAATATTCAGTCAGATAGAACCAAAAGGGAAAAGGATACAGTATGTTTTGTCACATTTCTGGAGGCAGTAGTGCACGAGTGTTTTATGGCATGGCAGTAGGAAATCGTGGGAACACATTGCAGCTCTGACTAATGGCACAGTCTCAGTCACATAGAGCCACAGTCCTTAAATGCATTCTGAAAAGACTCCAGACCCTTTGGCATGTGAACCATTCTGATTCTGATTCTGATTTTAGATTATATCAAATAACTCACATAAAAGAAAGAAGAGGCAGTTGATGAAATACTTGGGTATATACAGACAACTTACCCATATCCGCTTATCTATCAGCTCCAGCCTACAGGTTTTAATAGCTTCTAGTAGTCCGCATGACGCGCTCCCCACAGACAGATACCGTCCCGATTCACTAGCACCAGTCTGGACTCCAAAGCGCACCTTCCCTTTGGATACGAAGAAAAGAAAAACTCTCCCGGTGCTTCTACTGCCTCTGACGCTTATCCGTTTGTTTAGTTCTGGAAAACGAACCGGGCTGAGTCTCATTTATTTAACTCCACATTCAAAACGAGAGCCATCCAGCGTAAAAACTCCTGTTTCAGCTGCAAAGAATCAAGAAAACCCACGTCCTTTTTTTCTCTCTCTCAAGTCACAGCCAAAAAGAGTACCGCATTTGACGCATACGCTCACAAAGACACATCCGAGAAATGCATGTCACTGTTACGCGCACGGGAAAGAAAAGGAATCCAGTTTGGCTTCACGAAAACGACGAGAATCTCCCAAAGAGTCAAGAAAACCAGGCAGAATCCTCTCCTGTGAGCAGCAAAGCGAGCCGCACGGTCTCCTCTCTTCTGTAGGATGCTCAGTGTGTTCCGCGCATGGCGCACAGACCGAAGTAACGCCGCGTTATCCACAAGTCTCCGCTGCTGACAGTGACATTCACACGCGAGTAAAACATCACCAAAGAAATCCAGTTTTTTGTCCACAAACCGTTGCTTGGATTCCCGCGGTGGCTTTGGGGTTTATTTTGTGGAAATGAGAGCCACGACGACGCCGCTGTTAATCTCCCGTGTGTCACAGCAACTTTGTCAAGCAGAATCCTAATGCCCTCTTCTGGCGAGACTGCGACCCGGAGAGCTCACGAGGAGGGCGCAGCGAGAGGGAGACGTGGGGGAAGAAGGTGCACGGAATGCGCCATCTAACATATTGGACAATAGTGTGTTACAGACATGTAAGTCATTTTATTTAAAACAGTACAATGTGGAGATAATACCATAATATCAATATGAATAGTATATATTATTTCAGTGTGCTCACTTTACACACAGTACAGTATGCTGGGAAGTGTTATAAAAGCAGGCTACACATCTCAGGGTTATGCATTTAACAGCAGGATTCTTGCAGCTTTCTCGCTGAAATCGGACAACCAAAAAGCATTTAGTAAAGAGTTTAGTCAGAGTGTTGTGAGGAGTATTATGTCACATGTGAGTTGATTTTGAACATCCTCGGCCTGTGAGGAGTCTGCATGTCCTCTATGTGTTACTGCAGGTTCTCTCCGGGTACTCCGGCTTCCTCCCACCGTCCAAAGACATGCATGTACAGGAGAATGGGAAAATCTAAAGTATCCCTAGTGAATGAATGTGAGAGTGAATGGTGTCTGTCACTGTCTGTCTCTGTATGTCATCCCTGCGACTAACTGACCACTGTCCAGGATGTACCCCGCCTCAGGCCCAAAGCTGCTGGGATAGGCTCAGGTCACCCGCGAACCCTAATGAGACTAAACAGAAGAAAATTAATGAATGAATGAGTTGATTTGACACTCATAAGTCTGGTAATGTTTGGTCATATTAAAATAGGTTTAAAAATGACATCACTTTGGCATTGTTTATTTAGTACAGTTTTCTTTACACTAAATGTTATGTTTATGTCCTCCTTTTTGAGCATGTATTAAATGTATCATGAAATATGCAGGGAACACAATGTTAATGCACAGTTTTAATGTTTACATTTAAAAACATGTTATTAATTATTTATTTATTTGATTGGAACAGTGCATGTTGATGAACATTCAAAAAACACAGCCACGTGACATGTGTCTTGCCAAAGGACACATCGACAGTATGACGAGAGCAGGAATCAAACAGCCAACTTTCTGGTTGTAGGACAACCGTTCTACCATCTGAGCTACTAATGCTCAAAGCCTTACCTCTTTTTTCTGAATGCTATAGTCAATAGCCGTGCACCTGGTGATGTGTGTATAACTACAAACTGCTTCCTTAATGCTCAAAGCTTGCCTTTGAAAGTTTTCTGTCTGATGCTGTCCATGGTCCTGATCCACTACATACAGCCTCACTGAAGAGGACTGAAGACTGGAACTGTCCATAGTGCTGATATACTGCACTGCTTTAGAGCCAGAAAAGGAAAGCAGGGGGTAAATGTATTTGTAATATAAGACAACCATGTATAGTTCAAGTGGCAACTCTAAAGAATCCTTAGTGAATTAATGTGAAAGTGAATGATTGTGGCTATTGTCCAGGGTGCCCGGAGTTGCTGGGACCCATAATGAGAAAAAGCGGATGACAATGAATAAATAATTTATATTCTCTTACATTTTCAAAAGACAATATAATAATATTGCGACTCTAGTTAAAACCAACAAAGAAATGAAGACAAATAAATAAGGGTAATTTTTTGACATCAGGCACAAAGTGAGATTATATATGGACCCCAGCTTCCATGATAAAATGTACTGTTCCTGACATTGTCAAACAGAATTAATAATCAGGTTCAAAAACACATTTCTCTTTTCACTTTATATTTGCAGCACCACTCAGTACCTCTGTTGGGGCCAGTGTGTGACCAACATTGTGGTAGACGTTTTGGCTGTGACATTTTCTATTAACGTCTGCCATAGTGAAGGCCAGAATATACCAAAGCAAGCATCAAAATGGCCGTTAATCACTAAAATGGAAAACCTTTATTGGACTGTGTGTGAAAAACTGCATCAAAAAACTGGTGTAAAATATTTGCCCCAAGAATCAGGAGCTTGGTCTGGTTTACAACACACTTACACCAGCTTTTTATTCTGAACAGAATAAAATGTGTCAGTGTTTTTTACATTTTGGTAGATTGTTAGGGAAACATAATATTACAACATTGGGTCTGAAAAAACTCATAAACATATATAAGTGGATTTAAAGGGTTCATATGCCAAAATGATTTATAACACTAAGGATGATACTATGATAATTATGTTATAAATCATTCATTTGTTCATTTTTTCTTCTGCTTTGTCTCGTTAGGGGTCGTGGGTGACGGGTGCCTATCCCAGCAACTTTTGGGCCTGTTGTAAATTATATTTTTATTAAAAAAAATTAACTTGTATTTACAAATCTTGTACATGCACTTGGTGACATAGATCCAATCCTGTAACATGTTGTAGACGCATATCTTTACATATGTGTAGTTATATGTATCTACACATACAGCGTTCCGAGAAAATAACATTAACTTCAGTCAACCTATTTTAATAGAGCTCTGAAAACTGGACCTATCCATACTTCTGTATACAATGACCCTCACCAGGAGGCTGAACATACAGGAGCTACCTGTGGTGCTGATTCCTTCTTTAAACTGAACTACGAGCTGTGACCGGGACTGTGTTCAACATGGTAAATGTGTCAGAGCCAGTGGTCCGCCTTTGACAGCAGCCCCCCCACCACTCTATTGTAAAGCTGGGTTATATTAAGAAAGCAATAGGTTGCTGAATATTTAATGTGAATTGAATCATTCCAGTCTCTGTTCCACAACTTTCATATGTTTTCCACAGCTTTTGAAGCATTACAAACATTCAATCCTTCTTTGATATATTTTATATATTCTTATTTTGCTCAACTGGGTGTTATTGGACAAGACAAGACTTCAATCTTCAAAGTTCACCGGGTCATCCTGTTAACATGTTGCTGTACATCTTGTGTAAGCTTATCAAACATTTTTTCCAACAATACTCCTGTTGATCTCCTTGAACTCAGATGACTCTACAACTTACCATTTTACTATGAATGGCTTAAACATTGTAAGAATTTTATCAATCTTCTACTACTGTTCATTATTCGATAATAAAAAGGTTACGTGCCGAGAGATGTTTTATTCAAACCTGTTCAAACTGAGCACCATCTGGATCAACATTTAAAGTAACGACTGACTTGCTACCTGACTCACAATGAAGATTTTTACTACTTTTACTTTTAAATTGCATCATAACTTGCTGTTCAAACTGTGTGATGCCAGACTAGATAAAACCTGTTAATATCATGGGTAAAAAAAAAAAAAAAAATAGAAAACTTCTACTCACAGTCATTGTTTGAAGTTTTTTCTACATTCAGGAATAGTAGCTATACCCACATACTAGTATGCGTCATATGCTGTGGTTATGGTCGTGTTATAAATATACATTACTATGGTTGAGCTCAAGTGAAAAAAAGTGAACAGACTCGGCACCATCTGGATCGACATTAAAAGCAATGAATAAATTTTCCAACTGCAACGTGACTGCAAAACTTTTCTACCATTTCTGTACTTTCATTAGTGATAGAAAAGGTCTTTATACATTTCCCTTTATAACATAAACATTATCACTCTGGACGCCAGAGAATGTTTATTGCATGCACATATATGTCTCTACATACACGGATGCATGTGCTGTGAAAAAGCGATATTATTTTACCTAATCACCATTAGCTACCACAGTAAAATGACTCTTCTTAAAATTATGCTAAAATAAAGAAAAGAATAAGTGGCAGAGTAAGAATTATTGTTTATATTTTGTAACTTAATTAAGAAAAATTATATATTTTTAGATTATGTAACTGACATTTGAAACCAAAACTAATATAAAAATGTTTCAGTTACAGAAAGTATGATTTTAATTTGTTCTAAAACTACTATGCTCTAATCTCGGTTTGATTCATGCAAGTGTGCCCAATCATAACTAATGCAATTTTATTTATTTTTATCTGAAATGAATAGTAAAAAAAATAAGTGGATGTCACTGGTACAAATTGGTAATTTGGTCATGATTCCAACCTAAATTACATTAAAATACATGTGCGTGCGTGCGTGTGTGTGGGTGTGAGCGTGTGTGTGAGTGTGTGTGCGCGTGTGTGCGTGTGTGTGTGAGAGTGTGTGTGCGTGTGTCCGTGTGTGAGAGTGTGTGTGAGAGTGTGTGTATGTGTGTGAGGGTGTGTGTGAGAGTGTGTGCGTGTGTCCGTGTGTGAGAGTGTGTGTCCGTGTGAGTGTGTGGGTGTCCGATTGTGTGTGAGAGTGTGTGTGCGTGTGAGTGTGTGGGTGTCCGATTGTGTGTGAGAGTGTGTGTGCGCATGTGTGTGTGTGAGTGTGTGTGTCCGTGTGTGTGAGAGTGTGTGTGAGAGTGTGTGTGCGCGTGTGTGTGCGTGTGTGTGAGAGTGTGTGTGAGAGTGTGTGTGCGCATGTGTGTGTGTGCGTGTGTGTGAGAGTGTGTGTGAGAGTGTGTGTGAGAGTGTGTGAGAGTGTGTGTGAGAGTGTGTGTGCGCATGTGTGTGTGTGCGTGTGTGTGAGAGTGTGTGTGAGAGTGTGTGTGAGAGTGTGTGTGAGAGTGTGTGTGCGCATGTGTGTGAGAGTGTGTGTGAGAGTGTGTGTGAGAGTGTGTGTGAGAGTGTGTGTGAGAGTGTGTGTGCGCATGTGTGTGAGAGTGTGTGTGAGAGTGTGTGTGAGAGTGTGTGTGAGAGTGTGTGTGAGAGTGTGTGTGAGAGTGTGTGTGAGAGTGTGTGTGAGAGTGTGTGTGAGAGTGTGTGTCTGTGTGTGTGTTTTGGGCTGGTTCACTCTTCCACTTCCTAATGATGTCCTCAAGACTGGTCCATTTTTAAAAGGTCTTGCCTTGGTCTCGAACCATTTTGGCTCTGTTTTTTTTTTTCAATTATATGTTGACAAGCTGTGTCAGACAGTTGTAGCAGGATCAAACCTCAGGCTGAAAATTATATTCTATTAAATTCCTTATTTTGCACTTAAGGTTGAACCATTTTACCTCTACCATTTTTTTTATCTACCTTTTTAAAGTAATAATCTCTGTACACATTTACTTTGGCCGTATCTCCCTCTATATTCCTCTCTGCAGGGACACAAGGTGGTAGCCCTCAGCCAATCACACCTCACATTCTAAAAAAAAAGGCAGCTTGTCTAAATGACACTCAAAATTTAAAGAAAAAAGTACAGACACTATATTTACAACATGCATGTCTTTAAATTAAACTGATCACAAACTATAACTATACATAAAATAAAATGTTTGTGCAGGAATAAACAATAATGAAAAAGGTTTGATTCATTACATTTTTTGTCTATTTGTGCAAATGAGCTCTTCAAGTGTTCCTCATCCAACCCACTCCAGAAGCTTTTAAATTCCAGTACGTCTGCCGCTGTATCTGCTCCATGCAATTTGGCTGATGACTTTCCTTCTGGAACCAGTTCAACAAGCAGAGGCCATTCTGCTGACGGCGCTGAAACAATTAATACCCTGTAAAGTTATGGAGATACAGACGGTGCCAACCCACAGACTCCAGCTATGACTTCTCCGCTCCAGAAACACAAGTGTGAAGTTTAGCCTCAGCTTTCTACTCCACCAATGAATCACCTTCCGATGTTGGTTTAAGTATCTGTGAAGTCTGAAGAATTTGGCATGATATTTAATAAAAGAACCAAAAAACTTTGCAGTAATTGGCATTAGCAGCTCTTTTGTTCAAACAAATTGTTCAAATGTTGAGCAAACCTTAAGCTGGTATTTTGATACAGGAAGCACATGTTGGAAGTAGAGAGGCTCACATTATTTTTATCACATTTTTCCAGCAACAATGTGTAACCTTCAACTTTTGCACCTAGGATTGTGTCTGCTACTGAGCTGCTGCAAAATTTTGTGGGGCTTTTTTTTGTGAATTATTGTATTATATAGTTCATAAACCTGGTGCATTGTTTATGTTGTTACTTTTTTATGTTAGGCGACCATTAAAAAGATTTTTGCCCAAAGCCGCTGTGATAGGCTCCACCCACCAAAGACCCCCAACGGCATGAAGCAGTCGAAGATGAAATAATAAATCTAAAATGTAAAGGTCTTGGTCTTGTCTTGGTCTCAAACTCATTTTTGGACATCAAGACCTACCAGAGCCGAAAATGGTATATTTGTCTTATAATTGGATGAACACTTTTATCCTTTATTTCTGCTCTCATTCACCGAACACTTGGGACTGTTTTGGTTTTAGAATATTCCTTGGTATCTTTTGCAGTGTCTCATGCATTGGTTTTGGTCTTGACTCTGTCTCGATCTCTAAAAATCTTGGCCTTGTCTCAATCCATCTTGTAATACCAAGAAGATTAAAGTTCACACAATGTGTGTATTAACTTTTTACTGTTAAAGAACAAGGGCAGTTTCAAAGATGACTCATTGCAGAGAGAGGTTTTAGTGAGGGTGGACGTGCAGATGGTTTGACGAGCTCCGTTACAGGTAATGTGCTGTATGGCCTTCATGCTGCATGTGTTCTGCCTAAATGATTGTGACAACAAAGGGTATTTGAGGAGATCTCCAGGCGAGAGACAGCAGCTCTTTCCGGTCGGTGTTCACATTTCAGTGGGACTTGTTCTCTCAAGTGTTCCTTTCTTTTCCCATTTCCTCTGATCTTAAAGCTGGCGGAGTCATCTTAACCTGCCTCAAGGCAATCTTCAACCTGACACAGACTCTATCCACTTCACCTATGACATAAGCATTGGAGAAATATCCAGGGACAGCTTATAGCCAGGTGAAAATCAAACTTTTTTTTGTTTCTTAAAAAATAAAAAAAATAAAAAAAGGTTTTCTGTGCAGAAATGTTATCATGCCAAGCTTGCCACAGCAGATGTGCTCATTGTAAATCTGTGTTTCACAGGTCGCCTCCATTAACCTTTACCCCAAGCTGGGATCCAATCTGGACGGTGCTGTAGCACACACACCACACCTTTGCTTGTGTCTGAGGTGTTTGGGATGGTGTATTTTCCCCGATAGCACAAAGCATAAAAGCTTCTAATGTGTTGAACAAACAGGATAAAACATGTCTACTCCTACTGATCACAGCATGTGGTTTACTTCAGATTAAACAGTGTTTCCAAATGGGAAACAACGCTTTTTATTAGACGCTGCAAAACCACCATCAGAAAAGAATTGATCATTTATGTTGTTTGCATCAAATAAGAAAAAAGAAAATACTTTGTCTATATGTTTATACATTAAAGGCAGTGAGCTATTAGGAATATTTTGTCCTGAATTATATCAGAGCAAGAAGAAATACTATAAGTATATGTATAGACTCATTACTGTATATTCTAAGTCTGGATTTCCAGGGAATGGAAAAATAAATATTAAATGAACAAAGATCACGTACTTTAAACTATTTGGTGATTGGATTTGTCATCTATACATAACCACATTTTATCTAATCAGAGCAACACCATGTTGTTAAATTGTCCTCTATAATACACCTATACCTGTCAGTACTGCTATCTTTGGCCGAACACCAGCTGGAATGAACGCAGTTGCTTTTCTAGGAGCAATACAAGATGGATTTTAGTAAGCTTCTGAACTGACAAACCTTGTGAGAATCCAGCTGCTGTACCAGGGAACATTAATTATGGGCCATTCCTTGTTGCACATGCTTTAACTGTTCGAGCTACACATACACAAGGCAATGTCTGACATTTGCAGTCAGTTTGTCTGGACGCCTAACAGCTTCTTCTTCATTCATAAGACTATTTCATTAGCTGATTTTAAACATTCTTGCAATGCCAAACAAAGCATGTAAAGTTCACAGTTACATTAAAAAACTTAATTAAACATAATTAAATTTATAATAAATATCGATATTAGTGCTGGGCAAGTTAACGCATTATTATTATTATTAATGAATTAACGCCGAAAATAATTTTATTGCGCGTTACCATCGGCCAATTAATATTATGAAAGATGTCGGTCTGAAGAACATTTTTAGGATCGCAACGAATGACTGCACGTATGAGCCGCCCTCATGACATCACAAGAAGAATACACGAGTTGTATGAAAAAGAGAGGATGACAAAAGCGACGGCATTACAACGTGCACCAACTGTTGACATCACGGGAGACTACTGGACATCGCTAATCAACCATAATTAGCTCGCAGCGTTACAGCGTTATATACATGCTCTGACTGTAATGAAAACACAAAACAGACATTTATATACATTTATATTGTTATAATGTTACATTAATGCTTAAGTTGAGATTTACAAGAAATATTTCAACTGCTACTAACTTTTAACTGCTATACCTTAAAGCACCTTATTTGTTTAAAGTGTTTGCAAACCAAATGTTTTTGCACTTTTGTTTATATAGCAGTACTTTCAAAATAAAAGTATGCAATACACAAATTTTTTATTATTTTTTATATTCTCATTCACTTTATTTTAATTTTATTATTATTTTACTTTTATTTTTCACTGTCATAGCCACCAGGGGGCAGCCAGCAGGTTTTTTGATGTTGGTGGGGGTAACCGGATTACCAGGAGGAAACTACCAGAGCATGAGGAAAACATGCAACCTCCAGTCAGAAAGGTCCTGCCATTGCTGTGCATGGCTTAAATATTGATTCAATTTAAAATCATAATTGTGGAATTCATTTGTATTGCCTTTATCAACATCAATTTTTACCCTCACAATTCATAAATAAAACAATTGTATGTCTGGCAGTCTTCAAACTTACAAATGGCTGACTATACAGTCTGTGATTGTAGCTTTACAGCGAGGCTTTACACTGTTCCTCTCCTGATTTTGTTTGCCTGTCTCTGTCTGCTTGATGCCTTGCCCACTTCATGTGTTTTGTCTTGGCAAAGATGTGCGAGATAAGAGGTGGGCATCTGTGTATGACACTGCCTCTCCATCTGTCAACTGCCCATGGGGTCTCTGTGGACATAAGCTCACATGGGTTGAACATGGGAAGGGGACTGACTTGAGTGTACTTCAGAAGGAATTTCTTTTCAGTTTATTCTTCTGAGAAAATCTATAATGAAGAGCGTTATTTAAATATGGTTATGTGATGTTTATTGAAGATACAGGTATATATCATAAGTGTTGTTGTATTTATCAAATTTACTAAATACATTTTTATTTTTGACAAAAACAGAAAAGCCCTATTAAAAGTCACTTTGAATATGTATGTTTTTGTACAGTAAATTCGACCAAAACTACTCAATGAAAAAGGTCTATATTTTGTCCATTCCACTTCCCCACCTTTTTGTATTTTCAAATGTGGCCATACATCTTGAAACTGGAATTACCTTTAATGTTGCAAAGCAATAGCAACAATATATTCCAGGATAGTTTTGTTGTACTCAAGTATTGAGTACAATATATAAGAGTCAAATGCGAAGCACTGAGAAGGTACAACGCAACATGCCATATTCACATTTGGGCTAACGACAACATCCAGTGTATTTACTCTCCACGCATAACAATGCTACATACCTTGTTTTGAAACTGAAGGGACCATGCAGTGCTGATGTGATTGAGACCAATCAAGACTTGTGCATAAACACAACGAGGGCGGCTTTACATGACGTGGGTGAGAAAAATCTTTGTGTATTTTCTTCTGTCTTTAGTCCACTGCCAAATTAAACAAGTCTAAAACTCTGCAGTTTGTATAAAATATACAAACTGCAAAGTTGATAAAGAGCATGTCCAGACATGTAGCTGTTGGTTTTGCTGCGCAAAGACATGATAGAAGTTTTGCACAGTTAAAGTTTAATATCACTCATAGGTGGGGGTACACCCTGGACAATGGCCTGTTAGTCACAGGGCTAACATCACAAAACAGGTAAAAGTAAAGTACAGTCGCATATTTCAACAGTCTTATAGGGTCCCCATAGTATTGTTTCCAGGTGTGAAAGTTTGTTACTGCTATTACAAGGTAATAGTCTATTGTCTTTTCTTTATAAAATGTATGGATTGCAACTGCCCTTTGGATCAGACAGACTTTCTTAGACAGTACTAGCAAAGTACTGATATTTTGCTTTCAGGCAAAAAGGGCAAACTGCTACATCAGTTTTTTAAGAAGCACCATAAAAGAATAAAGTTTAATATTGTCAGTATGGTACTTCTCTACATGGTGCTACGGGGTCAGACACAGAGGCACAGAGGATGTCTGTTAGTGCTCCAGCAAGAGGGAAGAATTTACATAATGTGCGATGATAAGGATCTATAAACCCAGCAGATCAATGAGGTCCAATTACAGGCCACTGGAGTTTCTTATCGGCCTCAGTTTAACTTTGTTCTGCCTGTGCTCCTCCACTTTCATTAAATCCTCAATGTGATTAGGCCAGTGATTGGCACCAGCTGAAGATTATCACTGAACGCTATCGCCGTTCACCTCCTTACTTTTGTGTTCAAAGACACAAGAAATGCTCAAGGACACATTTTATGTCAATGATGAAAAATGGTGTTTAATCTATCATTATAAGGATGTTTGAGTTGGTTAACCAATGAAAATTAATCTTAATCTATTACTATCATATATTTCAAAATGCAACATATCCAATCAATGGGGGGATTAATAGTGTATACTAACATCGTCTTTTTATATTTCCAGGATTTCCGGATTATATTTGAACTTTGTTTGTGTCCCAACCTTAGAATTTAGCAGAAGCTACAGATACATTATATTGGTGTTTGGCAAAACATCTATCTTTGAGCAACTAATCCTCCACACTTCTATTGGTGACCCTTTATGACATTGCATTGCATCCTGATTTATCAGATTTGTAATAAGTTTGGACAAGTCATAAAGTCTGATGTTTTGCATAGCATTATATTATGATAAAAATATATAATTGTTATAAAAAAAATGGTACACCTGTGCATATGTTGCCAGAATTACATCTTGTCTTGTGGTAATGTTAATGTTATTTTTTAAATTGGAATATGGGTGAGGCTATGTTTAGAAAAAAAATGTCTTAGTGCTTATTTTGAACCTTTGGGCAAGCATTTCTTTTTAGGCTTGGTTACAGTTATGGTTAATTCATTTCTTTTGTTGTCAGATTTTTTCTTCTAAAAAAGGTACTAAGGGATTACGGAGGCTGACTGGAAAGCATATTTTCTAACCAGCTGCAACCACTGGGCCATGGACCAGGTTAACCAATGGTCACTTACTATAAAAAGTGACCAGATGTCTTTTCTTTAAACTAATCCTTCCATTGTTTTTCTTCTGCCTATATTATGGAATGTGTTTTGCCATTGCTGTTGTACATACTGTGTCTTGTTAGCAGCTATTATCCGTCAAGGACATGGCTGGGACTTCATAACTAAGAGTGAATATGAAGAATGTCATCTTTGTGTAAAAGAACGCCAAAGACAAACATCTTCAAATCATTTTTTATCAGAAAACCATTGTCAGGTAAACACTTATTGACACAAGTTCGCCATTAAACACCATTTAAAATCATTAATTGGTGTGAGAAAACTGGACCAGAGAGAGCACACATGTAGTTATGATAAATTAATCTGTTTCTTTGTCAGATTTCTTCTGAAAATGTACCAATGGCTTACGGAGGCTGAATGAAAAATTGTAGAATATGTTCTAACCAACTGCAACAACTGGGCCCTGGAATATTTGGTACTAAAAAACTATCCAGAAATGATTGTATTTCATCTAGCATTAGATGTATTACATTTATATTATGAAACATATTTCAGATCAGACAGGCTGTCTATGTTGTGTTGCTGAAGAACAACGAGAACTGTCTTGTAGCCAAAACTGTGCTTTCTACACAGTTACCAAGTTCTTAATATTTGTTTTGAACAACTTTGTCTTTTTTTTAGTAGAGGACCATTGCAAGAACGAAACCTCCATTGTTTAGGTCTTTGACAAATGAACAAATAATGTGAATATGCATAACAGGGTTCTTTTTTCAGTTGTGTTTTTTCCCCATCTTGCAGTTTTTGCGCTCTGCTGGGAGTGGTGCATGTGTGGGAACTGCCCTTTTGTTAAAATGCATTCAACTGTGAAAGAGTCAAAGCATCCAAAGTTACAACCATGAGGCATAACGAAGAGAGATTTGTTCCAAACATCTACAAGCACATACACCCACACAGCACAGTGTACAGTAGATTCAGCCTTCCTGATAATCAGTTCCCCTTCAACATTTGTGTTTCTAAGCTTGACATACTGTAGAATTTATTTGTTTGCGCAATCCTTACAATTCTGGCTTTTATCTGGAGTGAATAGATATAGTTCTTGACAGCCACAGTGGGAAAAAGTCTTTTTATCCTTAACGCTTACTTTATTGTTGACTTTAGGATCAAAAACTCAGTGCATGCTTTTCTTTCTGTAGCTGAGCGGGGAAAGTCGAGATTCCTACACACGGTGGTTATAGTGTTAGAGTGGCACACTGCAGGCATACAAATAAGCACGGCCACAAGAACACTTTATGTGACTCAGCGTCTTCGGACAATTACTCAGCTGCGCCGCCTCCACCCTTTCCTCTAGACACTCCCAGTGTATGTCACAACTCGCACTCTAGTGCTATCCCATTTTGAGTGCGTTCCTTTTTGCTCCGCTGTCTCCCCTCACTTCTCTATTTTTGGCATCACACATTCTGGGCACGTAGGCCTCAGCACAATGTAAATTATTCAGCCTGGCTTGCCAGAGGCTGGGAGCGAATCATAAATCGCAGATGGTCTCAGGCTATTTCATACGGGTGACCGTGGTTAAACACCAATGCACAGAATCATTTTCAAAGCCACACAAATGTAAGGTTTCATTACTTGTAGCCGGGGAGGGACTTTCTGATTCAAACTGCACGATATGGCACTTTTCGCATTGTATTTAAATATGCTTGATGTGCTTTTGGTATGTCACCCGTATCATTTTTGGCTCACCTTCAAAGAGGAGGCTGACTGATGCTAATCAACTGTGCAGAATCAGATTATCTCAAGTAGACACACAGGGGGTTCCTTATGTGAGTGCTTGCGAAATGCCTTCATGTGAGCTAATGATAATAGGGAAAACGTCAAATGACAAGACAAACATTTACCGGGAAGCTAAACATGTCCTAATCATCCAATATGAGACACGCTATCAAAATTGACAGCGGGAGGTTAAAAGCTGATAAGACAGAGGTGACTTGTCTTGTGCCCTGTGAATTTTTAGTGATGTGTGAGGATGTTTTTAATTAATATGAAAGTTTGTTATAACAAGAAGAAGCCGTATACCCTGACAGAAGTTAACCTCTGCAATAAATTCTCCACTAAAGCATCATTTCCACTGGAATGGATCATCTAATGTTTGAATCTTTGTTACACAATACGATTAAATTCTATATAGAAAAGACTTGTGACACTTGTATGATGTCAGTGTTTGAGTAGCACTTAGCGAAGTGTAAAACACATACCTCTTGAGGGATTACCTGTACCAAACTGTGCCGTACTGTCCGGACCTGTACCCCTCACTACCTCTGTGGAAATGTGACTAAATAAGGCTTGTTTGTTCAACATCTGCAGAAGAAAACACAAATTCAACAAAGCATTACCTGCCTATGTTTCATTAAACAAGATCCAGAATGTGTAGCATAAAATATTGTTTCCCCAAAATTGACTAAATCTTTCCAGGTCATCAACTCATTTACATTTGGTACCCGTCCAGCCTTTTGCATTACTAGATGGCAGAATTTATTTGCTTTTTCAATATAGATAATGCCTATACAACTACTTCTTAATAGTCTGCTTCAAATTTGCTTAATGTATAATATAAGAAACACAGGTTTTGTAGTGCTGGTTTTGCAAAAGTCTTAACTGATGCCACCATCTACACCAGTGGTTTCCAACCTTTTTTGTCTTGTGTTTTCCCATGGGTTATTTTGTCAGAACATGAGTACCCTCTCACACATGTCGCTGGTTCTTCAGAAAGTGGTCAAAAAAAAAAGTATGACATCTGATTAGTGTATGTGGCCCGTAATGTATGCGCTGGAATACAATAAAACAACAAAAATGACTTACATTAATCATGTTAGTAACATAAATGATGGTAAAAGTCAAAACCCACAAATGCAGACTGAAGGCTGGGACCTGCCGAGGCAGATAACGAACTGTAAACACGACACAACTCTGAACCGCAGAAGAGTCGAATACAAACATAAACAAGTGTCCTACTCACATTTCCCGAGGCACGCTGATAACAGAAAACTCCGCTTCATTAGACGCAGACAACGTCAGTGACGGCAGTGATGTGTTCAGGCGCTAAGAGAAAGTGAGAAATATGGGAAACTTGCAAACACTAAACTCTGGAAAAGGGGAAACTTGTGTTTTCTTTAAACTTCTACTATAGAGGGCTACCATATATTCTGTTAGCCTGTGAGTCGTTAGCTGAATATGTCTTACATTAGCACCCATATATTTTCAGTAACATTTTTTTAGCGCAGTAGATAATTTCTTTAGCATAACTGATAACTTCTCAAGCCAAAATAGCATGGCACATGAATGAATAGTTTTGTGTACACGCTGACATATCCTCATGGATGTAGTGGTCTAGCGTGTTTGGAAACACTGATCTACACAACCATGTCTGGATCTGCTTAAAGTACCAAAGCTACTAATGGTAAAAAAAAAAAAGGATAATACTGAGTTTTCTTTAAAAAGCATTTGTGTTCTTTCACTGTGTTGATCAGTAATAAGTCAACACAACCTTGCACCTTGCCATTACCGATACAGTGTAATTACATAACCTTAATGAATGCTCTTGGTGTTCCAGTGACTTGGAACAAAGGACACAGCTGACTGGAGCACATAAAATGAGTTTGTGACTTGAATCAAGCAGAAACAGAGTTGTTGTTTCATTTTTTTTTCCTTAGTCACTATTTGCATTAAACTGTACTTTTTGGTACTTGAAATACTGTTTTTATGTGGTTGAAGTCTAATCTTTTCTTTAAAGTTACTGTAGTTTCATGATAATTTGTAATGCTACAGAAATTGCCTTTTTGACATAGTGTATACTTAATTTTCTAATAATAATATTAATAAAACTAATCATTTCATATTTTTTCTTCTGTTTATATTCTAAAATGTATTTTGCCATTGCTGTTGTACTTGCTGTGTGTTGTCAGCAGCTATTATCCGTCTAGGACTTGGCTGGTACTTTATAACTCAGAGAGAATACGCAGAATGTCGTCCTTGTGTAAAATAATGCCCAAACCAAACATCTTCAATCTTCAGAAAACCATTGCCAGGTAAACACTTAGACACAAGTTCACCATTAAACACCATTTAACATCTTTAATTGGTGTGAGAAAACTGGACCAGAGAGCCCACATGGAGGATATGCAGACTCCTCACAGAAAAGGCCCTTCCCTGTCCTCACAGTGATCAATCCACAACCGTTTGTGCTGTGAAGCTGGAACCTTATTTTATTTGTTTTTGAGTAATACTAATAACATATTTGACTTTTCCAACACAGTGTGTTTAAATAATTTGCTTTGATTGCAGAAATTACCTAGTTTCCACTTTTCTTTTTAGAACATATCAAAAGTTAACTTCCCATGCATGAATATTGTTAGGTATAACAAAAATGACATTGTGACATTTTTCCTAAAGAATACATAAACCTCATCCTACATGTGCACTCTTAGCTCTCGTTCTATAATTGGCACCTCAGTGTTTGGAGGTATCCAGAATAATGAGTCTCTTTGAGATGTATTACTTCAAGTGAAACAAAGATTTCGACTTGTTTCTGACTTCTAACCTGTCAGACTTAGTCGCGTACAGCTCTTTTCTCTCTGCCCTGCCTGTTGACTCGTGACAGCTAGAAGAGTACAGTGAAAAATGGGAGGAGGAAGCTGGTCCTGTTTCGGGCACAGATGCTAGAGCAGAGAGGCGCTCGGTAGGGCAGCAGCCATGTTTAGTGAGGCGGTTTGCTGTTTAATTACACACTGTGGGAGTCACCTTCCTCAGACCTCAGAATTCGCACACTTCGGCCAAGGGCAGTACAGTGACTGTGGCCTAGATCACTCACAGATGGGAGTACACAGCACAGACCGACTGATGACACTGTTTATAATAGTTAGTATACTTCATAGGACTGCAGCTTATTAACATTACTTTGTCTCTTTTAAGCAATGAAGAAAAGGTTAAAAAGCATCTGGACTCAGTTTTCAAGGTGAATACATTTCGTCTTTAACAAAACGTCTTCACCTTGAAAACTGAAAACTCCAAGAAGCGTTTTCAATTCTGAGAATTGAAAAAGCCTCTTGGAGTTAGAGACAAAATGGCTTCACCTTGAAAACTGTGTCCAGATGCCTTTTCTTCAAGATGACCTGGATGCCTGAGAACCTTCACAGACGTCTTGGATGAATAATAAAATATTTTCACCTTGAAACCTACGTCCAGATGCATTGGTTCTAACCTTTTCTTCAATATGTCCTGGATGGACTGAGAACCTCCACAGACATGTACAATTAAGTTAAACACCATCTTTTTAACATTTTAAAACAATACTTTTAATCTCAATTGCCATATTTCTAATCAACATTTTCTTGCTTCCATTCAGACTAACCCACGTTGTGACTTCTTTTTTCTGTGTTTTCTACATTAAATGGGTCAATCAGGCATGTGACACAACAGCTCCAGCTCATTTGTCTTTGGAATCAACCATTCATTTGGAAATTATGTTTACTCTTAAGCCATGCTACTGTTTGGTTCCCAGCGTCTGGTGCAGATTTCAGAAACAACAATAGAAAACCAGATGCACAATGATGTCTCCAAGTAATTGTACAACCACATTCGCTTAAAAAGTCTTTAAAAATGTACACATTGGCTGCAAGTTTGCATTGCTCTCTGCTCATTGCATTTTACTGTGTGCTATTAGTAATGTTTTGGGACCAAGAGAGAGTTCTGGAAGTTTCTTTTAAATGTTCTCTCTAATCCAGCTTTAGAATTAGCCTTAATTTAATTACAGTCCCTACACAACCGTTTAATATATTTTATATTTAATTGAAAAGGTCCCTTCACAGCAGGATTCTAGATGGATGAACAGTGAGGGCTAGAAAACTCCTCTCATTCTTAAATGTGAATTTAAGAATGAGAGGGTGTGAATGGGTGGCATTTTTTTCAAGAGCTGCCCTTAATCTAATTCTCATTAAACTTGCATTCTTAGATGGGATCTTTTCTGCATTTTAAAATGTTTTCCTTCATAATCAATAGCCTGTCATGTCCTTGGCCTGTCATTCTCATGCTTAGTGGCTCATTTGTTATGGCAAAGTGTCCATCACACTCTACGCCCTGCTAACATTTTCCTCCTTCTTTCTTTACAAAGCAACTATTCACACACTCACTTCATCCTCGCTCGCGCTAATTTCCGCTAATGATTAGTCAGGGTTAAGGAAACGATGGGGCTTTTCACACGTTTCTAACCCGTCGAAGGCCCTCACCCCACAAAGATTAAAGGGAGAGTCTTTTGTGCACCGTGGAGCGTAGACCAATAAATCCTCATTGATGCCCAAGCAGTGTAATTATCACAGGACCAGAGGCAGAGATCAAATCGCTGTGATTATTGACAGTGTAGCCTGATACAAGCAGGTATGTCAGATCAGGCCACTGGAGAGACCACTCTGGGCGTTATCAGTTTGACTTAGCAGTGCTTGATGGGTTTAAAATCCCATACCACTTCATTGTATCTGTCTGTTGTACCATTTAGGGAATAACAAGCATGGTCATCTTGCCCTGTTTAGACCTTGCATTTCAATCTGTCATCTAGTCATGACAGATGTGGCCAGCTCGACTTGTTTTATTCACACATGGCGTTCCCCTTCTACCTCCTGTGTCCCCATTAGATTGCTTCTCACTTTTCCACTTCATATGCAAAACTACACCTTATTTTGATTGGGCTACATAGGCTTTACACTTAGCCTTTCATACACAATTTCAAGAGAATCACCTCCAGACTTTCTCCTGTCAGCAGAATTTATACATGCAAAAGTTTGGAGAGTGCTCGCAGGATTTACATTGATGTGTATTAGGAGATAGTTTGAGCAGGGTATAATGAAAGGCTCCTGCACTAAAATCTCTGTGACCTGTAACGCCAATTATGGTGGTTACTGCACACATAGAGATAATCTTTTTTATCTTAACATATGCACAACATTTCCCTTAATCGTAAAGTAATGTACAAACAACTTGCTTAAACCCCTAGGCTTCTCCACCCAGTCTATACTTACAGCATCCGCCACGCACAAGGTCAGAAACATGCTAAAATATGTCTAACCCTAGCACATTCATACATGACAACTAGCTGGAGGTTACACTAAGCCACAAGCAGAATATTCTCCAGGACAGAAAACTAGTTTGTGTTCACACGTTAACCCCATTTATGAAAAGAGCTTCATTTTGAGAGTTAATTTTGAGGTGTGTAAGTTACTGGTACTGATCAGATACATAGCTAATGCTTTATTTGCTGTTGTGTGACTGTTTGAACATTAAAACATTAAACCTTCAGGGTACCATATGACAGTGGTTGGCAACCTTTTTGTTATGGAGTGCCACTTGCAAAAAAAAAAATTACTTCATCAGTGTGCCATTATCAACAATATGTGCCCAGGTGCATCTGCTGCAATATGCATTTGGTGAGAGGCTGCATTGCTGACTGGCATTAAAAAGTATTTTCAGATGCATATGAACAATAAGCAGAGGCACAGTTTAGCAGTAGGCCTATTGTAGCACAGATAAATGTTAAACCTAAACGTTAACTTGAAATTAAATGATGATTATTAGGCGTAGGGAGAGGGAAATGTGTTACATGATGGTGTACAGATGTAAAACAAGGCATAACCTGAAATGTGAAGCAGCACATGGATGGATGAAAAGATAATACATTCAATTATAAACCAAACAGACAAAACCTTACAGCATTCAATTGTTGATTTAGGCCCAGAGTAGGTGCATTAATATGAGTAAAGCCAAGTGCAGATTTACTTTTGAAAAACTAGTGACTGCACAAAGAAAAACATTCTTTATATTTGATATTATAATTGTTTTAGTTATAAATCTTAAATAGTGTGCTCCTTTGATGCCTTCAAATAAATTTGTGTTATCATTTATCAAATCAACCGTGCGTCACTGACTATGGACTTTTCGCAAGCCAAAAGATCGGGCCCAATGTCTTTTATCAGAAGCTTTACATAAACGCATGTTATTAGACAGCTCGGTGGAAGATAGATTTAACTGAGCTTCTTATTGGGACAGTGCGTCCTAATCCAACATTTGTTCAAACCCAACATCATAAGTAGACAGCGGTCTATACTGTATCTCGGTCTCTCTCTCTAAATTCTCTCGGACACCGGGATTTTCTCTGAAGACTGAACCTGCTGTGGACACAGAGTGTGTAGGCTAAAGCTATAGGCTACTCAGGAGCCGTATGTTTTCTCTTTTCTTGTTGAAAACACACAATGCAAAAGGGCAACAAAACGCAAAAACGTTCAGCATTCATATTCATTAAAATAAGTATCTGACTCAGCAGGCACACTTCGCTGCCTCCACTGAGGCTGAATCATTGCACAGACAGCCACTGCTGCGTGTAGGGCTCGGATATGGCTCTTTCGTCAGTGCTCTGTTGTTTAACATGTTAATTATTATTAGGAATAACAATCTTTGCCCTAAATAGAATTTGTTGTATTTTCAAATTCATACTTTTAAGTTAAACAATAAATTGGAACAAAATAGATGATAACATAAAAGGTGCAAAAAAAATCACTGACAATGGCAAATAAAAAATTATAAATGTAATAAATAGAAAATAATTAGATTAAATAATTTGATTTATAAATAATATTGAAATGGCAGGAATAGTATCTGTTTTTTACTTCTTTAAGTGAAATGTGGTTGTTTTGTGTTTCTTCTGTTTTGTTTATTATGGTATTATGTGGTGCATTTGAATGTTTAAAGGGGTAGGCAACAGTAAGTCGGTCAATGTGAGCTTTTGTTTGGTTTATTGTATTATTTTCTCTCTTTTTTTCTTTCTTTTCTGCTTGACTAAAATAAACTTAACTAAACAAAACAAACAAACGTATACTTTTTTAGTCACTGGATTATACAATAGCCGATGTGCGTACACTGGGACTGGCATGGCATGCACACACAGCATATTACAGATACAATTAGCCGAGTCACGCCTTACATTGAGGCTGGCCACATTTGACACAATCCCTCTCTGGATTTAAATGCAAGGACTAAAGGGGGTGTATTATTTCTCACTGTGGTTTATTAGATGTGAGGTGCTCATTCATTTCATAAAAAAAGCACTACAGAGACAAAGTGTGTTAATCGGCGTGTAATAAGACTGGTGGAAATGCGAGAAACCAAAAGTGTGAACTCTAATAATGGCAGCGAGTGGAAATCCAGCTGAAAGAGAGTCTGTGAAATTGAAATGTGACACTTACATTGAAGCTATAGGCCTAGAGGTATATGAGCTACTTTGAATGCAAGAAGTCAGGCTCACTGGAAATAAACAGCATTATTGGTTCCCTCAGGTTGCTTCTATTTTACCCTGCTTGGAGTTTTTGTTTTTGCTTCTTACAGAGACTATAAGAAATGTATGCTCTATTAGGATATAAACATGAAAATATTTTTTTTTTCTGCTGATTGGGTATCTGAATGAGAATGGTAATAGTTTCCTCAATAAAACCTAAATAGTTCTTATTTCAGAATGTTTAGGCTGAACATATTTGAGTATTTATTTGCCTATTTTTTTCCCTCAAATACATACTGTATTTAGGAAGTCATTGGCATTATTTATCCGTCCAAAGGCAAAATATAGTGACAGTTGGTCAATTGGCTCAAACATGCTATGAAAACCCTGATATAGCAACAACATTTGGACAAAGCTTTGGACAAAATTTGAAGCACAAAACATTGTGTTATTGTATTGTTTGACTTGCTGTTTGTAGCCAGCAGCCATCTGATACCGGCAGGGATGTTGTGGGTGACATCCTCCTCAGCCGTTTTCAAAACTTTGTGGAGTGAGCACAAAGTCCTTGTGTAAATGCAACAAAACTTTTCATTCTGCAATGGAGATTTTCTACCTAGAGGTATTAAAAAATGCACACCAGTGCATCTGTTTTTTCTTTATTTAAAACACAAACTGTCTTAATTATAATAATAATAAAATGTTTTTTGTAACATTGGTAACTATATAAGTCTTTGGAAAAAAAAAGAGTACAAATGTGACACTGAAATCTATTATTCAACTATGGAAAGGGTTTTCCCAAAGTCTAGATTTGATTCTCTCATTGCTCTTGCCACACAGCAGTCACTCACACAGTCACCAGTAATCCCAGCTCCTTCCATTCAATGCTGCAGATTATTTGGTAAAGCACAGTTGAAAGGTTTTGAATGACAGCTTTCCACACAAATCCCAGCTTGATAGGGTTTGCTGCTCTGGATGAAGAGGAAAACAAGATAATCTGTGAATGGGATGAAGTATTGAGGGGTGGGAGAGCCACTAGAAGATAAACACCCAGAGAGAAAAAAGAGAAGCAGTCCAAAAAAAGAATAGATTCAATTCTTCCCAGTGCAGCTTCTCAGGGTGTGTGCTGCGTCTGCTCTGTATGCTTTCCCCAGCCTCCAGAAGGACCGTGTTTGTGTGCACACGCTGATGATTTTGACAGTTGGGCTGTATCAGCAGAAATAAGGCCTATAAATTGCAATGGTTTCAGATGCCTTGTGCAAGTATTGACTGCTAATATCTCGCAAAGACCTTGGTGGAATAGCACATCAACAAACCTGATGCACAGAAATACTTGTTTCCTGTAAAAGAGACAGAACAGTGAGGACATATGTATGAACACAGCAGAATGCTACCAAACCCATACAGTTACATATGTATTTTATATGCATATAGACGTATAGGGACGGTAGTAGCTCAGTGGGTAGAGCGGTCGTCCATCGACCAGCAGGTGGGCCATTCGATCCCCGCTCGAAACATCCCAAAACATCATAACATCCCGCTCTCCCCCACATACTGTCGTTGTGTCCTTGGGCAAGACACTTAACCCACCTCCAGTGATGTTCTGTAACACTGGTAAATAGGTTAATGTATGGAAAAAGTGCTTTGAGTGAATACTACAGTAGGTGGAAAAGCGCTATTTAAAAATAAAGATTATTATTATTATTATTAAACAGCTACAGAGCATTTCTCACTATTTCAAATTGACAGCACAATATGTTCCTGAAAAGAATTATATAAAAAACTGCTACATAAGCTTTGCATAAATCTAAGACTGTGGTCTAAATGGCAACATTTTTATTCTTGATTCACATCACATGCTCTTTTCCTGTGGCCGTACATCAAAAAGAGGAGTGAAGCAAACAATGTATGGACCTTCTTCTTTAAAATGTTGCTAAAATGTGGATCTTAAACCAATATTGTCCCAACAGTCTTCAAATAAGTCCCTCAAGTGTGGGCTGCAAGACCCCACCGTTCAATGCTAAGTCTAATTATCAATGAGACAATTAGACCAGAACAGTCTGGTCCCATCAGGTTTTGTTTCAGGTTAAATGAGATCTAGAGATTTAAGCTCAGCTCTCTTACCAGTTGATCTCTTGATAACGTCTCTTGGAATTAGAGACAAAACATCTTCACCTTGAAAACTGAGGCCAGCTGCTTATGCTTAACCTTTGCTTCAATGCTAAGAGTGATCTAGGCGAGAGGAGAGGGGGTCAACCAGCAAAAGTGTTGTTGATTCCGTTAATCATCACGATGACCGTTACATGTGAATATGATGAAACTTTATTAACGAAGCATGTGTTACCAACATGACACATTGCATACTGCAGAAGTTCACGTTCTTAAAAGGCCATACACTTTTAGAGAACAGCATACTATAACAGTTATAACTCTGAACAGATCATTTGTCACAATGACCTACAGAAAGGGCTGGTATATTTTCTTCTCATATCATCTGTATGTAAAGTTGCTCTGTATGTAGACTTGTCTCACTCATGCACACCTGCTCCGCATGTTCCACCATTGAACATTACATTATGTGTGGTGTACGTTTTTTTCACCCACAATGCACTGACAATTTGTTGATTGTAAATTGGTACCTTCTGCATTCTCACCACCAACAAAATTACTTTTAAAAAAGATTACTTGTAACTGAGTCTCTTTTTTTTCCCAAAGGGACCAGAGATTGTCTGTTTGGTTCACATATAAGTCTGAACAAGAGCACTTAAAAAACAAATGGAACAAATTGTATTTTAGGCAGATGATACAGCTGTGTTGCAAATGGGCAGAAAGACAAAAGGTTCAGTTTCACAGAGCATCAGGTCATGAGTGTTAGACCATCCTGACTGGTCATTAAAACAATTTACAATACAATTTACATAATTATTCATAAATGTCTCAAATGGATGGTTAGCAACTGTTACAGGACTGCATCAATTTGCTCTAATATTTGATAAAACCATTGCATGCCCATACAAATTGCCGCTGGCATTTTTCTTCAACATTTCCCAAACTGTGCTGTTCTACAGATTTCACAGGTTTTTTGTCCTTTCTCGAAACCCCAAACACCAATTGCTATACATTCAGTACAGTACTTTTACATAATCCCACTGAAGGACAAGCCAATCAAACAACTACATGATTACACAGGCCTCTTAACATTGCCAACAAAGCTTCTTACACGCTGTTATACCTCCGTTAATACTCGCTTATCTCGGCACTTTTGACAAAATAACCACTCGTTCTGCAAATCACCAAGGCTCCTCTGACATGGCAGAACAGGAAAACTTGAGGGAATACCTAATAATATGCAGATTTGTTAGCTCTACTGAACAGCCGTGTTTACAATGCACCACACAAAAATCATAATTAAAATGGTTACGCAGCAGGTAAATGTTAGTGTTAGCAATAAGCTTTTAAAACCCAAGAAAGTACAGACCATTGGCTTTAGCTTTTCACAGAATATAGATTTTAATAAATAATGATGTCCCTGGGAGCTTGTCAGTATTTAGAAGTTGCTTAAAAGAGGTTGGCAGAACTAGTGCCATCAGCTGTCTAAAAATTAAAGTAAACATGCACCATCAATCTGGATAATCAAAAGAACAGTCAACAACTTTCCATTTGCAGTTTTGGAAATGAATTAAATTACCTAATCATTTATTTATTTAGTTATTTCATGACATCTTTGCAGAGATTTGATCCATTTTAACCCACCATGAATCATTTCAGGTTGTGAATGACTACACTGAATCCATTTTAGGTCACTGTCCACAGAAATTATCAGGATAGTGGTTGCTCAATATTTAACTTTTAGCGTAAAAATAATACATCTTTAAAAAAAACGTAAAAAGTAATTTAATGGTATTTCATGTCATAGAGGGAAAAAAAAAAATTCAATTATAGAGAGCACCAGAAATTCTACGATGTAAAGCTAAGTGACATGACATGTTACTATGTCACAAGAACCCTTATCTTGCCTTCCCACAAATCTAATGTTTAAGATACTTTGGAAAATGCCACTTACCTGACCTGGGAAAAGCTAGAACAGGTGTCTGGGGAGGGGGTAGCTTTGGACGTCTTTGCTTCGGCTGCAGGCTCAGCAATCTGGCCCTAGACAAGCCCTGCAAAATGGATAGATGGTGTTGGAGCCATTTTACCGGTGTGCTCCTCTCCAACCACTTGGTGGTACTGTATTTGTTGTGCTTTAGCTCAGCTGCCTATTTACAGACCCAAAAAAGTATCGCTTAGGTGTTGCTGAGTGTGGCAGTGTGAATGTCTTTTTACGGTGTCTATCATCTGTATTGGATTTAAATGTGGATTGTTTGGCAACAGGTCAACAAGCCAAATAAATATTTTTTTTTTAGGAATATTTTGGACTCTTTCATGGAAGGCACACATAAGAAACTCCCAACACACCAGCAGATATAATCAAACTTTTATTGGACTTGCTATAGATAAAAAGTAAATTCTAACAAGCCCTGACTGTCAAAAAAAAATAAAAATAAAATAAAAGTCAATAACTGAAATTTTTACATTGAAGTCAATATTTTCTTCTGTTTAACTTGATTTTCTTCAGATTAATATCTAACAAAGTTGCCATTGTTATTTAATTTTACTTTTCTGGGGTAAGTAAATTTTAATTTAATCAATTTACAGGTTATGATGAAGGGATCATGTTAATGTTTTTTCATATGTAGATTAGTATGTGATTGCACATAATAAAAATAACATGTTTTTTTTTAAATAAAATGTAATATAAAACAAAGGACAAATGCCTTGGTGTAAAATTGTACTTTGTGTGTGCACCTTGTTCCAAGTTGCTTTTATTGCTACAAACCCGGTCACCTTTGTTTAAGCCCTTGGTGTGTGTTGAATACCGTTCCACTCTGCTGTGCTGTTGACTGTATCCACAGCTTAGAACAGTTACACACTCGATTTACCTCAGTCCAATCAAATGCATGTGTGTGATCTGTGTACAATGAAGCCAATGAATGGGGGTCTCAAAGTCACACAGTAATTTGTCTCTACCTATACATCTGCTAAGCCCTAATCTTTGAGAATGAGTCGAGTTAAGAGGTAGCAGATCCAATCCATGTCGTGGAGATCATGGCATTTCAAGACATCCATTAAAGCTCATTAAGGGGATTCTTAGTGGCTTAAGCCGGAGCTGATCTGTTCAAGCTGGGGTTGCTTTCTGTGTGCAGCCAGCTGGGCTGATGAGTGGATGATGAAGCAAAAATTCTGCCAAGATGCTACATCAGAGGTTTGGCCAAGATGGGAAATTTGTTCAAATTGGACAGATATACATCCTGGAGTTCATTTTATCAAGTAAATTGGGGTATTACTGCAGGGGGAGGTGATTTATTGTTGGACATTAGTGGAAATGCAAACACATTGATACAATCCTGTAAAGGTGCACTGTCAGACCAGCTTCTAATGCCCACAATATCTTGGTCAACATTTTGACCATAGAACTCAGTATATCTACCAAAGCTGTTAGATCCAGAAATACATGACTTCATTCCACTGTAAACAATTTTAAAATATTACAGTGCTCCAAATAGCTGAGGAGGAGGAGACATGGAGGCGGTGCGTTTCATGAGTTGGCAGTGCTGACTGGCATAAACAGACATGGGTAATCTTGCTCACATGACTTACTCATGGTGCCAATATTCTCAACTGTCAACTCCTGTTGATGAAAACAAAAAGAGTGTAATTGCGCTGTTCAATAAGAATCACCTCTTCCTGGTGAGATTGTTGAGTTTGTGTCACAGCAAATGGGGTTTGTTAACTATTCAGTGAGAGGCTCATGATGAAGATGATTGTTTCTGATGCAATACATGTGGGCTGCTGGCTAAAATATTTTTTTTTCCTCAGCGATAAAAAAAATGTTTTAATGAATAAATTAAAGAGTTTAAGAAGCTGTTTTTTTAAACTGACCATGGAGGTGTAGTTGCGGCTGGTGCTGCACACTCATGTAAACTATAAAGCCAGGCATTCTCTTTGAAAAAAAATAACGTAGAAGAGGCGGTAGCAGCTTCATAAACTACATATGCAGCTGCTGGCCTAGCTGTTGCTTGTTTTTGTGCAAAGAAAATCCACCCCTAATGGTCTGGTTTGTACTACACCATTTTGGGTGGCTCCATATAATTGGATCATGTCAAAAACAATTGAACAGGATGACTGTTGCTTTTTAAATAATCTAGGTATCAGCAAGGCACTTTTGTTGAACAGCAAGAAGGTTGGCTGGTGTGGAGTCTGCATGTCCTCCGGCTTCCACCGACCAAGATATTCATTCAAGCCTATTGGTGAGTTAGTGAATCTAAGTTGCCCATAGTGAATAAATGTTAGTGTGAATGATCCATTACCTGTTTGCAGTCCAGATACAATACTCAAAGAACACAAACAAACAATATCTTTCTTTTTAATGTTGCTTAGTCATATTTCATTATGAAGGAAAGACACAGATGTTCCAGTTAAACTCTAACCCATATTTAATCTTAAAAGATACATCATATTTTTTTTATTTTTCACAAAATGCTGTCATGATGCCCACTGTAATCCCTGTGATCACAGCTGTAGCGTGAAATACTGGCGATAATGCTCTTATCCGGTAGATTAAGGTCAGACTATAGGCGTTAGTATGAGCCAAAATGCGGGTATTGCGTCAGGTGACATATTTATGTAAAGCAGATAAAGTCACGGAAAACCACAACTCGAAATACAACAACCTTTAATCAAACAGACTAATGCTGTGAGATCTTTATTCATGCTACAGGAACAATTCATCACTGTGATTTCGCTCAGGTGCTATTGACAGAAGAAGCATCGTTACAAAATGCTTACAGTGATATGGACTTGTGAATGTTGTGTTGCTACATCTAAGGTGGGCTGTTTCTGTTAACCCTTACCTGTGCCATAAACGGGTCACCACTCTGGGGAGGTGATTATTCTCTAGCTTGGTTAATGGTCCTTACTGACAGCACTTAATGAAAATTAATGACCAGCTTTAGGACGCTCTGCACACAAATGGGGTGGCTGTACTTTCCTGCAGACCAAGCACAGGGAAGTATGCATAAAAAACCTAGATACAAAAAAACAGTGTTAGGTCTAGTCTACACATATATGGATATTTTTTGCAAATGACCATTGTCGTTTAAGCTCATCACAGTAAAAAACATTCTCATTTAGGTAAGGGAGACTATTTAGTAGATGTTAAAAACGAGTGCTTTTACCACTGTAAGCATGTTGTTAGGATCTTAACCCAAAATGAATCAAAATAACTTAATCTAAATTGAAGAGGGATGTCTCATTAGCATGAAAAGCAGTGCAGAGAGAGTAAAACACAATGGGATGGTGTGTGGTAGAAATCCACATTGAATGAGATATTAACACTTCATATGAGTCAAAATCAAAGCCCTTGTCGTGTGTTACTGTAAATTAGCAAAACAAAAAAGCAGACTAAATCATGGAGACAGACCTGCCAACACCTGAGTGAAACATGCACATTTGCAGGTAATCTTGGAACCAAGCAGGCTTCATAAAAAAACAAAACAAGAAATAAGTCACAACCCTAAACTCATTTGTTGAAATATTGTTTAACTCACACAAAAGCTATATGTTTGTCCCGTGATTCAAGATCATTTACAAAAAAAAAAAAAAAATGTGTGTTTTAAGCATTATTTAGCAGACAAGAACCACACTATCAACACTAAACACCCTTTGTAAAAACATTTTTTATAAGAATTTGTTTATCTAGTATATATATAGTATGTATGACAGGCACAGAAAAACATTTGATATAGTTTTAACCTGAGGAAATGGCTTACCCAGTTTGTAAAGCTAGAAAACCTGTTACAGAATAAAGCAGATGGTTCTGGAAATCTAATGTTTGTCCCCCCCGAAAAATGCTTATAATAATCCCTTTTAACTTTTGATTCCAGCCAACACACTGTGATTAAGAGACATGATCTAATGCCAGTTTATTGGTGCCAACAGCATGGGTGAAGTACTGTTGTACGTTAGAATAACTGGAAAAATGTTCATTATCCCCTCCCCCCACTTCAATTTCTAGAGTCACATAAAGTCAATTACATCATCTGCATTTTATCACCTTAAAAACATTTCCAGAGTCAAAAGAATAATGTCTCAACCAGACTTAGAGAAACTTATCCATGCTTTTATCTCCAGCAGGTTAGATTACTGTAACGGCCTGCTCACTGGTCTCTCAAAACGAGGGTTAAGACAGCTGCAGCTTATTCAGAACGCTGCTGCTCGGGTTCTAACTAACACCAGGAAGTACGACCACATCAGTCCAGTTTTAAAATCTCTGCACTGGCTTCCTGTTCCTCAGAGAATAGATTTTAAAACAGCACTGCTGGTTTGCTAACCTCTTAATGATTAAGCACCAGAATATATTTCTGAAATGCTAGTAGCTTATGAGCCTCCTCGGACTCTGAGAACATCTGGGACAGGCTTCTGCTCGTGCCCAGAGTTAGAACTAAACAGGGTGAAGCAGCGTTTAAGTTTCATGCAGCAAAAACCTGGAACAGCCTCCCAGATGCAGTAAAACAAGACTCAACTCTAACAATGTTCAAGGGGAGGTTAAAAACCTTACTCTTTAGCTCCACCTACACTACAACATTTACATTTATTCACTTAGCTGATGCTTTTATCCAAAGCGACTTACATTGTTCTTCAGTAATTACCAGTGTAACAGCCACTGGAGGCAAGGTGGGTTAAGTTTCTTGCCCAAGGACACAACGACAGTATGAACTGTGGAGAGAGTAGGAATCGAACCAACTACCTTCGGGTTGAAAGACGACTGCTCTACCCACTGAGCTACTGCCGCCCCTGAAAGTGCAACTGAAAGTGTATTTAATCTGCACTCTTCATTTTAAAGGTTTTTAATTTTTCTTATGTTTCTAAATCTAAATCTTGTAAAGTGTCCTTTATTCCTGTAAAGCACTTTGAGTTACCCAGTGTATGAACTGTGCTATATAAATTAAATTGCTTTGCTTATGAAACACATTTGGTAGGTACAGACCACTGCAAACTAGGCAACAGCCTTTAAAAGAGCAGTTGCTAAACCACTTGTCTCACAATTTAGATGTAATCCTCATTCAAATTGATCCAAAAATGTCTCTTTTTTGCATCAATTGTCTCAAATTATAATAGAAAATACCTTGTCTTCAACACACATATACAGCTTCCATGCCAATTAAATTTTGGTTTACATTACCTGACACAAGTATTGCCAGTCCATGTCAAAAATGCGGGTGACTAAGGTTTGGTTCAGTGCTGTATCTGAATACCAAGCAATAGCAAACCAACCCTCTAAAAGAATTCTACGCTGACCCTTCTGCGCACGCTGCTTTTGTTAGAAATGGATTGAAATATTTATCGTTTGAAGCCTTAATAATCTCTAGCTCCAAGTTAGAATGGGAAAACACAAGGGAGAGAATGACTAAGTGTAAAAAAAAAAAAAGGGTCACGTCTCTGAGTACCATTTCACAGCCACTGTCGTAAAAGAACAGTAAAACAAATTTGCATTTGTGGAGTGTTAAATGAAGCAAGACACCAGAAATAAGGAGCAATCCTCTGAGGCTCACTGTACTGTGTGTTACAGTATCTTATCTTGAACAGACTTTGCCACAGAGTTTCTTGCCACACAAGTTTTGTAGTCAAGACCACACTAACTGAGACCATGTTACGACTGAGACCAAGGGTTTTGTGAGAAATACGTTGTACATTGGTTTGGTGCTGTACGGTTTGGTACAGGAAACACTTTGAGTTTGGCTTGTGTTTAAGTCCTTTACATACAGTATATTGTACTTTTTAAAATGTATGTCATTAATTCAATTGAATGGAGGAAGTTTACAGTATAATGCAACTCAGTAGAGAAGGAAAAATCTATTATCCATTCGTTTACTAGAGAGATAATTCAAAGAAGATTGAAAATTGGCATTTTAGAGACTCAGTCCTGGTTGTGTTTAATACCACTTAGTGTTTTTTGTGATTCTATTGGATTTCCTTTTTAACCACAAAAACATTCTTGCATAGCTGATGATTGTAATATGAAAAGGGTTTGATTATGGGCCAATGAACCTCCACCATTGCTCTGTGTGGAATTTGGGCTTTAGGACTAAGACGGGAGATACCAGTTTCATACCATTAGTCAACAAGTTAGTCATGTTGAATTGCATTTTTCATCCTGTCACAAAAAATATTGTTGTTGAATAATTGCTGTCTTTTTATTCTAGATATGAGCCCCAATTGTTTGCTTGAAACCAGACCAAGCAAAACTGCCTTTAATTTCAAGACGTTTAACTGATGGTTTAAAGACCATTCTCGAGACCAAGTGCAAGTACTCCAACACTGCAACCCAAAGGCGGTGTTAAAGTACTTACAAGTGTATACATCTTTTAAAAGAAAACAGCGTGGCAGATGGAAACGAACACACAATACATTTTTCACTCCCCTTTATTGTGAAATCCATTGGTTTCATATCTACAACATTGTTTGCTCCAAAGCTGAGTTAAAGGCTCCAAAAATACCATATTAAATAATAGATTTCTCCAAACATGCTGGGGAACCAAAGATTACAGGGCTTTTAGGTTACCGTTATTTCTATCATTGAAGAAATGTACCGACAAATCCTAAAGCTTTAACACCAATAATACGTCTTTACAAGTCTAGTTTAGTATAGATTACCAGACATTAAGATCATCTATTATGGATGAGTAAACCCCCTCCCAGGATTGCACCCTTTTAAAAGGCACTTGCTTTTCAGTGTATGCCACACATTGAAACCGTGGGGTGAATGTGTAATTATACGCTTTTTAAAAATCGCTCTAAATCTGACAGGCTACAGAAGAGCGAATTTAACAAGAAGCAAAGGGAAGCAAAGGGAAGCAAACAGGGAGAGAAAACATCTCCGAGCACTTACTGCATACAGCTTCATAAATATACTCACTTTAATATGTTTTTAAAACGTTCCATAAAGTACTTTTCTGGATGGTGACATTTTTATTGGTTGTAAAGGCTTTTTTGGACCTCGTAGTCGCGGCCAAGTTTTCTGTATAGCATTAAGTCTCATCACAACAGATACATTGAGTGAAAACTGAAGTCTTGTGCAAAGTCTACAATAGAGACTAAATGAACAATGAACTGCCCCTCATTGATCGCACCAGGAAATGAATACCCCATAGCCACCCAGTCTTGAATGCACATTATGAGCTCTAATCCATTACCACACTAGGACTGAGACAAGTTTCTTTATGAAGCCTTTTTAAAACGCTAAAGAGAGAGATAGAGGAGCGAGAGCTGAGGAAAGCTGAAGAAGTCAGTAGGAGCCGGCAGATGTTTCACACCCAAGAGGGTAAACAGCATTTGTAGGGCATGAAATTGATTCAAAGCCTTCTGATTAGGAAAGAGAGGAAAACAGGAGGAAAGAAACATTTAGGTAAAGACCAAACGCGCTGTAGGTTTATTTTGGATGGATTTATGAGGAAATAGATTTATTTACAAGTGAAAGTGTTCTCCTCTGAAGATTTGCATAAGTAGCGTGACTGTGAGGTGATCCCAAAAAGAACTCCAACTTTAAATGGAAGGGTTACCGTATAAATAACCTGAATAGAGCTTGAGCAATGCTTTAAAATTGCTTGAGTTTAGAAGCATGAGGCATTTTTACACCTGAAAATCCACACCAAGGTCCACGGCCAGTGTTTTTGACCTATTGTATTGGGAGTGTTTGGGTCAGAAACCTTTCAGTTACACTCTTTGAACATCTGCACCAAAAGGACTGAACAACGGTGGCTGAGCAACCCACACTTTGAGCTAAATGCAGGAGGCATCTTAGTGAGGATAAGACTATGAAAATGAAATTAAACTTTATTAATCCCCAAAGGGATCTAAAGAGAAATTTTAGTAGACCCAGAACAAGACCAGGACTATGTTTTTCTGTTTCTGCGTCAAGTGACAGGAGAATATCATTCTTTAAACGCACTTTCACACGGTAAAATAACCAGAACTTGGTTTTGAAGTGAACACAGACAACCTCATTATCAGACCAAAACACAGCTTTTCGGGCACAATCGGAATCCACTGGAATTTTTACATTTACAAATTTAAGAGTCCCAATTTTTGGCCACATTGGGACTCTTAAAGACTGGTCAAAATTGTGCAGGTATGCATGTCCACAAAGTAATGTCTTTGACAAAGAGTTTCAATTATTTTGCTTCTTGCAAAACCCAAGGCTGTAATTACATAGCTCTGGAGCCCATGGCCATGAAAAGATGTTTTGAATTTTGTAATGGTAATAAAAATAAAAAAAAATGCTTTAGAACTACTTTGTTTCTTTAGATAGTCATTGACAAAAAGTAATTTATTCACAAATTTATATTTACTTTTAATTTTACTGTTCAAAATCAGACAACATTATGATCTTCTATAGGCAGAAAAAAAAGTCAGCTTAATGTTTAACCATTTTAAAGACCAAAAGAAGAAAAAGAAAAACATAAATCAATGTAATTTTCAAAGGTACTTTGTGGCTTAAATAAAAGTAAAATTACAAATGATGGCCTAAACAATATGCTATTGTTACAAGTCTTTAGTTGAGCTTTCATAATAGTCCGTTTTGATTATACCGTGTAAGGGTCATCTGCCAAAAACATCTGTAACATCTGTCTGACAATTTTGCCCAATGTGATTTTCCACTATGGCTGCGTGTTGGCATTCTGGACGCGTGTTCCCAACAATTTAATACTGTGCCCAAAAGTCTCTTTCATTAGCCTTCAATAAGCTAATATCCATTAACAAAACCACTGGTACATGTTTATTTACAAAAGTATTTTAAGTCCACTTCCTTCATATCTGTGTTAATATATTCAACAAAAGACTGTTGGAGAATACTCGCTTTGATCTCAGAACAAAATTCTATTATCTGTCCGGGTTCAGACACTGACAAGCAGAGCCTGACCATGAGTACAGAACGACAAGTTCTTAAATACCTTCTAGCAAATAACATTTGTTTTACAGCCTTGTAAGTCCAATCCTTTTGTAGAGAGGGGTCCTTGTTCCCAGGAAACCATAATCATATTAGACAGAGGCATACTCTCCCGTACAGTGACTAGGAGCCTCGCGTCTTGTGGTCATATCCATTGACCCTTTTTTATCCACACAACACTACCATACAAGAGAAGAGCTCATGTAATAAGAATAACTAGCTAATCACTCCCGGGTTGGGAGCTATAAGTCATACATTGACCTCATTCATCCTCACAAGACTACTACACAAAACAATACCCAATGTAATAAGATAAACATCTGAATATGCATTTTCGAATTAAAATTACATGATATCACCCGCTCATTTGTTTCTGGTTGGACCCTTGGAAGACCTGCACGCTGTACACAACACTAAGACGCCTCCCACCTTTTACCCTGTTAAATCAACCTTGTGCAAACATTAGAACATGAATATTACTGCCTATGTCTTACATGCAAGGGTTACACCAGCCAATATTAGAATATTTTACACACTTAAATTTTGAGTGTAGGGTCTATATGGTGATATGGCTTGTGCATTGATTGCTTCTGAGGTCTGAATCACCTCAGGCCAAAAACTTGGCTCTCAGCTGCAGCTTATGTAATCCCAGATCAAAAGTCTTGGCAAATCAGGAAACAGTTTTGTGGGTCACAGCCACATCGGCAATGTCTAATCTGGGATGATAAATTCCTGGAAGTTCATTCATTAGTTAAGATTGTTTCAAGTCTTCAGCGATATCTACACCTTTAGTTCAAAGCTTTATTTTTGCAATCTACATTAGATTCCCTTTTGTAACTTTCTATCTAGACTATCTTCATTCCCTCCTTCACTGAGTCTGCTGTGGCAAAAGCTGTATTTCTAAACTCAGGGAAAAGTAATGTGACATCCTGCACAGGAAAACCCTGAGCTTGCCAAACACACAAACACACCCGTACATAGCAGCAGTCTCACACCCGAGCTTGTTGTGTTGTAAATCATTGCCCTCTCGCTGGGCTATTAAGATATGGAAAGCTCCACATGGGATTTATACAGTCAATCTATTTTACTAGTCTTTGGTCTCAGTGCTTCCATCAGGTTTGTTCCTTAAGTGCCTTATCAGTTAAATGCAGCTGTGACGGACCATGGAAATGTGAATGCTACTTTAGCATGAATAAAACCAATGTATTTTCTATCTATGTCCCTCATATATACACTATGTTTGAGTACACATCTCAAAATATTGCTGTACTCACACTGCCATCAATAAAGTTTGTGACAAAATTCCTCATTTATCCATTTGCCTCAGTAATCATGCATTTAAATGTTCATTGTACATTTTGCCTTTACTGTCAGTTGTAACAAATTAGAGCAGTGCTTATCCACAGTCAGCGCTATATTTGTCTCTCTGACTTTTAGGACTCACTGCTTCAGGTAGTTGCTCACACACTGTGTGTTTAATTGCCTGCTTAATGCTGCCAATGCCTTTAGAATTAACCAATTTTGAAATAAGGAAACAACAGACATGAGACCATTCTCTAATATTTCTAAAAGGATAATCATGAGAACTGACAGTTCAGAATGTTTGCATAATCAAATGCTGACTAACAGCAGTTTAACAATGATCGATCTACTTTTATATTTAGCTGAAACAAAGCCTTTAGTGAACTTAATTCTGCTTATGTTAATAACCTCTTTGTTGTGTACAACATCTGCAGTATAAGGAATACTTTAAATGCACAGTTTTGTCAATATTGTGTAAGTCTTGTCAGAAGCTTATACAGGTGCACTACAAAATCAGATTTTTGGTTGAGTTCCTAAACCTTATGACAATGTGACTAAAGTGGCATTTTTCAGTGTGGTTAGCTTACCATAGTAACATAAGTAGAGCTAACTGCTCGTTCAGCTCTAATGCTGTTTTCTGATCATCTGTAAACTATACTTACTCTGTACTATACTTTATATTGATGACATAACATTTTAGTGTGTAAACAAAGCTGGGATCTTAGTAGTTTGTCGGAATGTTTTCAGTCATCCAGGTCATTTTTAAGGACTCAATTTTCAAGGTGAAGATGTATTCAGCTCTTCTCCAAGATATGTAAATTCTGAGTTCAACAGGTAAGAGAGTTGAGCTTATACACCTGATCTTAGTAGCTCAAACTGTTTACGTTTGTGAATTTTCAAAGACTGCTGCTGTTGGAATACTTATCCTTATAGGTTGGGATTGAGATTTTTAGATGCTAATTTATTTTAATAAATCCTGGCTCTGTCCAACTTGCTTTGTAGTATAGGCCCCTGGTTGACTTGATATTTTTGTCTTCCTGTGAGCTCAGTTTAGTTAACTATGGAATGGGCACAGAGTGCTTGGTCCTGCTTCAGTCTGACAGAGCCCTAAACATGCACATGAATTTGCCAGATAGAACAGCTCCACAGTACATAGTCTTCTCCACTGTACCACTTGGAGGCGTCCTGTTGAAAAAACTTAAAAAGATCAGGTTCTTTAAATTAATTGGATTTATCAGCCACATCCGAGTAGCGCTATTACTTTAAGATATTTGCTACAGCAAGGCCAGCCAAAAGAAGTTTCTAACCAAGTTATTACTCACAGAAGCTTTACTGTTTATTTATGTAAAATGTAGGGCAATGCAGACTAAAAAAATACACCTCTTTAATAAAATCTAATAACATTTTTATTGGCGAGGGAAGAGGAACTTGGCATGCACTTATTTGCTCAGTCACTGCAAAATTACTCAAGACAAAGCTGGCTGCATGTTTAAATGTTTAATTTATAAAGAACCTGACCAACTAACGTCTAAACTAAAGTCTTTGGTCAGTCTGACCCATATATACAATGACATCAACCCTTGTTGGTGCAGCTTCATCTTTATTTTTATGTACTGTAGAGCCAAGAGATTAAATAAGGTTGAAGTTAGGTGATAACGTGAAGGAATTTCTTTTGCTTTGTTTTTACACACTGGACTATTTCAGACCTTCTCTTGTGGTCTGAACATGTTGTTCACCATGGCCATGGCCATTTTTCAGACAATATGATTGATAACACAAAAATCTTTCACTCATAGTAAGTGGTTGGGTGAAGCCATTTATTGTCAAACAATGGTGTTTATCTTTTTAAATCATAATGACCACAGAAACTACCCAAATGACCTGGATTAAAGGTTTACATACACCATCACCATCTTTTACATCAATGACAGCTTAAAGTATTTTGTGGCAGTTGTGGATGAGGCTCTTTATTTTCTTTTTGGCAAAAAGCCTCCAGTTCCTGTAAATTCTTGGGCTGTCTGCATGAACTGCACGTTTGAGATCATATTGAGGTCAAGAGACTGAGGCCAGTCCAGAACCTTCACTTCATGTTGCTGTAGGCAATGACAGGTCGACTTGACCTAGTGCTTTAGAGTGCTGTTTATATTTTGAAATGTCGAAGTACGTCCCAACTGTGCAACTGATGAGTACAAATTTTCCTCCAGATTTTTCTAATAACATGCTGCATCCTGTATTTCAGCTTAAGTTATTGTGGGGTTTTCTTTGCATCCTGTTATGGGAATTGTACATCTCCATTAATATTGTATATTATGCTCTCACTCTTGCTCCAGGTCATATGCTTATCCACATACAAGTATGACTCTTGCAAAGAGAAACAAAACGTACACATGGAGGGTTTTGCTTAAAGATGTAAACAATACATGAAGCTTTTATAGGTTTACATTATGCCAGCCCCCCAGCTCCAGGGTCGTGGATGGACGTGTATTGAGCTGACGTGTCATTCATAGATGTGTGTCACTAAGTGTACAGGACAGAGTGTCCCTGGACAATGATTAGATGTAGTGCAAAGTGATGTCTCTGTATTGTTTGGATTAGCCTGGCGCCTAATATGAGATATAGTTAAAGACATTAAGTCATACTTGTATGTGGATAAACATATGACCTGGAGCAAGAGTGAGAGCATAATATACAATATTAATGGAGATGTACAAATCCCATAACACATCCCAAACATTTTGCTTGGCAGTTGTGGGTGAAATCTTTGTTGGTCTACCTGGCCTGGGTTTGGTTTCAACAGAATCCCTCATTTTGAGCACTGCTGATTGGCATTCTTAATTCCTTGGGTATCTTTTTCAATCCCTTTTCTTTCTATTGCTTTTCCCATGACTCAGACAGAATTGTCAGTGCAGCATTGGATGAAAGATGCAAGAGTCTGTCAGGAGCCCAGAAACTCACTGACCTTTTATACACACTCACTCATTACAAACAAACAGATCACAGGTGAGGATGGTTACCTTTAGTAGCCATTCAAACCTGTTTGTGTCACTTGTGCATGTGATCAGGCCAAAATCACCAGGGTATGTAAACTTTTTATCAGGATCATTTGTGTAGTTTCTGTTGTCATTATGATTTAAAAAAAGTAAACTCAATTGTTTGACAATAAATGGCTTCAGCCAACCACTAACTGAGTGAAAAAAAGCTTTTGCGTCATGAATGAAATAATGCATAAATTGTTGATAAAATGTAATCCTACTCTAATATTTATATTGATATTCACAAATTCAACCTGTTACTATATTAGTCATGTTTAGAATAAAATAAAGCTAGGGCAATTTTAAAATGTGCACAGGTCAGTACAGCCATCATCTATTGAGTTGAAAATAGTATTTATTGAGATAATATAACATGTCATGTGGACTATATAAATGCAGTCACTAGTGAGTTTAATCCTTGTAGAAAGATCAGACCCACAATTGTAGATTTAAGTTATTATTTTTAGTTTAGCGTCATTATTTGTCATTTGGAAAATGCCTGGTGGAAAAAAATAGTCCAAAGAGCACATTAGCATTGATTTTTTTTTATTTTTTATTTTTTAGACGTTTCAGGTTGATGTTGTATCGGTATCGAGATACTTTAGGCAGATTTTGGGTATTGAGGACAACACTAAGTAGCTTATGAAAATGTTTTTTGAGATATAAAAAATTTAATATTGATAAAATGACAAAGGTTTTGACTAAAATGTGAAACACATTACAGGAAAGAAACAACGGGGCCCTTAATCATTCATGATGCCAGCTCAGACGTCACAATGGATTAAGCAACAGTAAAAAGGGCAAAGAAGAAAAATGGAAAATGACATATGAACTACTACTACAAGGGAAAATGAATTTACCTTTCTGCTTGTGTTAGTCAAGTTGCCATTTTTTCACACTGTATCACACTGTAGCTGCAGTAATAAAGATTATTCCATGGTCTGGGCGCAAAGCCTATTACACTCTGCTGTGCATTAGTGGAATATACAATAAAAGTGAAAAAAGGCACCCGAGCCAAATCTCATTTCTTGAAAGGGCCGTGCAGTTTCCATAGTTTCCCAAAGTAACTCAATAAGTTCAAAAGAGCGTATCTGAGCCTAGATTATTTCAGAATATAAGACTGCTCAAAATAGTTTAAAGCAAATATATACCAGCATATGATTTCATTAAGTTGAGTTATGAAGTATATTCCTTGGCCCTTTCTTTTTTTTTCTCTCTACCATTTCAAGCTGTTAAATTTGTCCACTTATATTATACAAGTATTTTGAACAAGCCACAGTTTGACAAAATTTCAAACTGTGCAACTTTTCGACAATCCCGCAGACACACATTCAACAAACAAATGTCACTTGTGGTGGCTTTGTCTTGCTGTTCACTCCTGAAGGCTCTGACCATAGTTTTATTGAAGCACATTAATACAGTCTGCAGGCTAACAGCTTTTGTTCCTTTTCATGCCAGCAGGTGAACACAGCTTTCACAAATAAACACTGCCATTAAATGCCACTAGACCTTTAAACTACACTGTCAAAATCCATGTGAGCATTTTAGTCGATCCTGTAATCACTGCAATCCAAAATGTCATGTATAGTCAAGCTAGCATGAGTATACATAATGTGATTCTTTCAAGTTGTTCAAGTTGTTGTTAACCTGGGACAAATTTCATGTAGTTACCATGCAATTATCATGAAAATACAACTGGCAGAAGAAGTGCTAATAAATTTAAATATACTGGCAGAAATGGCCATTGGGCCCATTGGTAATTTTTGGGAGAATAAGAATGATAACTAAAAGTTCACATACCCTGGTGGGGAGCAGTGGCTCAGTGGTAGAGCAGTTGTCCTTCAACCGGAAGGTAGGAGGTTCGATTCCCACTCTCCCCACAGTTCTGTCGTTGTGTCCTTGGGCAAAACACTTAACCCCCCTTGCCTCCAGTGGTGTTCCAGCTATAACACTGGTGACCTCAATGGAACCTCAATGTAAGTCCCTTTGAATGAAAGCGTCAACAAAAATGTAAATGTAAAACTGGGGATTGGAAGCTTTGTGTAAGTCGCTTTGGATAAAAGTGTCTGCTAAATAACTAAATGTAAATGTAAACAAGTTTGAATGGCTACTAAAGGTAACCATCCTCACCTGTGATCTGTTTGCTCGTAATTAGTGTGTGTGCCTAAAAGGTCATTGAGTTTCTGGGCTCCTGACAGACCCTTGCATCTTTCTTTCAAGGGTCTGATGTTTCTTTATTCTGAGTCATGGGGAAAGCAAAAGAATTTTCAAAGTATCTGCGGGAAAAGGTAATTGAACTGTATAAAACAGGAAAGCGTTAAAAAAAAGACATCCACAAAATTGACGTTGCATGCATGGAACGTACTTGGACGTTCCAACATAAGAACAATCCAAAGCACAAGGCCAAGTCGACCCGTCATTGGCTACAGCAGCATAAAGAGAAGGTTCTGCACTGGCTTTAGTCTCCTGACCTCAGTATCATTGAGCCAGCTGTCAATGAAGTTAAATGTGGAAATACACAATATAAAGAACTGGGGTATGTAAACTATTGATCAATGTATTTGGGTCAAGTGCTATACCTTTAAGAAGGATATGTTCCATTTTGTTCCTTTTATGAGATTTTTACAAAATGATACAAAATCCCTGAAGCATTTTCTTTGTCTAGAGCAATCAACCGTATCACACTTTTCTTGCCATCAATGGTTTTTGTAACACCAAATCTTAACACTTTTTGGAAGCCCAGACAATATTATAGAAATGTTCCTTGGCTGTTTCCTACTAAATTACCTAAAACGTAAAACCATAATAAAAAATAAATAAATAAAAATTTTCAATTGAAAAGCAGATATGTTTAGGCTTATCTTAAAGCTTCCAATACCTTCCACTACCCAATGTTCTTTTTGCCATCCGTATCTCAGACACCACTCACCCAAAGAAGTAGCCTAGAGACCTTTCCTGCTTTTCTTTTATTAAAAAAGTAAAACCAAAAAAAACAATTCCACCACAGAATACTAATATTACACCAAACTGAGGTTTAGAGCTTACTGTCAACATTTAGCTATAGGCTATAATCAGTAACCTATACTTTATCACTAATTTTATAAAAAACAAATGTCACTAACATCCAGCTGAAAACAAATCTGTACGTATAGTGTTTTTTATCATTATTCTTTTGATTATTTTATATAATTGTGTTATGTGTGATCATTTTAATGGGTGTCAGACCTGTCAGAACTTGGTCCTGGCCCAGAAAGAGATCAGGGGCGTGGATGACAGACCATCCCGAATGGGTTTGGGACTGAATTCTGTTTCTGACAATCCTGGAGTAACCAGAATCCTCCAAACGCTCAAGGATTTCCCCCAGCTGCATTTCTGGTAAGGTTTTCTGTGTTCTGCAACTAACGCCCCTCTGTCTCCTGGTGCAGCTACCTTTTTCAGCTTTCTCCGCCCCAATCATAATGTGTATATTTTTATTTCTATTTTTATTTTATGTGCTGGATGTAGCATTATGTTTTTTAAACCCAAACTTTGTGCTCCTGTGCTTCTATAAAAAGGTGTGGATGGTTGTAAATATTGCGATTGTCCATTTTTATCCAAATACTAACGTAGTTCATATTAAGTTTTGTTGTTGTTTTCACTCTACAAAACTTGATTATGAAAAAGCATTGGGCTGCATGTAGTATGTGACTCACACTCATGACCATTCAAAAAGATGTAAAAATAACACTGGGAAAGACAATTTAAGAAATGGTGTGGAAACCATCATGCCTGAGACACCAGCACATTAATGTCAAAACATAGATCACGTTCCCACCACGCAATGAACCAAAACCTGCACAAGTTTCCGTTCATGTTTTCCCCTCAGATGATGAACTGAGCCGAGGACAAACACAATGGCGCTCCAATCGATAGCTCCATTTACAACATGAAAATTACCTGTGGAGAGGGAGGGGGAGGAAAAAACAAACCGATAATCTTCAGACTGTCATTCCCCTTGTGCAAGGGGAAATCAATCACTGGTTGGATTTCAGACAATGCGCACTTTGGAAAATCACAATCATATATCACAATAGGTGCATCCCTGCAGTGGAGCTTGTAAACAAACAATCCACAGCCAGACTTTCTTTTAGATAGTTGTTTTGTTTGCTTTTGAAAATTGGACTTTTAACAGCAAAGAAATCATGCCAACACATCCTCTCTCCTTTCATCCCACCAGAAACCACTCATGTTCTGTAGGGCAAAAGGCCCGGATGAATGTGGTAATAATGCTTCCTGATGTTGTGGAAACTTGAAGTCAAATATTGTCATAACACAATCATATAGCAGTGCTACAATTTAGAATGAATAACTTTTATGACTTCAGAGTTAAGACATTGGAAAATGGCATACATCCTCACATATTTTGGTTATTATTTATTTTTTTATTTGCATTTTGGGGACAATTTAATTCCATACATTTTTTTGCCATTCATTTTGACACGAGCTCAAACAGTAACAATATTTTTAGACGGCTGTTATTTAAATAGTTTGACAAGTCATCTTTCACACAAACGCACACATAGTATATGCTTGTCCATTTTGTGTCACACCAAAGTAGTGATGGACAGACCCTAAGCATACATTATCAAACTTATTTTTCATGTCCAGGTGAACATAAGAATTTAGAGACTTATTAGCATGTATCCTTTAGCTAATGTAGTGATAATTACTCCTTTAACTGAAACAGCTAAATGCCTCACTTGCTAATTGCTGTTTACACAGACACCAACAATAAGCAGCTTATGTTGTTTTCAAGTGTCTATAAACACCAAGGAATCCTCTTGCTATTTTTGAAATAAACATAAATCACTTTAGAAGTTATAAAAGTTTTACTGGTTGTCTGGTAGAGTTTGTATCTAGACATTTCCCAGACTAGACTGAATGTGCATGAGTTATACAGTGGTTTATACATGCCAGCATGTGTACTTCGGATTGGCAACAAAAGAGGGGAGGGTTCTCTGGTTTAGACTTTGGAGTCCCTTTGTCGGTGCTCTGGGCTAGACAAGTCCCTTGGCATGTTGTAGAGCCAACAGGGCTGCGGCGAATGTACATTGTCAGGTGCAGCAGCTCCCACCGTTGCTCAATGTTCTTATGTGGTTGTCATCATAGTCATGTGAGGGTCACCACGGGGCGGTTTGGGCACCTGTGACGATCACACTACACAGATTGTTCTGTGTTCCTTGTGTTTGTACAATGTTGCATGCAAAGATCTGTAAATATTAATCATGTCTGCAATGGCAAAATAGTGTATGACTTTATTATTGCATGTGTGAAGCAGCTAAAGTTTGTGAAAGTAAACATAATATAAAATATACAACAATTCTCTCATTTTACATCTTTTAGACGTAAACACCTGAGCATTTCTAAAGACGTGTAGAGTGTACATACATATAGATATGGTGTGTGTGTGTGGAAAAGTTGTGTATACCCACCATCAACACAGGGAACACCCATGTCCCTACATAACCCTGACCTTCTGTCTACAAACCAGACAATTGCTCCTCATCATCTGGAGTACACGAGGAAAGAGGGGGAAAGTGGTAATCACTGTCACTATAGTATTCCTCATCCTCACCCAGTGAGCCATTCTCAGCTAACATAAGAGGAAGGGTAAGCGCATCTTGCTTGGTTAGGGCTGAGTTAATTGCACAACCCATGAGGTGACTTAAACAAGAAATGCAGCAACAGCCAGCAAGGATTAATACTGCCAGTGGTAATGAATGACAGCACTACAATTCTCATTCACAACCTGAGTTCTCAGCCAACTCGTTAGATAATAAGCGTGGAGCAGTAAGCGTGCCATCAGGAAAAGTGTTGTTGGAATGTAGGTGCAAGAGGAAGAGCCAAACATAGAATAGACACAACCCTTTAGTTAACATAACTAAAGCTAATCTATTTTACCAAGCATGTGGGGTTCCACAGTGGTCTGTCTTGGGACCTCTTTTATTCAGTCTTTACATGCTTCCTTTACACAGCTGTGATGTTTCATACCATAATTATGCAGATGACACCCAGATTTACATTTCACTCTCAGCAGGTGAAAAATGGACCAATCCGTTCACTGTGTCACTGCATCAAACAGATTGATGACTTGATGCAGAATCATTTTCTCCAACTGAACAGAAACAAGACTGAACTAATAATCTTTGGGCCACAGAAACAAAGAGAAAAGTGTCAGCAGTCACCTCGAGTTTATTTCTCTAAAATCTAAAAATCAGGTTAGAAATCTTTTCTGCATTGGCTTCCTGTTGCTCAGAGAATAGACTTTAAAACAGCACTGCTGGTTTAAAAGTCTCTTAATGGTTTAGCACCAGAATATATTTCTGACATGCTAGTAGCTTATGAGCCTCCTCGGACTCTGAGAACATCTGGGACAGGCCTTCTGCTCGTGCCCAGAGTTAGAACTAAACAGGGTGAAGCAGTGTTAAAGTTTCATGCAGCAAAAATCAGGAACAGCCTCCCAGATGAAGTAAAACAAGCCTCAACAATGTTCAAGGGTTAAAAATCTTCCTCTTTAGCTCCGTATACCTAACAACTCAAAGTGTTTTTTTTATCTGTACTCTTCTCTTTAAATGTTAAAATATGTTTCTTAATCTAAATCTTTTAAATTGTCTTTGAGCACTTTGAATTACCCATTGTATAATTTGTGCTATTTAAATAAAATTGTCTTGCCTTGCCAAAAATGAGTTAATTTAGTTCACATTTTTGTTTGCTGTTATCCAAGGAGAGATGGAGGAGAATCCCATGGCAACAGGATCCATGGCCAAATATTCAGCAGGGACTCGACAAGGGACCCCGACTGAATAAATGTACTGATGTGCTCATAACCCTGGCCATGAATGATAAGACAAAAATCTTTTATTCACTCATAGTTTGTGGTTGGCTGAAGCCATTTATTGTCAGACCATTGTGTTTACATTTTTAAATCCTTATGACAACAGAAACTACCCAAATAACTCTCATCAAAAGTACATACCCCAGTTCTTAATATCGTGTATTTCCACCTTTAACATCAATGACAGTTTGAAGTCTTTTGTAGTTGTGGATGAGGCTCTTTATTTTCTCAGATGGTAAAGCTGCCCATTCTTTTGGCAAAGGTTCTCCAGTTCCTGTAAATTCTTGGTGTGTCTTGCATTAAGTGCACGTTTGAGGTCTTCCCAGAAAGGCTCAATGATGTTGAGGTCAGAAGATTGACCTTGAGACTTTATGCTGCTGTAGACAATAACAGGTTGACTTTGGATTGTTGTCATGTAGGAACATCCAAGTACTTCCCCTGCACTTCCCTTTGTCTTTGTAGCTCACACATCCCCAAAACATCAGTGATCCACCTCCATGTTTCACAAAAAGAATAGAGTACCCTGAATCTTTGAGTAATTTCTGCTTAAATAAGAGCACTGTGGACGGGAGAGTAAAGACACAAGTGACATCTTGGCTACAGAAAATAAACCTAAAAAATATTGTTCTAGAAATAACCTAGCTTGGAAATTTACTCTATGGCACTATTTATCTCATTTTAGTTAAGACCCAGAGGCATTAGCTATGAAGATGACTGTCCAATGACGCACCCAAATACCAAAGGGGCACGCAATAATGAGTAATATAAAATGGCATTTTATCTTTCTTGACATCACAATTTGTTAAAAGGAAATATTTTTGTTTACTGGTTATTGTTATTGACAAACTGGTAACAGATTTTAGTGTGTGGCCGTACTGAGTAGCAAATAAGATTATGTATGTCTTACTCTACCTTTTCAGTTGTAAAAGCAGTAGTATTATAATTTTCACTTTTATTTCTTTACATATTATTTTCACTTCTATTGGAAATGGAAAAAATGTGCCTGTCTGTCTCCAATACCTTCACTACAAGATGTCAGACAGACTACCCAATATGTTTTGGATGAACTTTCCACTCCACAGATATACTTTACAAACATCCTCTCCATGTTATGTTTACCCTGGAGTATAGCGTAAATCTACATGACACACATTATTCACCCTCGTCTTGATACAGGATCTGCCCGCTCCCCTGCTTCATGTCCGTAGGCGTGTGCATGAGTCCCTTTGACAGAAAAGAAATCAAGATCTCGTCTCACTTTGGCCCCCTGCCCCGTGACTCAGAGGCGTCCAGTGTCAAGACGCTGCCTCGGGGGCCACAATGTCATCTATGCAGGGGCTAGGAAAATAGATGTGGCAAGCCAGCACTGTACACCTCCCACTCCTCATGCTTCAGTGCCGTCTCATGTGTCCCGTGGATAATGCAGCTGTCTGGTCTGTACACTGTACGAGTGCACATGTGTAAAGGGTAAACAGGCAGAGACAGGGAAAGACATGGAGACAAATAGAGTGAATGGAAGAAGAACCTTGCCCTTAACTGATTTAGGACACAGTAGAGTAGAAAAGTATACAAGTATTGGAGAGCTGTACAGAAAATGGTTTGTTGTCTGTTTTGGCCAATAAAGTACATTATATTGTTTTGTTAAAAAAAAAAGATCATAATGCAAGCAGGTATTTATACATATGGATAGAACCACTCAATTGTTGGTTAATATTTTATAGTCTGTAGTTTGTTTTATGGGATGGATTTTATATTTTACTAACAAACCCATTGAGTGTATGTTTGGTGAATGGCAAGGCATTTTGTTCTGCTTCATATACTCTAATATTTTTAAACTTGCTCCAGAGCACATTCTCTCTAAAACTAAAAGAATCCATAAGAGTTTATTTCTCAAAAAACACCTTCACTTTCTGCATTGGGTTTAAGGTAAATTACAGCCAGGTGCTACTGCTCGTCATTCTTTAATTAAGTAATTAGAAGTTCTGCATGTCAAAGCGATTTCTATGATCTGATGCTGTTGGGATTAATTGAATCAGGCCTTTAATTTTGGAACTGGAATTGTCCGCAGCCAAGTCGGATGTGTCTTGTATAAGAAGCAGCACCTCTAAGGCCATGAATCTTCATTTGAAAAGGGTGGCATGCCCCTTTTTAGATTGAAGGATTTTGTTGTGGAAGAGTTCTTCAGGTCTAAAAAGGATAAAGGATAGAGGAAGAGATTGACAGATGTATTGGAGCAGCGCCTACAGAAAGGCTGTCTAATAAATACCCACCCATTGTGGAATGAAGACGCTACGGGTCGATAAACATTCCAACCCTCACCTATGGTTAGGAGCTGTAGGCCTACATTATCTCAAAGGGAACTCGCAGTAGCAGAGGAACAACAGGCGAACTCCACACTGAAAGGCTGTCACCTTCTTGCTGTTAGGCAGGAGCACTGACAACTCTGTACACACCTATGTTTTGTAATACAGGCAGCCAAACCTATGCATTGTGGCTGGGAGCTATTTTAGCTGTAGAGTAAGAAGGTATGTCACCTGAAAAAATTAAGGACCAAAACAAATTAAATAATATAGTGAACAGATAAAAATGATAAGCTTAGAATCTGAGAGGAAAGTTGCCTCAGAGAAGTCTATAAAGCTGGAGTCAAAACAGGGTTGCAATGAAATGGGGCCATACTTGAAATCCACTGAAAAACGTTCTTACAGTTCTGGAAACTGTCCAGTGTGTTTTCTTTCATTCTTTTGTTTTTGTTTTCCATGGATTGCATAAAAAATGTCAGTGTTATTCAATGTCAAACAACACCATTCTTGAAAACATATCTACATTTCCAATATGTGCCTTTTCTCACATACCTGCGCTACACAAATAAGATTTCCTGACACCAGGCTCTGCGCATCCTGCCTTCAATTTTGTGTTTAACAAGGCAGGTCTGAGATATCTACTCCCCACTAAGCTGAGAGAGACGGCCGAGCGAAAGGTTCACAGAGGCTCGCTGCGATAAGATGACATGTGGGATGTGCAAAACAGATGACAATGAAGATAGCGCCTGGTGTGACAGTGAATAATTGCACACAGAGAGGTGTCAGTATCTTGACAAAAGTTCTTTGGTTGATTCTGTGAAAAGAGACGGGATGACTTTATCTACAGCAACATTATGTGTACAAATAGATGTAATTATGTTTTCATTGCAACGTTTTTGTGAAGGGAAATGTGAGTTTTGAAGTGTATGGTAGATAGGTATTAAGAGATGAAAAGTGAAAATTAAAAATGGTGCGCTGTCAACTCTGATACAAAAACTGTTGTTCAAAAGTAAACAAAAGCAGCAGGAGAATAATACAAATCTTTTTAAATTCGATGTAGATGTTTTCTAAATTTAATTTAACCGTGTAACTGATTTTAAACTGTATTGAAATAATATTTTGATATAGCCAAAAAACATAATTCCGATGTTGGTATTTGGTTTCAAAACAAAAGAAACCCCTGTAAGGCTCATAGACAGCTAATGGTTGACCTTTGCAACATAACGTATTGGCTTTGCACAACACAACTAACCCAAACAACTTGTATGGTATTTTAATTTTTTTTTTGTAAGAAGCGGTTTAAAGAATAAGCACTCATTACAACATTGAGAAACACAAAGGTCTCTCAATATCATAAAGTTTAAAAAGTGGAACGGCCCATATTCCCAAATCTTGTGCCGGGCAGGAGAATAGAGTATGTAATAAAGTAAAGTACTTCTAAAAGTCTGTAATGTCTTCCAAGCCTTAACACTCACATTTATGTTTGGTCTGTTTTAATGGATTCAGCGACAGAGACTTCTCCACAGACGCTTAAAGGGGAGATTTAAAAAGCTTTTGACCAAACAGAGCTGAGACATAGACATTTACTATCCCCAACAGTGTGAGTTAATCATGATATTAGTTATCCTTAGTTCAAAAAATGGAAGTCTTTAATTCAGAAATGTAAGAAAGTACACTGTACTGTAATATACTGTACATCGAATTGTTTTTACCTAGAGATTTCTTGTAAATGCTCTCCAGTTTCTCTTATGTTCTTTTGTGAACAAATAATTATCAGAGAAAACATGACAGCGACATATCAAGTCAAGTCAAGTTGAGCTTTATTGTCATTCCACTACATGTGGGTACATACAGGGAACGAAATTTCGTGCCTCACAGGACCACGGTGCTACATAAGTACAGACATACAACCATGACGTAAGACACTAAAAACCTATACATAACTAACCTACTGACACATTTGAATATAATATATATAAAAAGATGTTAACCTATACAGATTAAAAATAAAATAAAATACAAACTATACAAATGCTTCACATAGAACTGTACATGTGCAAGAGAACATTATGAGAAAAGCAGCTGGCTTGGGATCAGTGCAAGATTTTTCTAATGCATGAGCATGTAAACATACATATAGTACTGAGGCTGTCTGTGGGGTTATGTACATACAGCAGTGTGTGAAAGTGACTAGTGCAGGGGGTCTCAGGGAAGGGAGGGAGGGTTTGAGTTCAGGGCTCTCACAGCCTGGGGGAAGAAGCTGTTAAGCAGTCTAGCGGAGCGGGCTCTGATGCTCCTGAACCGTCTTCCTGATGGAAGGAGCTGGAAGAGACTGTGGGAGGGATGGGTTGGGTCCTTCACGATGCAGTTGGCTTTGCTGGAGCATCGCGCAAGGAAGATGTCCAGAATGGAGGAGAGGGGCACCGATGATTCTTGCAGCTGTGTTCACTGTCCGCTGTAGGGTCTTGTGGTCCGCTGCCCTACAGTTCCCGTACCAGACAGTGATGCAGCTGGTCAGCACGCTCTCAATGGTCCCCCTGTAGAAGGTGGTGAGGATAGGCGGAGGGAGACTTGCTCTTTTCAGCCGGCGGAGGAAGTGTAGGCGCTGTTGTGCCTTCTTGGAGAGTGACATGGTGTTGGTGGTCCAGGTGAGATCCTCTGTGATGTGCACCCCCAGGAATTTAGTACTACTGACTCTCTTTACAGTCGAGCTGTCGATGATCAGTGGGGAGTGGTCAGCAGAGTTTCTCCTGAAGTCCATCACAACCTCCATTGTCTTCTCCACATTGAGGGACAGGTTGTTAGAGCCACACCATACAGCCAGCTGTGCCACTTCCTCTCTGTAGTGAGTTTCATCATTTTTGCTGATGAGACCTACCACCGTTGTGTCATCAGCGAACTTGATGATGTGGTTGGAGCTGAACTTGGCAGTGCAGTCGTGGGTCAGCAGCGTGAAGAGCAGCGGGCTGAGCACACAGCCCTGTGGGGCACCTGTACTCAGTGTGGTAGTGCTCGAGGTGTTGTGGCCGACACGGACTGACTGAGGTCTTCCAGTTAGAAAGTCCAGGATCCAATTACAGAGGGAATTGTTGAGGCCCAGCAGGTTTAGTTTGTTGATGAGCTGTTGTGGGATTATTGTGTTGAATGCTGAGCTGAAGTCAATGAACAGCATTCTAACATAGGAGTCTTTGTTTTCTAGGTGGGTAAGAGCCAGGTGGAGGGTGGAGGAAATTGCATCATCCGTAGAGCGGTTTGGACGGTATGCAAACTGGAGTGGATCAAGTGTGTTGGGAGTCCGGTTTTAATATTGTGCATGATTAGTCTCTCAAAGCACTTCATTATAATTGGGGTCAGTGCTATGGGACGGTAGTCATTTAGACAGGACACAGGTGATTTCTTCGGTACTGGTATTATTGTTGTTGATTTGAAACATGTTGGGACGACTGCCTGGCTCAGTGACGTGTTGAACGGTTGTGTTGAATTAAGTCCAGCTTGTTTTCCAGAGAGCGAACGTTTGAGAGCATAAGTGTTGGGAGAACCGGTCTTGTGGGGTTGGCCCTTAGCCTGGCTCGTATACCTCCACGCTTACCGCGCTTCCGTCCTCTCTCACACCGCTTGCGACGCCTCCTTGTGCGGGTAGCGTCAGTAGGCAAGGCCGCGGTCTCGAGGTCCGGCTCCAGCAGTAAACAAAGGCCTCGTAGCTTTTCAGTGGCCGCCGGCGAGAGTTGGTGTGTGGATGCGTTGCAGATGTCCAAAAGGCTATGGCAAATGAGATATACAAACAGAAGAAATATTGTTTTGACATGAGCTGTTAGACTACTGAGACAAAGGAATCCAACACTGAAGGACTGATGAAACCAGCCGGCTGGTATTATATATTCATCTTGACATTTAGCTTCTCTCAGTATCAAAACCCTTTCCTTCCTGTCACTGTCAAGGCAGCTCACCTCATTTTCTGCAGAAGAGTTTACCTTCTTTGACATTTGGAGTCGGGTGCAGTTGAAGTCCAGGTGGGAAAGGTTTAATGTGGATTTAATGGGGGGAGTTATAGAAATGTTCACAGTCACTGCATTCAACGTCTGAATCCCTAAAAGCTGGTAAAACTTCTTTGAATAGTACACCTTCAGAAAATGCTTGTGCACGGTTTGTAAATGGGTAGAGTAAATTTAATTAGAATTAGAATAGAGGTAAAGTTAAACAAGCTTCAGATTTGGGGTAAACAGGAAGTAGAGCAGCTATTGCTTACTACAAAATATCCACATAAGCAATAATATGGTAAATAACGGTCCAATAAACAGTAGGTGACACAAAGACAGTGCATCACAGTGCTGCCCTTTACACAAAAGACAGAAGAAGTCGCAATGTATTACATAGATCTTTGATTGAGGACATGTTGCAGTTAAAGAGATGATCACATGATCAAATAGGATGAGAAGTTGTTAGCAGTGGGACTGTGACCATACTATATACAAACAGAGATTTCATGTCCAGCTACTGCATGTTAGTGTATACAGACCCAGCCTCTTCATCCTATCAGGCATTCCTTTGGAGACTCTGGTTGAAGCAGTAAAGAAACAGTCACAAAACAGGATGGATGCTGTACTGAACAACCTGGACCATCTTCGGCATTTGGCTTTTAAACAACAGAGAGCAGCCAGTGGATGTCTGAGATCAGTGAGCTGGCACCCAACTTCTTCCCATCTGCCATTAGACTGTACAATAAATCAGTCTATATATCAACTTAATTTACCCATGGCGATAAATAAAGTAAAATTGAATTAAATTAAATTTAAGTTGTAATAACCTAAGAATGCAAGTCTGCTTTTCAGATGTGGTTTTATCCTTTGACATTCTTGTACACCTCAGACTAGTGTTGTAGTTGAGACCACAACATTTTTCAATTCAAAAACAAAACCACAACCTTGAGGACTCAAAGGTATACCAGGTATTATCAGATATCATGCTACATTATGCTACATTGAAAGTTCAAATTGTCCTATTTAAAGACCTGCATTAAACAAATATTATTGTAATCATTAGTATTGATATTATTAGTATTATACACCTCCTACCTTCTACCAATTAGAAGCCTGCACAGAACATATTATTAGCAGTTCATAACAATACCATAGTAACAATAATATCACTCTCGTCCAATTCTCTATGTTGCAACCATTGTGTGTATATACTTTATACATATGTGTGTTTCACTTTTGTCATGTTTCACACCTCACACAGAAAAAAAAGGATAGGAGGGAACAGTTATAACAGACAGCAGCTCCAGTCTTACAGCAAGAGGAAACTGATTGAGGGGTTTGTATTTAGATGGAGTTACGATGTAAAAATGAGGTTGAATCTGAGACAAGGCCAACTCTAAAAGACAAATAACTAAGACTAGTTTTGAAAGCAGACTCAGACATGTGCCATCTCCAAAGCTTCAACAAAGTAATACGATAAACATCTATTATATTTGTTACTTTACATGTACAGTAGTAACTTAAGACATGTTATGGAGCAGAATTACTCTTCTCTGGCAACAATTGATTCACACACTGACTGCTGATTCCGAGCTAGGTCATGAACAAAGTGAGCGCTTCAACAAATCAGCTTTATGATGTCCCATTTCTCATCTGAGCTACTGCATGACAGGTAGCAGCGTAAGAGTTGTGTGCTGCGTCACAGGGAACTTTTAAATGACAACTATGCTCGGTTGCACTTCTGCCTCAGTTTATGAAGTCATATTGGGCCAAACTCCTGGTGTACTTAGGCCTTGTGAAGAATGTGAAAAGCCTAAGTGGGGAGGAATGGGAGAGTTGATCATGTTTGTTAAGTCAGCTTGGCTTCGTGTGCAGAATCGTGCTCCGCGGCAGCCTACAGGAGTGGCGCGACGTGAGCCTGAGTGGATGTGAAATGTGGGCACAAGCTGTGGGCGAGATCCACTTCCTCTGTCTCTATAGAGATGACAGGGAGACAGGAAGGGCCCGTGCACGCTAGGCCGTCACTAATTCAAGATGGCAACCACAGTCAGAGGAGCTGGCATCTAATGATAATCTGTCTGAAGAGGTCATTGCTGGTGACAACGGGAAAGCATCTGTTTGTTGCTATGTGAAAAATACCTTGTATCATTTTCTGCTTGAAAGGGCAATGTCTGTTGTCGTCTGCCTTTAATGTATCATTTATTAGTGACATGATTTTTTTTTAAATAGGCCATCTGCTGAAGGGAATTAATTTGCTGTTATTTGTACTTTTTGACAACATTGCTGTAGTGGCGGTGGATCACAAAAGCACTGGTTGCACTTCACACAAAAAAAAAATATGACAAGACAGTCAAAATTTTCAAGACACAGAATAAGTCAATATTAGTTTTCGATTTGTTGAAGACAATTCAGTTTCAGGTAATCTTTAAAGCTAGCTGCTTATTAATCCATGACCATATCTTAGTATAATATGGTAATGTTTTTGCCAAACTTAGACTTAAACCTTTTCAATTCCTTTAAATGTTTCCGATTTCATATCTCCAGGAACAATTTTCAGACTCATTTTACTCTGGCTCTGGAAACCATGTCTGTCTCTGCTTCTGTCATGCAAGCTACTTTCTTGGTTGGTATGTTGTGACGTTTTTATGAATCTCATCAACCACAGTGGCATTTGGCTTCATGCTTGAAAAGGTCACCAAAATCTTTCATACACATCTTCATTCTGCAATATCATGTAGTTTCTAACTTAACTCTCAGCTATAGGCCAACCATATTATGTGCACTGACAGATAGGGCATAAAAACATTAGCTTCTTTAATAATGGGTTGCCAGTGCAGAATATGTCAGGTTATCTCCAACCACATTTACCAATCTTTCTTCTTCATGAATTTTACCTAGCACCTAAAAGATCCTGTTGAATCATGTAATATACAATTTAGTATGTCATTTTTTATTTTTTTTTATTGCAAAGGGATTAAAAAAATGACACAGTATGAGTCCAAGCTCCTATAAAAAGGTTGCATTCCCACCAGTCAGGATCTGTGGCCACTTCTGGTTCTAAAACCGAAATGCAAAAAACTGACAAAACCATAAGGACCTAAATTACTTGGTTCTAAGTGAAGCAAAAAATATTAAGGTAATGCCATTACTTCAGCCTGCCAATTATGTGAGCAATTTTCCAACAAACAAATGTCTTTATAAATCCACAAATGTTATGCATCCAATAGTTGAACCTATCCACTGTTCACGGAGCAGCTCCTTCCAATGACGACTCACCGCCATGGAAACTGGAATGAACACTGGCCATTTTATCAGAAAGCACCAAATTTCTGTCTACAGACATGAACAAGATCTATAACCACCATTGAGCCTGGTCACAGTGAATATATAAAAAGTAATGAAGTTTTTGATCATAATCGTATAGTCATAATACAGTCTATTCATGTTGATTAATGCTAATTAACAACCTTACATTGACTCCAATCTCCCTTTTTCTGAAACACAAATACACGCTAAACAACTCTATATAGTCATTGACCAATGTCAGATTTAGAAAGGGTATTGGTGGTTGAAAATAGCCTACTCCAATAATCCTTAAAGGAGCTTAAAGGGCTATTGTTGATCTTGTCACCATGGCACCATGGTAGTGGGTTAAGCACAAGTGAGTCTATTTCTATGTTAAGAGTTAAAATTGCCATGAAGTGAAACAGTTCCCAGGCTGTTATAACAATTAGGTAGTCATAATGTTATGGCTTCATCTTAACATATATTTAGTATTGCAACTGACTCTTTTTTTTACAATAGGACTATGTCAATACAGTTGCTGTTCATCTCCATACCTGCTATTTCCAGTCAGACTTAGAAACCAATTATCACATATTTTATCTTTGAAAGGGATATTGACTTATTAATTGCAAGTTTCCAAGTTACAATGGCAATCAATGGTGACAAAGGCTTGTGAATGAAATACAGTTGGAGGAGAGGCTCTAAAGCTTGGAAGCAGGCACCTGACAGAAAACCTGGCTCATATTCAGACCAATGTTCAATCAACGTCTCTGTCCTACTATAAATGGGCCTTTCTACTCCCACTTGAGCACTGCCAACTGTTCTCCCTGAGCTACTTGTCTTTGTCTGCGTCGAAAACCTACACTTTTCTCAATAAGACAAGATCAGCTGCTGCTTGACTTTGTGTGATCTGTGTAGGATTTGTGTAGGGACTAGAGCCTGGACATCACTGCCAATAACCATTTTGAACATTTAGTTTTGTGCTTGGCCTTAATAGATAACTAGGTTCCATTAAGCCCTCTTCAATAAGTGGATGGAGATCACAGGAAAAAGGGTTGAGACCAGTTCTGTGAGAAACACATCTTTTATCATCCCTTCATTGTAAATCCAATAAAATAATGAGAGGAAATATTACATAAGTATTGAATTTTAGGCCAAACTGACCACAAGTGCTTTGGAGGATCTGATTTGTTAATGGGGAAGAAACATTCCATTGTCAAAGGCAGTTTACAGAGAGAACATTCATCCAACACAAATTTTCCAAATTATGATTTTCGTTACTAAGGTCCTAATTCTCCAAGTTTAATCAAAGCAGCCCAATGGTGTCACTGGATCAGAAATTGAACCTAGTAGTGTTAAATTTTAGACCCATTTTTTTAATTTCTTCCCAAATAAACCCTGATCATGGTCTTGTACTGGTCTCAGTAAGTGTGGTCTTAACTAAAACACTTTGCTATCAGGACTGACTTAAGAAGGTGAAAACAGAAAGATTCTAAAACCACAAAGACAACAGATAATGTCCCACTGACAAATGCACACTGTCCTCTCTTAATCCATTAAAAACAATATAATAAATTGTAAAAGACTGTGAGGTTAATAACATCCCAAATCAAGGCCCAGAGTTTGGATCCCCTTTGATTTAAAGCTAATGAATGTGTAATTTAATTAAAGGCCTCATTGTTTTTGGAGGTCTGGCCATAGTCTCACAGGGATGGCACTAGCAGCTGCTCTGTGATTCACTCTTCTTTGTTTCCCTTTATAATATGTCCATTTTATCTGGCATAACAAACTAACTTTTAAGTGACTAAAATGTGACTTCCATGACAAAGGGTCAAGAATCTCTTGGCATTTGGCCGTCAAAGTTACCTGTAAGTTCAGTGCACTCTAGTTTTTCTAGGGTCGTATTGTAACAATTCATGGTTGACAGAGTCTAAATAAAATGTTTTCAAGTGAGATCAGTGATAACATCATGGATATAGATTATATATCATGCTATACCCAAACGTATTAACTTAATCCTATGTTTAATTATAAAGATGAATCAGGAAAATTACTAATTGTGTGTCAGAATAAAATGTGTAGTTCAATCATTTGTAAATGTACAAGGGTTAGATATTTTTTGACCAATTGGTTACAGTAAATGAAACGCTAAAGCATACACTGCTGTAAATGGGGCTAGTGGGAATCTGTTTAAAACATTTTTAAACACAAAAGACTGAACTATATTGTTTTTTTAAAAGATCAATATCCTCAATGTTGTTGCTGAAATATGGCCCAAAGTTTTGTTCAGTTTGGTATAGATGCTTTTAATGAGATGTGCTAAGTTCTAGGGTTAATTAATTAAAACACAAAGCCAGTGTTATTGTATCAGCTTCACCAAACTGAGCGTGTACTCACAATTATCTACTTAGGAGATCTATCCCTAAATATAGCAAAATCCCTCTTAAATATGGGACTATCCCTTAGCTGTCCTTTTGTGTTTATTAATTCTGTGTGAAAACATTGAAGCAGATTCCTGGACATTAATAAACACAGAATCCTACGTTTGATGGATGGATGGACTGTGGCAAACCAAAGCTACACTACTCACAGGAGCCAGTGATTGATGACACAGCCGGCAATTTCAATCTTTCACTGTTTTTGTCAAACCCAATTGTTAAGTGTAGATTTGTATTTGTCTCAAACACTAAAAGTATGCTTTTCTTTAGAGTTCCTCAGAGTTGCAGAGTAAGTTCTGAGTTGATAAAACCAAACAAATCCAAACTGAATAACTTTGGGTTCATTTGTTGCACAACGCTGGTTATCAACTTTCTCTATCAACTTTAAACCTTAAACCAATGATTAGTGGGTGTGTCTGTGCAGTCAACAGCCACTAGTATTCAACCAGGAGGGAAAAGGGGGTGTGGCTATTTCTTCTAAGAAAAATGAAGAAACATGGTCACAGCCAAAAACAGGACAAAGCGGAAAAGACTGATTGTATAAATTTTAAGACAGTAACCGCAAATGGCTCATTCTGAGGATGTTCCAACTTAAAAACTCATGGTATATTTCTTATAAACACATATCACACATTTTGTGATGTTTCACACTAAGTGTAATTTTTATTGACTTTAAAAGACCATATAAAATATTACTCAAAAATATAAAAATTATCAAAAACAATTGACACATTTTGAAATTAAACTTACTTCTGACCTAAATTCAAAAGTATTGTAGCAGCCAATAAAATTTAAATAGGGAAAAAGCTTTCAAAAGTGTAACTGATGTCCTGTACATTTTTGTGTGCAATTCAATAAAGTAGCCTATATTCTCTGAACCAAAAGAACAAAAGGTTTGAAGTCAGATCCATGTGACTTTGCTCACACCTGATTGGTGACTTTGGTTTTGCGGACTCTAAACCAAAACTAAACCTGCTACAGAGCAGGGTAAGCCGTGTGGTGTAAGTTACCATGGCAATGAAACCCACGCAATACCAAACCACTTTTTGGAAGCAGAAAACTCAAGAGTTTGAGTTCAAGACAAACCTAAACCGGCTTCTAGCAACAGGCCTCTGGGCTCTGGGCTCTAACATGTTTTAGATAACAATACTGTATCCTTCCCATACTTTCAGCTCTGTGACTTCACACAAGGGACTTACCTTGAAGTGATCTCTGGAGAGCAGAGGATCTTTCAGACAAGTTGGGTTAATGCTCTGCTGCCTGTTGGTTAAACATTAGAAAGGTGTTGGCGTTCCAACACCTAATGGAACTGTTTCTACGACAGTTTTGTCAGAAAGCACTATTCTGGTGGAGTTGGAGTCAAACTGTGTTGATAAAAGGGAGGTAATTATTCGTGTTTCATGTCATCAAAATTATAATGCAATTAGTAATTTTAAATGGCAAAGCTTTTTAGTGTTGCTTTATGTATTAATAAAGCTCATCTGATGCTAAATATGAGGTGGTTACCAATCTCTGCTGTAATATGTACACAATGAAGTGAATTGAACTTTTTAGAATACTATTGTGAGTGAAAAAATTATCCCAGCTCAAAGTAGGGGTGGGCGAGACATTTAATAGCTTCAGATTTCAAAAATAGCAATAATCCGTAAAGTGAAAGACAGAAAGCAATCAGAGAAATGTAGTCCAATAACCTGTTTGGTGGTTTTGTGGGTGTAAAACAGAAAAGAAGCCAAGTGCTTTGATTAAGCAAGGTGCTTCTTTGTGTTTTAACAGGACCTTATGTGGTGTGTTATGTTACACTAGACTCTTTTCTTTGCAGACAGGAAAGGCAGAATGGTATCAGAGCACTGTAAATACTATAATATCAGAGTTTAGACATTAGGAAACACACAGTAATGCTGCAAATGTTCCGGCTTTGTTGTGGTTGTTTCATGTTGACAATGATGATATAAAAAAAATAAAAATAATAATAATAGTTTTAGTTTATGTGAAACTACTTTTGTAGTGCCTTTCTTTAAAGTGGGAATTTTATTAAAATCCAAAACAGTACAGTTCTTGTTCAGCATATTTTACGGTAAACTCAAAAAGGAACATAATACCAGATCAGAGTTTTTTCAGTTCAGGATTTCAATACAATAGTATGACTTTAGCAAATGCTACCCTAACCCAAAAATAAGGGATGTTCCTATTGGTTACAACACTAAAACACTTACAACACTAAAAACTAATTTGTTTTACTTTAAACTAAAATGTGCTGCACTTAAAACATGGAGATAATAGTGGGATCACATGGTCTTAAGCTGAACTGAGCGCAAGAAGTGTAAGGTAAGATCTAAACCTTTGTTTGACGTACAGTATGTCTTAAAGAATGTGCTGAACTGATTTGGTTTTACTTGCAAAAGACAAGTTCTTCTCCACTTCTTTTATACTTGGTGTATCTGAACTTGGAATTGCAATGCAACATCAAACACTAGATTTCCTTTCCCTTATATACTGCCAGACAGAGGAATTGTGGGAAACAGACGGAGACAAAGGGTGTACGTCCCTCATGGATAGCCTTTTCTGTTCTGGCTTCCTTTGTCTCTGTCTGTTTTGCCTGCACTCTCACTCTTTCAAGCAAACTCTCCTCTGTAGCGGCGAGAAGAATGAACAAGGCACCGAGAGGAGGCCACATAGTGACATTTTTATCTGCGTTGTGCTGACTCGACCGAACTCTCCCTCTGAGAGGCTGATGAGGAGGAATGGCCTTGTGGACGAACCAACTGGGTGCATCCGTGGCTGTTATCATCATTTGAATGCAGAGTGCTAACTGTGCAGCTTTGGCCCCCTACATGGATGGAAAATGACCTGCCTGTGCGTCCTTGACACACGCTCCATCTACAGCCAACATGCATCGTGCGTCCACAACAACAGCAGCCGGGCCAACGCTGTCAGCAACTGTGCAGGAGTCTTCTTAAAGAAATGACTGACTGCCTCGAGTCTTCATCTCTCATCTCTGTTTGTACTCCTGTGAGACTCTGACAACAAAGTTAGACCTCTTCAAACTTGGAAACAGCCCTCTTGCCTTTATCCACATGTTATAGACAAGAAATATATTGCTCTTCAAAGTTTGGAACGTCTTTTGTGGTCATGATATTAACAGTAAGTCTACAACCCCACAACAACACATCAAACTGCTTGCTTTTTTTTCAGCCAGACCAACTCGGTACCACAAAATACTAATATATTACATTAGACCAAAGTTTAGAGCTTACTTCCAGCCCAGTGTTTGATGGATGTTTTCATGCAAATCTCCATCTTGTCAATCGTAACAAGAATACATTTCCAATGTTTAGGTGTGCTCATTTTCCTTTTTCTCCTTTTTTTCTTTCTGCCTGTAGCATTTTCATTTGCCACATTTTACAAGTCATGTGTACCAACCACCTAAAATGAAGGTCCCCCTTTTGCTGAGCCTGTGATAGGACAGGGTAAAGATTCTCAATCCCCCCAAAAAAAACTTTCATAAGTCTGACAAGGTTCTAATGTTTCTTATTGCAAAAACCTGAATCTGAATAATCTTTACACAGAAATCAGAAAGGTCATGACTGAACACTCCATAGTGACAATGTTTGAGTATACAGTGTTACTTATTTAATTGCAAATATAATCCTTATCTCTCCTTTTGAATCATAGAAATGTGTAGTGTGGTTAAGACTGACATGGGTCTGGGACAAGGATTAAACCTTCTCACTGCCTCTGTAATACAAAACATGCTCCATAAGTCCATATATTTAATAAACCCTTATGAAATTGGTACCATATCGTTGGAACAAATTGGCATTGTGCTTTCAGGCCTGGTGTGCATTTGACTTTCTGAACAGTATTAGCCATTAACCAGTTTAGAGATTAAGTGCTTTACCTGGCTGACTCTCAGCCTAAGCTCCTTAGCCGACCTAATAATCCCAAACACTTCTGGATACCTAAAATGAAAACCAAGTGGAGCTACCAAACAATGGATTTTGTCATATTTGCAAAGGATTTTGGAAAATGTAAATGGATTAAAAATTAGCATGAACTATCAGGCTGAATGATTCCAACAGTGGTATCAGTAGTGTCTTAATTAAAAACAAATGCACAAATCCTTGGGAAATATATATAATATAAATGTATTATATTTGCCATATAAAAAATGTGATTATATTTTTTATACATAATATATAATCAAATTTATTACATTTGTTGAAGGTTATTCACTTGTACATTGTTAAAATTTTGTTACATTAAACAGTTTCAAAACTGTATTTTTCCTAAAAAAGATGTCCAAGTTCCTTTGTGCAGTTGACAATTCTACAATAGTCCTTTCCTTGGCGACCGAATAGGGATGTAATGTTGGCTGCTGAAAATGCTTTGGTAAAAAATGTATTACAGTTACCAACAACATCCTCATTATTGTTGAGGCCAGCTAAACTCTAAATGTTTTTGCTGTGTTATAAAAGTGTTTTTTCATCATTCATTTGTTAAAAGCTGGTTGTACGGCCAATAAAATTGGCAAGTTTTGTTCAAAAATAAGAGTTTGACCTCGGCTTCACATTGCACACTCTTAAGGTTGCATGTGCTAGCCCACTTGTTGCTGTTAAGCTTTTAATAATTAATAAGCTTATCAACAAGGGATTGAAGGAAAACCTTTTTTTTATTATTATTATTATTTAAATATAGCGCTTTTCCACCTAGTAGGCACTCAAAGCGCTTTACCAGTGTTATAGCTGACCACTGGAGGCAAGGGGGGTTAAGTGTCTTGCCCAAGGACACAAAGACAGTATTAACTGTGGGGAAGAGCGGGATGTTATGATATTTTGGGATGTTTCGGAGCGGGGATTCAACCGCCCACATGCTGCTCGAAGGACGACCGCTCTACCACTGAGCTACCACTGCCTCTTTTAAAGAGCAATAACTGAAAATGTATGAGGAGTGCATAGTGGCAAAGTTGTTAGCATTCTTGCATCACACTGGGTTGGCCAAAACTTGGCTTTTTATATCCATCTGGGTTATGAGAAGATAAAACATGAGATTATCATCTTCCATTCATTCATTCATTCATTTTCTACCACTTTGTCCCGTTAGGGGTCACAGGTGACTGGAGCCTATCCCAGCAGCTTTGGGCCTGAGGCGGGGTACACCCTGGGCAGTGGCCAGTTAATCACAGGGCTGACATATAGAGACAGACAGAGACAGACAACCATTCACTCTCACATTCATTCACTAGGGACACTTTAGAGTTGCCGATTAACCTGTACATGCATGTCTTTGGACGGTGGGAGGAAGCCGGAGTACCTGGAGAGAACCCACGGTAACACGTGGAGGACATGCAGACTCCTCACAGAAAGACCAGAGACGGCCGTGAATGTTTGAGTCGGCCGGGTTTTGAACCCACAACCTTCTTGCTGTAAGGCAGTAGTGCTAACCACTCTGCCACGTTCTTGTTCTTTCATAAACCCATTTGGGTTGAGTCTGTATATACAGAACCTAAGCTGCCATCTGCTGTGGACTGAGAGCTGGCTCATACCTAGGAAGAAAAAATGAAGGGAGTATCAGGTGGCTGCTTACCCACCTTTACGAATGGGAGGATTTGAACCACAGTAAACATACATGTGTACGAGTCCTGTCTAATGGAAAGATGTCTGAGAAGGTTCTCAGTCATCCAGCACATCTTAAAGAAAAGGTTTGAGTAAAAGCATCTGGATTAAGTTTTCAAGGTGAAGAATTTTCGTTTCTAATTCCAAAAGACTTTATCACTTCTGAGCCTGTCTAATGGGAAGGTAAAATGTACAGATCTTGGTCAATAAGATGTTGCACCAACATTAAAGGAATCCTATAGCCCTATATGTTTTGACAAAGTGCCGTATCTATCCTATCAAAATGCAGGTATCAGGCAGAGATGGAAGCTCAATGAGGAGTGCTTCCAATTCTACATTTTACAATTTTTAGGGCAAAGAAGGTGGAACAAATAGACAGGACTTTAGCAGCACAGGTATAAAGGTGCTGGATTTTTGTGTCTTGGCTTTCCTCCAGTGCAGTGGGGATTATTATCATTAAATTATATTCATTCATTTTCTACCGCTTTGTCCTGTCAGGGGTCACGGGTGACTGGAGCCTATTCCAGCAGCTTTGGGCCTGAGGCGGGGTACACCCTGGACAGGGGCCAGTTAATCGCAGGGCTGACATATAGAGACAGACATTGACAGACAACCATTCACTCTAACATTCATTCACTAGGGACACTTTAGGAGTTGCCAATTAACCTAAACATGCATGTCTTTGGGCGGTGGGAGGAGCCGGAGTACCCGGAGAGAACCCACAGTAAAATGCGGAGGACATGCAGACTCCTCACAGAAAGACCAGAGTGTTTTTTTTTTTTGGGTCGGCCGGGTTTTGAACTCACAACCTTCTTGCTGTAAGGCAGGAGTGCTAACCACTCTGCCACAAGCACCCATTATACTGCTTTTATCATTTTTATTTTAGAGTCATTGTAATGTTTTCAAATGCAAAACTCTATCGTTTTAGTTATTTACGTTTATTCATTTAGCAGACACTTTTAAGCTTCAATTCACCAGTGTTACAGCAGGAATACCACTGAGCTCAAGTATGGACTGAGGGGAATCAAAGCAACAATCTTCCAGTTGAGGGACAACAGCTCTTCCACTGAGCCACTGTCAAGCTCTTTTTTAATACTGGAGGAGCAGACTTTTAGAAAAAATACAAATCATTCAGGGAAACCTAGAGTTTGTTATCCCTCTTTATATTATAAAAGTCCCTTACCTCCAGATATAAATATAACAAAACTGTCAGACTATTTTAATTTGGTAGTAGACTAAAAACAGAAGAAACCACACAAGGATTTTTCCTTGAGTTACATCATGTAAAGCTGTCCTATTAATGCTAGTCTTAATTGTCACATGGACAGTGCGTTATCACTTCAGCTTCAAAACCAGCTCTGGAGCATCGTCACACAGAGAGCAGACAGGTGTACCACCTGATCTCCGGCTGCGTCCCGATGAGTTTCCAGTGTTTTGCTTCGAAATCCCCTCTTTCTCCTTCTTTAAGCCAAATCTTAATTCTTTCTCTGCCACAATTATAAAAATGAGTTAACAAATACTGTAAGTTGGCACATTATTCATTTGTTAATAATGTTTCAGGATATAAGCCCTAATTATTTGGAGAATATTTTTAATGAGTTCTTTTTTTTTTTTTTTATAGTTAGCAATTTAATAAAATTTATTTATTTTCTTTTATACCAGAGCAGGTGGCCATTAATAGTAAAAATGTGTGGTCAAAACTTTACATCCTGAATTTAATGATGTCTGCATCAGTCCATGGTTGTGCTCCTAAATTCACCTGCAATGGGCTTTAAAGAACACTGCTTTGACTAGGATCAGCTCTTGTATTCGTCTGCGCCATGCCACGCCTCGTTTTTTTAACTACCACCCCTCGAAGCGCTGGCAGAGCCACAGACAACCACCAGGGCAGCGCCAACGCAAGATACAGCCCACAGTTGTGTTTATGCTCCTCTGAGTGATAATGGTGGGATTTCTTTTTTTACTTTTTTTAACTTTTTTTTTAACAACTACTTAAAAATGACCAAGACAAAATGACCGACTACAAAAATGTTCCAGAATGTAAGGAATTATTGACTTTATCAGTAAGTTGTGGTAACAAACTGCTTAGTACTGATTTTAGAAATCCAGTGGGTAAAACATCGAGAAGAATATTTCTCTTTCTTTTTTCAAAGTTTGATTGAAAACATGCAGATTTTCTTTGTATACCTCATAATGAATTAAGAGTTTCAATTTACGCCATTTACTTTCGGCTTTTCGGCATTCCCTTTTCTGTGCCCTGACAGAAGGAGCATTGCTCCACGAAGCCTTCTGCCTCTTCCTCATCACTTTAACCTTAACAGGAGCAAAGGTGTCCATAACATTTAAAACACCTGAAGTATAACAATTCATTAAATCATCAACTTGACCTGATGAGGCATTTTCAAACCTGATTGCCTCCATAAACTGTGTCCTGGTGTTATCATTAATGTGTCTCTTCTGAATAACTGTAGGTCCTGCAGCAAGTTTTGGAATCATGGACAGATGGAAGAAGACACAAGCATGATCAGAGCAACATCAATCACAGTGACATCTGAAATATGAACAGCCTTTGTAATGACCAGGTCCAGAGTGAATAATAATAATAATAATAATAATAATAATAATAATAATAATAATAATAATAATAATAATAATAATAATAATAATAATAATAATAATAAAAATACCCTTTTTGTTTTCACGCATTTTGGATACAAAGGTGAAATTCGATGGGGTGAATTCAAGAAGGACCGCATTTCCAGTCTTGCTGTCTAACCATGTTTCTGTTAAAAACATAAAATCAAGTTTATTTGAAAAAAAAAATCATTAATTAAAAAAAGATTTGTTTCCCAAAGTCCTGACGTTTGAGCAGGACCCCACTTTATCTGTTTGAATCAGATTTGTCTGATTAGATAAACTAACTGTTATTCTCTTCTCCAATTCAAGAGTGTTATCTCAAAAATATTGTGAAAAAAAGTTCTCCTCCCATTCTGTATTAAAGCAATATGTTTTTGTCTACTTACTTGGTCCAGCTCCCCAACTCTTTCTTAAGTTTAAGAGAAAAAAAATGAGGTTTAAAATTGGAGGTAACATGCTGAAGCTTGTTAGTCTTGCTGCACATTTAGCGCTGTTGCTGCGCATGCACAGTGACCTAAGCATCAGATGTCATCTGACTGGCTGCCCTGTATGTCAATCAATTGATTGGATGATTGGCTGATGTCTATTTTTTTTATTATTTTTATGTCATGCGATCTACCAATAATAACTTTGTGATCGACTGGTAGATCTCGATCAACGTATTGAGCACCCCTGGTCTAAATGATCTTAGTAGTAGAGAATGTCGTAAACCCCAAAACTGATAATGGTCCCCTTCAAAATACTGTATATTTAAACCTGTTTTCTAGAGCAGTGCTGCTCAACTCTCAAGAATCAGTAAGGTTTTGTATATCTATTACTTACAATATATCAGAACAGTTTTTGGAGCACAGAGCAACACAGAACCACCTCCTCAGTCTAATGCAACAGTTTGTATTTTTGTGGAGAGAGAACACCATCCTCTTGTAATCGAGTGGCCAACAGAAATCATTGTGGAACTAGAAACAAATTAAAAAAAGTGAGAGTGCCATGGGTTTTCTGCCAATTGAGATTAAAAGGTGTTATATACTGTATCTGTAAACTCACTATGCATTGTTCAGCTGCAAACAATGTTCTAAGTTCTGGGGAATACCCAAACTGTAAAACAATTCTCTGAGACGCTTTTGGCTGCTATATGCTTGTATTGATGACTATGAGTGTGCATCTCTACACCAGGAGAGTATCCGAGACTGTGAAGATGATATAACAGCTTATTCTGTGAAAATGAAAAGCGTTGAACTCAAGTCCAGACTCTTGGGAAGGTAAAACTAGTTCAGACAGACAGGATAGTACTCATAGGAGAGTGAGAAGACTTTGTAACATGGCCTATTTACAGTACATATTGTTTACAAGCAAAAAACTGCACTCCATATAACTGTAGATAAAATGCAACTGACAACAACACTGTGTTTCAGTGGGCCTTGCTGGAAAATGTAGATATACCCAGCCTAGCAAATATACCGGGCTCACAAGTATTGACAGCAGCAAAATAAAAATCTATGATTTGTGAATCCTTTGATTGCAGTTTGAGTGGCCTATCCATATTTATGGGAGCTGTCAGCACTCCTTTCCTTCAGTATTTTCTGTAACTGTAAATCAAGCCATGTCATGTTAGAGGTCTTTGACAGAATGCACAGTAAGTGGAAAAGGCTCCACGTCTCCCTGAGCCATGTTTCAATGATTGGAGATCTGCATATTTTTAAATCAGAAACATTATGTGAAGGCGCCAAATAGTTGCAGAGATGCCTATTTTATGGCTTGAGAGTAAAATGCAGGTAGAAGTAAGATTTTCTCCAGCACAGCTTTCACTTTTACTTTGCTGTCACCTTTTTAGTAACACAAAAAACCTCTCATTTTGAACTGCCTAGAATAGATTCCTCGGATCACCAAGTCCAGGACTGTTTTGTTCTAACTGAGACACCTGTTATGTGCTCAGCAAGCCGAACTAAGCAAAATGTAAGATGAAAGTATTTTCTCTTTTTTTTATCAAGTAAATACATCAAGACAAGAGCACTAGCATGGCATCATAATACGAATCAGTGACCACATTTACTTGCCGCCATCTTAACTGTTTTTCAGGAATTTGTCTGTGAATTTGTTTTTGGATTTCCAATCTGGGAACTAAAGCATCACCTAAAGCTCACCCCATTTAAGAGAAATGTTACGACAGAAATTGTTGCGAAAATTTTTTTAAACAAACATCATTCTGCTTGAAAAGTTGGAGCATTGACAACGGTGTTTACAGGCTCAGTGAAAGTTGATTATTATTATTATTAATTATTTTTTTCGGACTTGCATTTTAAAGACACGGGACTTGAGTAACGTTGCTGATGACGTTTGAAGCCTTGTGTGTGACGTTTGAAGCCTTGGGTGTGAAGAGGTTTGAGTTTTAGCGCCAATGTATTGAAGCCCAAGAAATCTTACAATTTGTGGGTAGTGTCAGAGTTTTGAGAGTTCGTGAGTGATGTAATGGTGCCTTTTCAAATAAAGCCTTCATATATTGTTTTTTTTATACAAATTAAGTAATCAAAAATTAAGTATCCCTAAAAGAGCTTGTGGACAAAACATTCTGAATATAATGTGTTTTTATTTGATTTTTATACAATATATTTTTTAACAGTCCTATGGCTATGCCTGTTTCTTTTTTTCAACTACTCCTGCTTTTGAAAACCCTCATTCACATGGGACAAATGAAGCAGGTGTTTGAACCAGTCACGTGGTGTGTGTGTTAAACAAAACTGAACGTCACGGATCACGTGATCTGCAAGAAACGAATGAAGCGTCATAGAATGAACCTTTTGATACAAATGTGTTATAAAGGTTCTTTGCTTCAGAAAGCTTTCCTTTCCCATCACCAACAGAAATAAAGAGGCAACAGGAGCAAAAGGCCAAAGTATTTTACCAGGAACAGAACCAGTGTCAAAGTCCAAAACAAGCAGTAACCAGGAAAGTCAAACACACTTTTACATTACACCATTTAATGATGTAATGCGTCTTGCTAGACTCGTGAGGTGCTCAGCACTACTAAATCCTTACATTTAAAATGACTTTAAAGCCTGTTTAGGTGGGATACATTAAAACACAAGGTTTATGTTTTTTTGATGAAGACTATTGATAATCAAACACATGCTTTAATGTCTCTCTTTAAGAAACACATGCAAAGAGACTTGAATTGGACTTGTGACTAGACTAGACTAGAAGACTTGGACTTACGGCTAAAGACTTAAGATTTGACCTCCAGAAAAAGCAAACATCTCTGAAAGCTGCTATAGAAATAATACTTGTCTCTGCAAAATCAAAGTGCTTTTTTAAAGACTGTTTAGCTAAGGGCATTAAAATTGTACTTTTGAACTCTTTGACTATTGTTCATTCTATTCTGGAGATGATTTTAGCAGACGACAGATCCATTCAAACTGCTCCGCAAACTATTTAAATGCCTTGGGGGAAAAAAAATAAACAGGAACAGTGTGTAACTGACTGCAGACAATTTCTAAAACCCCAATTCCCAAGAGCTGTTGGTTTCACTTCAATTAAATCAATTTGCAATTAAGATAAATTATTCAGTTTCACTTTAAGGAATAATTGCAACACTGTAAAAAGGTTGAAAATTATATTGATCCTTGACTTCCTCCTATCTACATGTCTAGAGGAGATAGAAGGTTTAAAATCCAAGATCTCATTTTAATCTCTTAATTTATCCCCATAAAGTGTATTCCAAAACAGTTTTTAATAAATATGATACATTTTATTCATGTAAAAGTCCTCAGTAACTATAATTTATACTTTATTTCTTTATCCAAAAGCTGTTGTATAACAATAATGTTTGCTGTCCCTTCTTTTAACTTGTTAAGTCTCTTGTTATGATTTATCTACTTGTATTCTCACCACGTATTCTGTAGTAAATAACAGCATTTCCACAGGAGACAAAATGACAAACTATTAGTTGAGGCTCTTTTTCTTTAAAAATTTCATTTTCTGCACGGTTACCGTCAAAGCCCACATCTCCAAGCATTATTTCAATCTCTTACAAAGGTGGCTTTGAAGAAATTTGTTGCTTCTTTGGCAGCTACAAAGAACAGAGCCTTGGCTTCCCTCTCCTTTTGCAGCAGAGATAAAGGCTTCTGTCATTGTTTGGTTACATTTACACACACGATATGCTGCCACCCGCACACGCCGGCTCATTGTCAAGGAAGGATAAACCTATTGCTCCTGACAAACCGTACACAAGTGAGGGCAGAGCATAACAGGAATGCACAGGAGGCATCAGCAAAGATGTATGACAAAAATAAAAAAAAATAAACAAGACAGCGGGAGTCTAGAAGCACAGCCAGCGAGCTCTCATCATTTTCCATTATTGTTGTTGTTGTGGTTGGCTGTGTTTGGATCCACAGTAATTAATGGAATGGGTCAAAGCGGAGCAGACAAAGGCCAGCAAGACAAATAAAGGTGAAGGATTGGCTGCCTGACGTCCAGAGATCGAACTGGCTTAAGTGGTCATCAGCCAACACCTATTGATATATTTCACCTGGGCACAAGTGACTGGAGATGCTGCACCCGAGGGAGACGCACTCTGCTGGCATGTCATTGCAGCTTTACAGACCATAGATCCGACAAGATTACAAGACATTTACCTGCACAGAAAAGTTGAATTGTTTTGCTCTTAAATTGCAAGGCAATCATCTCATCCCCTGGGAAGCGTCTAGACTGAATTAATTAACACTGAAATGAGTCAGAAAATGCCCTGAAAATGTCATTTTACACTTCATTGTCATAGTAAATGTCCCCTTTGTGATTAAATATCATTTGAAAAACAATCTCGTTTACTTCCGTAATTAGATATTCAGCTAACAAGAAACAGACAGCTTGCAAAACAGTAACTGCTGTATGACTCACATCAGTGGTGTTATGGATAAATGTGCCTGTTAAAAATGACCTCCTCAAATACTGTATTGGTTGCATTGAGAATATTGACGACAAGTGGACACATGGCTACTCTTGACAAAAGACCATGTATGAAATTCAATAGGTCTAGACGAAATGTCACGGCTAGGCATTTGAAACTGAATCTGGTCTTTGGGTAAATCATATTAGATTTTACCAAGAAGGATCCTTTCTCAGAACCTTATGTTGGTGAGAAAAATACCAAAATTCAATAAGGGTTAAAGTGAAAGTGAAGAAGTGTTTTTTTTTTTTATTTAAAGTCTTGTATTGTGTAAAGTTACCTGTTCAACTTGAAAAGGGAATTAGAAACAAAGGTGGGATGATTCAACTCTCAAAGGCAAGACTTGCCCCAAAAATACATCTAGTATTTCACAACTGAAAATAAACCATGTACATGTTTTTGATTTTGTGTTTTTGTGTTATTGGCTTGACTGGCATCAATACATCATTAGTCTGTCATTTTTTACAGACTGCAAGGTCATACTATAAAATGCCCAAGGGAACATAACATCATAATCCTTCTCTAAAGTGACCAGAAATTCCATTTGTAAGACCTGAGTTGCATTTGACTCAAAAAGTGGTTAATTTCAGGAAAATTATAAAAGGTGCTTAACAGAATCTTTGATAAAACGCTTGCTTTGGTGAAGTTAGATATACAGAGAGTATATTTGATGTTTTATGCATGTGCTAAACCACAGTCAGGGGGGGAGCGACCCGACCCCCCGCCGGTCGAAGGACGGCCGCTCTACCCACTGAGCTACTGTTGCCCAATTTTTCTACATCTTTATCAAAAAAAAGTCTGTCAACTTAAATCTCTCACATCGAAACAGACGGTTCTAATTTGTGTGGAACATATTTGGAGAAACACCTGGTCACATTTTGTGGATATATTTTTAGTTTTATCATTAATTAACTATAAAACTACACATAAACTACAAATTACTAACAAAGTAAATAAAAAAAAGCTTATGAAGCATTTTGGATGCTTATTATTTCTGGGTCTAGATCCAAACTGCGAGAGCCATATGTATGTGTGCTCATATGTATGGCTTGGTTCTCTGATAGTTAAAGACAGAACAGAAATGTTGGCACAAACAGATTAATGAGCTGATATTTGGATTTGACCATGGCAATTGTAAAAATATATATATATATATATATATATATATATATATATATATATATATATATATATATATATACTACTATTTTATGTTTACGGCATTGTGTGCCTTAGAAAACTGTCTTCCCTCTTGTAAATGTCGGAGAGAGTGCCGGAGCGGTGGCCAGAGCGTCGATGGTGGGAGGCCACTGTGGAGCAACAGAGGAAAAGCAGCAGATGGCGTTGAATTCTCAGGTTTATTTCGGGAGAGTTCAGCTTTTACGGCTCATATACCGACTTAATTATGAGACATAGGGGAGAGTGAACCCCTGGAAGAGGGATTTAAAGAGGCAGGGAAATCTTCATTAAGCCCAGAAGGAGGAAAGGAGTGCTCATTCAAATGACTTTGCCCGTCATCAACATCCGTAAAGAGGGAGAGGAGAGGAGTAGTGGTGGGTTAGTAGTCGAATGATATCTCTTAATATCATTTAAGATGTGGAAGAACCCTCCATGTCATGTCTTTATCATAATTATACCATTAGTGTGTTGACCATTAAGTGCACTTCAAATGACGGGGCCATATTTTGAGCTCAGGATATCTTTACACATTTTATATTTCAAAGAAACAGTAAAACGATGACAGAAAATGTACTGTAACAAAGATAATAGACATCTACATTTGAAATGGGGCCAACATCAGTGCGTTAGGGTGAATAATATTAAATCCCCGTTTAAAGCCACCTCGATGGGAGTGCCACAGGGGTCTGTTTTGGGACCCCTGTTGTTTAGCATCTATTTAAACAACCTCCAAAGTGTGTGCACTAATGTAAATGTAATGTTTGCTGAAGACACTGTGATTTTACTAAAAGTAAAAATGAACTGGAACAAATTAACAAAAGAAATGAAAAAAGTCACAAATTGGTTGAAAAATTCCTGTCTTACCTTAAAAATTTATCAAACAGTATCATTGTTTTTTTTTAAATAAGCATCAACAACAATATTCTCATGAGATCTTAGTAAATGGGCAAAAATCAAAAATGTAAATAAGTTTAAATATCTAGGCCTAACATTTGATTCAAATCTTAGTTTCAAAGAACACAAGTCTTGGTTATACATTGAAATTTAAATTGATGAATTTTAAATACATGTCTAGACCATAGTGTATTTGTAGCTTAACATCAACCTGTCCAGAGAGTTCAGGCAAAAATGAGCAATTCTAAACACTGCCCTTTAGCATCAGAGCAAATTATTATTTCAAATGTATGCATATGTTCTAACCTCATTAACATTTTTCTTTAATTTGGAAGCATTACACATCCCAACAACCTGCCCAACCTCTGCAATTTGAGTATGCCTCCCACCTGAGTTCTACATTAATACTAAGGAATTTCTTCTTTTTTGTATTAGTAGTGCCAAACAGAAACAATACATCTAAAATCTAACATTCTGAGATGTTTTGAAATGAATGTGGTACTTTTATATAGTTGTAGTAGATTTCTGCAGTCTGGTGAAAATGACCAGGCTTGGAGACGCAGTGGAGAGCTGTATACAATACGTTACATTAATACAAGCACCTTTCCAGATCCAGCAGATCAGAGGTTTGCGTCTGCGTCCACCCTAGGAGGAGGTAGAAAGGAGAAAAACAAAAGTGCTAAATACTACTGAAAATAGGCAGATGTAATAATAATCTGAGCGGTTGAGTGTGTACCTACAGCTACAACCAGTGTAAACCTAACACTATGATCAATCAGTCTCCATACGTTTGGTGAAATAAGTATGTTTTGAGTTTGCTTTTGAAAAAAGCAAACTATATAAACTATAGTGCCTTAAATAATTTATGTCTCACTCAATATTTGTGTGCACACTGTGAAGCAGATATTACACGTTTCTCTGAAGATCACATGTATACAGATCGACAGTGCTTCTTTGAGCTTTGAGTTCTTTGGTGTTGCACTCTCCAAAATCCACTACAGGCAACATACTAACACACAACATAGAAATACCACTTAAATGATATACCATGACCTCGAACTTTATTTGCAACATGGAGAAATACCTGAGTACAGTCTTCATTTTGTAGAAATAGATTTGTTTTCTCCTGGACAGTACTCTAGACTCTAGTCTTCTACTTAGCCTTCTACTAGGTTATGCACTTCAAATGCCACTTGTCTTCAGGAACACATTGAACACAGTCTGCATGAAAGTTTTCATGTGAAGAGTGTTTTTATCTCAAATTAAACTTTTTTCAAACGTCGGTACAAATGTATAAAAAATGTGCCTAAAATAAAAAGCACCTCCACAATCTGCAAAAGTATATGCTTGTCGAGTACCTACGAAGGCCACAGCACATGAGTCATTTTTTTGAGACTCATCAAACCATTCAGCGGGCCCTCATTCACTGTGAATGTGAGCATTGTCAACCTCAAACAAAACCACTCCCAACAGAGTTTTTCTTTTAATTTGTCACCGTCTGCAAGACTTTGTGCAAAAGCTCGCAGTGCACTCAAGGGTAACTGCTGACTCCGCCAGACGTTCTGCGGATAAAAGTCATTTCAATCAGACCGATATTTAATGAAGGCGAGCTTGAGAAGCATTGAATATTTTCAGTTCTGGGAAATAGGAGCTGTGCAAGAGTCATTTAATAAGAACCGTTCAAAGCTAATACAGGAAGATTTTCTGTCTGTTGAGGTTTAAAACAGAGCAGCTGTTAAGCCAACCTTGTCATTTCTAGACTAATGATTGAAAAAGTGTGTAGGAGTTTGTTTGTTCTCTTGTTTGAAAAAAAACAAGCAAAGTTCAGGAAATAAAATAAGTTTTGAATGTCTATAGCGTTAGACAAACTACTGTATGTGCACCTCTTAAATCAATGCACAAACAGAAGACATTTAGATACATTCTACAATTCACCTGCTTATTCTAACCTTAATTACTCAAATGTCTCTAATCAAGTATTATTGAAAACATAGTTTAACTTAGCCTTTATGTGATGTTTAATTTATAAGCTCACATTTATAGACTTTCGTACAACCTGAACAGAAAGAAATGTGAATGAATGATGGGTGACTGTTGACTCACTGAGGAGTCATGTAAGCAGTGAATTGATGGATTGATGTTTCCGTATTTTCAATGAGGAGGGAATGAAAAACCCTGCTGCTCAACAACATATCCCAAATATGAATAAATCTGGGGTTATCGAGTCAATGTAAGACGTTATGTTTTAAAGAATATACTACTTTCTGAATCACACAAGTCCAGGGCACACACTACTTTCTGAGGTTGTAATTTTCTTCTTTGATTAGTATCAGTGAGGCTGGTAGACACAGAAGCACCAACGGGGTCCGGGTTACACAAACACTTTACAGGTTAAAAAATACTTTGATCACCGACCCAGCGAGCAGCCAAATATTGATGAGACTAAATGGCAGACTGGAGGCTTAAAAAGGGGATCAACAGCAACATGCATTTGCTGAACAAGGGGCTTGAATAAGCTGATGGGGCACCTTGACTGGCAAATAACTGTGGAGCCGATGTGGAATTTTACTGTATGTCTTATATTTTATTTGATAATGCAGGTTCTATTTATTTAAAAACAATGTTATGGTTAAAGGATGTAATGTATCTGGTAACAATATTGCAGACTGCATTAAAAGCCAGGCCAGCCGAACCCATTCACTTTTTCAGCAAAGTCAAGTTGGTCTTCCCTCCAATTGAAACCTATGTCCAATGAGATCACTCATACCTGACCAATCAAACAACTTTATTCAAAATGGGGCAGGTTTTATGTGATGATTCGTTTTTCTGATGTTTTGAACGTTTCTTTTTAAATTGTGTTGTGCCCCTACATTTCTGATTGTGTGTTACGTGTGTCCAATTGTAGTTTAATCTGTGTCTATTTGTTCCAGCTCCTGGAAATCAACCTCGAATTGACAGGGACCAAATGTCTTCCCCTGTGCTAGTATGCTAATGCTAGTATTAAGTGGAATATAGCGGCCTGGCCCTTGGATAGAAGCACAACATATACACACAAATGTAACAGTTTCAGTTTTAATCCTTTTTCATCCGAGATTAGAGTGACCTGACAGTAATGAATAAAAAGTTCAAGTTTACTGTAAACCTGCCCTGTCACTTCACCTGGAGTGCAAACTATAATCTGAGCAGTTACATCGGGAAAGACATTGCTATGTCCTTATACTCCGTGGCCTTTCGCTGACCTTGCTGTTAGTTGGGTTAGAAACTCAAGTTGGGCCGCAGCTGCTCGACAGAGTCTCAACTCTATGTCCCTCTAAACATTTAAACTTGCTTCTTGAGGGAGTTTGGAGATCCTGCTGCTCCAAGGTGTTAGTGACCTGGAACAAAGCGGGCCAAATACCTGGCTTTGTCCTGCAGACTCATTCTAAAAAGTGGAGCTGTCTTTACAGAAATCTGAACGAATTAGAGCTTGTTTAAACTTTAAAACACAAAGCCCCATTGCTCAGCTGAAAGGATGGTGACCTGACAGTGATATAGTTATCGAGATAAAAGGTTGACAACAAACAAATTCAACATTTAAACTGTGCAAGTCAGTATCCAGAGTGTCGGAGTGAAACAATGACAAATGTTAACTACATGTTTTTCATGAATCACCTTGCACCAGTTTATTATGTTTTGTCATAAACAACGTGATTTTTTTTTAAAAGAAATGTCTTCCTGTTAAAAGACATTTTAACAAAAAGGATGTTAAAATGTCTTTAGGAAAATTGTTAGGAGAAGGTCTCGAGCAGGAAGACACAGGAACACTAGAGGGACTACAGTATGTCTTGTAATATAACCTTTTCCTAAAATGTATTATGTTATGTCCTAACTTAATTTGTAAACCTTCACTTTAACAATAACTTACCCTGCGCCGACACCCTCAAAGGTCTTGATTAACAATCGCCCCACACTGATTGGAGAGAAGGCTGGTTAACTGTAAGTGCATTACAGCAGTCATGGCGGGAACTAATGAAAGCATGCACATGGCATTTCAAAGTCGTTATGACTTGGGTAGGGCTTGATTTAGCCAAAAAAATCTGTTCAATTTCAAACATTTGTTCCCAAATTCATTAAAACTGGTTTGGCACAAAATCACCAGGATCAGGTACAGCATCAAAAAAGCTGTAAGAGATGTGCTCTTTGCTCATTTCATGACCACATCATTAATGCTCTGCTTACCGGATGCTGTGTAGAGTCATTCAATAACAATAGAATGTCTTGGACAGAGTTTTTTCAATCACAAATTAATCTCAATGATAAATTGCAGCGATTACTCAAAGTTAAGGCTGGTTCTTTGAGTGCAGTCCTTTCCTTTTTGTATTTTCTTGAAAGTTGACTGAACACGCTCTGTTAAATGAGGGCCACGGGTGCGTTTACAACATCCGCCATAAACAAAGCAAGACAAATGATTTACATGACATGCATTGATTTGCTGTTAGTCCTTGAGAACCTTTCGAAAAATGGAGATATCATCAGCTTGCTTTACATAATGCATTATTTATTTCCTCTCCAGGAGGCCAACCAATTGGAAATGTGGTTTGTTTCAATGTAAAATGACTGTGAAATGAATAATAGAGTACATTATCAAGCAAATGTAAGAGCACAATATGAACTTTTAATGCAATCAGTTGTTCAATTTAAAAATGAATTCATGCATATTAAGCACAGATTGTTTATGTGACTATATTTTATCATTGTAAGGCAGGTTATTGTTTTACAGCACATTAAATCTACACTATGTTTTCTAATTGAAAAAGTAATGTGTTACTTTTCCTACTTGTTCTTTGAAGGCATGTACATTACCCGAGTTCACGAAATAGACTGTATTTGAAACTTTCTCTGTGTATGTCAGTGAACATGTTCAATTCAGACAATGGTTTGTGTCCACCTCCCTGCTACTACAGCGGTTAAAAAGATTTTTTTTTTTACAAAACTTCCAATACAGTCAGATCTTTGGTCAACAAAACATAAAAACATAACCCCTAATACTGATGTGTCCGTCATAGATGTGACTGGGTTTATGTGTATGCGTCCCAGGACAGTGATTAGATGTGGTGCAATTTGGTTTTTGTTGTCTTGTTTGGATTAGCATAGCGCCAATAGGAGATACATCTGAAGACATGAAGTCACAAGTGTTTCTGGATAAGCATATGAACTGACCAGAAGTGAGAGCTGAGCAATAATATACAATTAACTAGACAACCACCAATTCCATCATTTTTAGCATGAGGAGCAATTTTATATTGACTGACCAATCAAGCACAATACACTTTAGAGTGAGCAAGCTTTGGTTTATTAAACTCTCTTTTTTTTACTTTTACACCAATGTAAGAAAGGATTAACATTACTTAAAATCAACACTTTATTTGTAACACTTTATTTGCTTCGAGCTGTGTAGCATTTGAGTGATCAGTCCTTTAAGGTATATTCAATGCAAGTTTATGTGAGGTGTAGTATAATGCCAAGCACAGTGTATATCAGCTGTAGAGTAACTAAGCTACCTGAGCGCCTTAAGGTAACCCTGTTCCTGACACTTGGCATTACGTTTCTCACCACTCGCTGGTGCACAGCTATTGTTAAAGTGGAAGAATATGCTATTTTGTTTGCCAGTAGGCACAATCAGTGATGGTACACAGATGATCGCTAAATACCCCTCCTCCCCTCGCTTGGACTGGAGTGTACATAGCCCCTGGACTCCGCTGTATCTCCAGTCCACGTCAGACACACGCAGAGAGCGCCTTAAAAGTGCTGAGCGTGGCTGCCACAGACGATTACTGTGAGTTAACAATGAAAACAAATGACTGTGGAAAGATATCCGTATGACGTAATGAAGGGCAGAGGAGAGAGAGTGCTCGCTGTAGTTCTGCTTAATGAAGAGACCTTCAGCAAACATAGTTTTCTCCACTTTTGAATAACTCCTCCTCGTTTATTTTGACCAGTAATGAACTGAAACAGATGGCCAATAAATGTAGGGCAATTAGCAAACCTAAAAGTAGCTAGTTAAGGATTGTGCTACAGGTCTGTGTAGACTTTATACTACATTGTGGTAATAGCAAGGTAAATCAGTATTTTATGCTTTGAATAAGCAGTTTCTAGAGGTTATTAGATGCTCTAAATACTGTTAACACTACTATTACTAATTTATTATCATCTTATTCCCTGCCCTAACTGGTGGAGTTTACAATTAAGAAAAAAATCATAACTTTGATCAAAGGACAAGTGGTGCGCCAGAAACGTTGCTGTTACCAGGGTGTCTATGTTGTCTAAGGTATCTTTCCAGAGCTAATAAATCATAGCCTGGCTCCGCCCTCCTACGTACTTCCGCTCAATTTCATTTTGCTTTAGTACTTAGTCTGGGATCGCTGTATATTCTTAGGTTTCCAGAAATCAATTTTTTGTAGGACCAATCAGCGAACAGAGGGAGTGACTTGTTGTTTCCAGTCGGTTTCGGCACATGACATACGTCACAACCACACGTTAGCGATTGGCTATGGCAGATCCTGAGTGACTCTGGGCAGATCCAATAGTTTTAAACTTCAACAGAGTTCCCGCATACAAGGAAGTAAACGCTTGTCAATGGAGCGAGGCCAGACTCTCTGTACAAATGAAATGTACGAGAGTCTGGTAGAACCAGGCTAAATAAATCATACATGAATCATTAAATCCATTGGGGATAGTGCAACACAAGGGTCTGGTATGGAAAAGGCCACTGTTAAGACTCTATTGTCTATCTTGTCACTCACTCAAAATCTTGTATTTTGTTGAACGAGAGCTCTTGGAGCCAGTCCTCACAATTTGGACATCTTCACTGAGCTCTTTCACTGTAAACAATATTCATGTCTTTAATGCTTTTACACAAAACAAGTGCAAATAAACACATTTTAGTCCTATGTTGATTTTTATCAATTGGTTAAATCAAATACAAGGAGGAAACCTTACACTGCAATGAAAGAGCTCCTCTCTGATAAAACAATGCAAAAGGCACTCATACTGTTGGAGCAGCATGTTTCTGTTGATGTTGGGACAACCTTAGTACAGACAGTCGAGCAATTTGCCAAACTTTATAATTATTGCTCTGCCTTGAAGCAAAGTAGTATTTTTATTTATTTTTTTTACTTTTTTTCTTATTGGTCAGACTAATGTCAACCCTGGCACCAGAGGGAGGGGGTCCCTTGTGTAATACGCATGGCCCAAAGCAACTTGCATAGTGAGCACATAGGGCCCACCCGCCTCTGAAGAAATTACACACTAAATCAATTTTACAGTTACATCAGCATGATAAAAAAGTCAACCACTGCAAAGCCCGCATATGCATTAGGTTAAAAAGTGTAATATATTTTTTCAAACGCATCAAAATTTATAGCTAATATGCATCAGTCAACATCAATTTAACTAAATATAGTGCAGAATATATGCTTTGGGGTATTTACTGTTATTCTGAAGTCATTCAAAGTCAAAACTCTATTACAGTAAGATGACAATCAATCTTACTCAGGATTTACATGAGAACATTATTATTGTCTGTCAATAAGTGTTACGGTTAAAGTGAAAAGTGTACAATCCACATCTTACAAACCCAACAATCCAACTTCAGACATAAGTAGGCATTACTGGAGTCGCATGTACTTATAAGGCCTGATCTACTAAGAGCTTTAATAACAGGTGCATTTTTTTTTTTTTTCAATGACGTGCTGTTTGTGAGAAGTTTTGTATGATTGGCTTTAACTATGATCAGGTAGAGTACTTCACTGAGGGTTTAGGTTGGGTTTGAAGTGGGAGGGAAGATTTGGAGAATGAGTAGCGTGAATGCAGCCCCTCGACCAAGTCCAGAAAATAAGCATCACCAACAAAAGATGGATGGATATAGTGGACACTAACTGATAGACAGTTCTTTACTTAATGCATTTTGTTCACCAATAAAACCCTGATAGGAAAAATTGATTGCAAAGAAAAGGACAAAAGTAACTACATAATGTGCTTGAGGGACATGAGGCACAAAACTTGACCACATCGACAGCACTGGTGTACAGTTCTCACACCTGTACAACAAACAAAAAAGTCATAGAGACATCCTTATTTTTCACATTTACGCAACTTTCTTTTATTATCATTTCACAGTAAAAATTTAATTGCATCAGCTCAATATCAACTTTTTTGGTCATCTTTTACTTTTTGTGGTGTTTCAAAGTAGCACAGCCCTCTTGTGTTCATGGTTTAAGTCTACCAGCACCAATCAACCAACACAGCCTACTTTTTGTTACACATTTTCTTCTAAAAATACTAGACTTTGTTCCAGATTGTCTACCTGTCCGTACTCCCAAACCCAGGCTGCAGCTGCACTCCGTCCGGTGAAGACTTTTCTCCTAAACCTGAAATATAACCAGATAGCCAGTGTGAACACACCATATTATACATGGCTGCCTTGGAAATGAATGTGTTCCCGAGTATAAGCCTCTGCTCTGGCTCTCAATTTATCTATGTTTATTTCAAAATGGAGGCCAGTGAAGGAACCATCCAAGACAAATACAGCGAGCGTCTTCATAAAACACAGAGTGAGAGGGAGACCATTTGTTTCCCAGACTCGGTAGATCTGTGTATTATGCGGATTGTGCTGAATTTACTGCCTGTGAGGATTTCCACAAGATGTATGAGGGAGTGCTTTGTTTGCAGAAAGGAACACCAGTCATTTTTTTGGTTTTAATATAAGCCTAAATCAGTTTTGTGTAGTTCTAAACTCAATTAAAGAAGTAATTTCACATAGTTTTCTTTTAAATTAGACTTTAATCTTTTTTTGTTGGTTTATGATATGCAATAAGACACCATGCACCATTTGCATACATAATTCTGCAGTATACATGGCTTGTTAACATGGAATCACACATTTTGAAACTTATAAAAACTAATTTAGTGTAACTTGGCTGATTTATATAACATCTCATGCCTTGAAGGTAAAGTCAGTTTTATTGGTTAATGTAGCATTGGAAAGCAGCTAAGATTTCACTATTAGACCAAGCCATTATGCAATTATCTTTGCTTTTGTAAATATTGCATGAATTAAGCTCTGGACGTCACATGGTTTGTTTGTTTTTAATCAACCATAATGGCGGTGTACAACGATAGGAGTTGCTGCTCTGAAGTGGTGGTATTGTGGAGTTAAAGTAGAATCTGATCACTACATTTTCCTTGGTGTGTCTGTAACCTTTTAATTTCTAAAAATGTATTTTTTTATTGCACTAGTTCCGGAGTCCACTGAATGACATCTTACACTATCTACAGCAACAGGTAAGGTAAAGACATTAGCCTCTTTAGCTTATTGTCTACATAATAAAAGTGTTCATGCCTTTTGGTTTCTCTTAGTGGGACATATTATCCTTAAATCTACTAAATAAACTCATTGCTTTTGTACAGGTTAAAGTACTGCAGCTTTCCTGCCAGTAGCTTCATATTTGGGTCGGGTGACGTCATCTCCTAGGTTAGAATTCTTATTTTTCTTACAACGTAGAGTAGATGGACAGGACAAGTTTGAGATAGAAAGGGAAGAATATTCAGCAAGTAGATCAAAGCCAGAACTGAATCCTAGGTCGCTTGTGTATGTGATATGCACGTTACCAGGTGAGCCACAGGGGACCTCCACAAGTTACTGAACTGGTACACAGACCTCAGTGTTCAGGTTGGAGTGTGAAACTACGAGCTCTGTGATGGTGCCATTCAGTGACACATTTCGCCCCTAAAAGGAAATATTCTGTTGGGTTTAGGCCTTTCTTCACACAAAAGCATTGGACGAGGAGGCATTTTTTTTATTGATTAAAGGTAGAAAGGTCCAGTAATTGGCAGGTTTGACAGATTTTCAGTGCAGATTGCTCACATAATTATTTATTTATTTATTTATTTATTCACATTTTTTCATGAGGATTAATCCCTTGTGATGTATCATCTCATTTTCAAGGGGGTCCTCTTGCTCACATTCATTCACTAGGGACACTTTAGAGTTGTCAATTAACCTGTACATGCATGTCTTTGGACGATGGAAGGAAGCCAGAGTACCCGGAGAGAACCCATGGTAACACATGGAGGACATGCAGACTCCTCACAGAAAGACCAGAGTCGGCTGAGAATGTTTACGCCGGCTGGGTTTTGAACTTACAACCTTCTTGCTGTGAGGCAGGAGTGCTAACCACTCTGCCACGTGCACCCCTAATTGCATTTTGGTTTTGTGTAAATGGTCCCTTTATATATCTTTGTGGTTTGCTAAAATACAGCCTCCATATTGCAAGATTTAGCCACTTTGACCATTGTTTGAAACCATGTGGACATGCAGACAACCATTACGCTGAGTACTCCAGGGAATGGTATACCAGAGAATGTATCCTCTATTTTATGCAAAGCATCAGGACAAAACAGGCTAAAACAATGTTTAAATATAGAGGACATTTAATATTTATTTCATTTAACTTCATCTCTTTTTCTCATTTAAAGTGTCTTGCTGATTCTTCTGACCCAGATTTGCATGGCCAATGTCTGGCAATAAAAAATACAAAAGGGATAAAAAACAGTGATTATAAAGGTCTTCTCGGCAACACAGACTATTAACAGGAGCCCAAGCCGTACAAGAGAATAAGACATTGTGATAGGGTGAGTTCACTGCCTTATCTGCAGGAGCTCAAATTCTGCTCTATTATTTATCAAGCCCAGCAGACAACAGTTACTCACCAAGATATGTCAGGTCAGTGTTCACTTTAATTTCAGGCCTAATGCTCTTCGGCGTGGCTCACTATCCTATCTGTCAAGGCCAGAGTGGACATTCGCTACACAAGTATTATTACTGCCTCTCGATCTGTCTCTCCTGCAGCAGTTCCATTCAGCCAGCTATCAAGCTGACCGTTTACCCAGCTATCTATGGCACATATTGACACTGCACTAACAGACAAACTATCCTCAAATGGCCGTGAGAGCCTCTTGTCTTCACAAGGAGGAACATGGAAACAGCATGTTCTCGTGAACAAGTTGTGCCATAACATGTCATTATTCTGTATAAGTGTGGAGTAAAAAAGGTCAAATATGTAACACTAAGGAACATAGCATTGTTTAAGGCCTAGTTATATAGGTCACATACATATATATTTTTTGTGAGAATGGATATTTTTGTACCTCTGTTTAAACGATTCCCATGTTCACATGATATTGTTTAAACAGCACCAGGGAAAAGGCCAAGTGCCAGATTTTTTTATGTGTATGGACAGATGATAAGGTTAAAGTGTTATTTTGTGGTATTGTATTGTTTATGCTGTTATCGTGGACATGTATGCTCTTACACAAAACAAGCAGCATGCACAAATAAAAACATGACTTAATGACATGTTTCTAAATATCTCAAAATATACTTATGAAGGCTTTGTTTAGGTTGCTAAAAATTGCATTTGGAAGAAAGGTAAAATTGCTTTTGGGATATCCCTGACATAAATTCTTGGACATGAAGTCAAGGCCTATGTCATTATCCAATTTTGTTTTGTCCACATTTTAGGCAAAGGGTTCAAAAAGGGCACCTGGAGATTACGTCTAAGGAACCTGGAAGTTCAACTGGTAAGAGAACTGTGTTTTATTTTCTCTCAGAGCTAGTGGGCCTGACACTACTGTTATAGTCTAATACTCATAGTTAAGGTTGTAACAGCACAAGTTGTTGTAGTGTATTGTTACTGTACAATGTTTGTACTGTACAATACATAGTTTATTTTTTAATAATTACATGTGAGTTTCCACTAACAAAAGATCTGCTTTACACCAGATTTAGCTAAAGCTAAGTTCTGCATTCACACTTCAACCTAAGCTAGTCACACTACACATAACATTCAACTTTCTAAAATTGCTACAGTAAAACCTAACCTAAAAACTTACACTACCATAAACTGATCAAATAATCAGTGCTGACATAACTGGTTTTCTAACAATTATTTTTTAACATTATGAGAAAAGTCTCTCAGGTCAGAGGTCAGTATATTGGAGATTCTTCCATTGATTAACTGCTTTGAATGAGAAGACTGTCTGTGCAAAGACAGGGCTTCTTTTTGGTAATCTACAGTCATTTCGAGGGCCTCAGTGGTAGAGCGGCCGTCCTTCGACCGGCGCGTGGGCGCATCAATCCCCGCTCGAAACATCCCAAAACATCATAACATTCCGCTTTCTCCCACATACTGTCGTTGTGTCCTTGGGCAAGACACTTAACCTATATTGCCTCCAGAGATGTTCTGTAACACTGGTAATAGTTTAATGTATGTAAAGCGCCTTGAGTGCCTACTACAGTAGGTGGAAAAGCGCTATATAAAGATTATTATTATTATTATTATTATTATTAGATATCACTTCAGTGGTGGAGGTGCACTGTTATTTAGGATCTTAAAAATTTATTGTACATTTGAGTACACCCTCTGCGAGAGGGAAGATGTACGCTAACAAGATGCTGTGCGCTCACTGCCAGGGCAGAGTGGACATGAAGAGGTGACAGCTGTTGTTTTATTTTTCTCCAGTGTGAAACAAACTTCTGTCTATCAATAAAGTTTAATCAGCAGAGTATCACAGACTGCTGCTGTAATTCTGCTCATGTGGCTCTTAAAACGTCAGAGCCTATATGTATTAAAAATATAATTACTGCGCAATAATTTGTAACCTACAGTAAATCATCATGAGGTGGGCTACAGAACAGCACATTTAACTTCTGTCTGGTTTGCTCTCTCCTCTGTCTGGAGCACAGTGAGAGAAGAACAATCACAAGAAAATGATGGGAATATTTTGGCTTCCCCATCAAAAACAATAACGGGAAATGAAGTGGATAAGTTATGTGCTGAAATTGTACTGAACCAAAACTTCCAAAAAGAAAACCGAACTGAAATTTGCCTTTGGTGAACCGTTACACCCTTAGTAATAGGAATAGAAATAGTATTCCAACCATCCTAATTCCAGATTTGGTAACCACATTCTAATCAAACTAGAATCTTTTCGTAATTAATGACGTGTAAAGAGGTAGAAATCTAAGCAATTATTTCAAATATTTGATTATGTCCTCCACTTCCCCCACTTAAACATATCGAACCAAAGAAAAGTACGTTTAGGCAAATTTTTTACATCGTTCCTAAAATTACAATTGGAACCGCTAACTTGAGTGCGTGAATGCAAACGGACTTAAAAGAAAATGGAATGGAAAATATAAGGACAAATGTATATCTTTCAGTTACTACCTTATGAGCGATATGATTATTAGGTGGTAAAGATGGCAGAGATAAATAAACAAGAGGTCGGCATATTAAAATGTAATTTCTCTGAGTCTTTATACCATGATTAATAAATGACAAACTTCAAACGCTTTATTTGTCTATCGACTAAACCACACATTGGTTGGTATTTAGGATTCAAATCACTTTCACTGTGCTCCATTACCTCTGAATTGATATGGACTGAGCGAGTTGGGCACAGTCATTAAATAAAGAAAAAGTCATTAAGCAAAATTAGCAAGCTGTTGTAAATACCACCGAATGAAATGCCACAATGAGGTGCCTTTTACATGGTGCACATATTTCAGATAATTGCTGTGCAGGGACAGTTATGGTATTTTGGTGCATTTATGTCTCCAAATATGATTTAGAAATAGAATGCCAGGGTTTGTTGGTGTTTAACAGAGGTGAATTCAAAAGGACTTAGGTGAGGACTGCAGAAGAAGCAATTATGACCTACATAGATGTTTCAGATGCACTTTCATTCTCTCTGAGGCGATGTTGCTCTTTAGCACTGCATGCTTTTAACTTCAGCCTTTTGGACACCTCTTAGTGACAGTGTGCTACTTATTAGACAGGTAGTTACTATTAAAGCATAAAATGTGCATTGAAGTGAGCGTGACTTGCACTTAGAGGAGATAAATTAAGTCAACTTTGTGTGACAATACTAAAATATACATGTTTGACAAACTGGGCTAATGGATGGAATAAAAAAGTATGAGAGTTTGAGCACCTTTTCTCTTTTCTAGCTTGACCTAGAAGAGCAACCATCCTAAAAGTAAGTTAAAATCAAAACATTTTGTTATTTACTTTTTTGTTCTTTAATACTGTGTTGCTATGTGTCAACTGATAATTGTGTAAATTACAGCTTTACCATTTCACCCGATACTGACATGGCCAGCCTGCAGTACATTAGGATCATCATAAAGAGGAAGATGTGACAAAAAAGACCTAAGACAGTCGAGCAACTAGAAACATGTATTAGACAACATTCATATTCTTTGCAGAAAAAGAAGAAGGGATGCCACACAGAGGTAAACATAATAAATAATAAGTTTTATTTATATAGCGCCTTTCCAGAGCTCAAGGACGCTTTACAATATACAATAAACAAACAACAATGAGTACAATTGACAAAGAGAGCAGACAGAACAACAATAGACAAAGGAAGAAAAAAAAAAAAAAAAAAAAAAAAACAAACAAAAACTAAGAACATGGTCTTGTCCCAAGTTTTTTGAGCCATGCAATTTAAAATCAACTTATTTTTTATTTTTAGTTTAAACATTTAATGTCATCTTTGTTGTATTCTTAATAAAATATTGAAACTTCCACATCATTGAATTCTGTTTTTACTCACAATTTGTACAGTGTCACAACTTTTTTGGAATCGGGTTTGTTGGTCTAACCACCACAGGGCAGATTTTATTTACAACAACTCAAACTAACAGTCATAAAAAAGTATCTGCAGTGGTGAATTTTCATCTAGAGCTGGGCTGATAGAGGCAAACTACTTGTGAAGTAAAGTTAAAACACAACAATAACAATTTCACACAACAGAAAACACCTAATACAAGTGCCACCACAAACACACACTCTAATAATATCACTCCTAAAGTGGACCTCCAGCACCACCACCAGCTGTCTCTACACCATCGCCCACCAACTGTAGAAAACTTATACTGTATGTGAAAAAAAAAATTTATATAAAAAAACTATTTATAAAAACAGCAACCAGCACTGTTTTTCTTTTTTGGCTGTAAATTTATTTGCTTATTTATTTATTTTGCTTATTTGTTCTAAATAAGCAGTGCTGTTAATTTTTCATTATTTTTTGGTTATTTATATAGTGCTTTTCCACCTACCAATGTTACAGCTGGAACACCACTGGAAGGCAAGGTGGGTTAAGTGTCTTGCCCAAGGACACAACAACAGTATGTGGCACAGTATGTTCACCTGGACCATAGACAATAATCTGGACTGTTAAGATCCTTTCAAACTAAATACAAAACAACAAGGTTACAACTTCAATTAATGAAAACAGGGTTGTTTGGCTTACCAGAGAGAACCACGAGCACAGGCCTGCTCACAGGAAGTGAAAATAACCCTGTGCACCTCCGACCTTTAAGGCATTGGTCACATGACATAATCACCTAACAACTCACCCCTCCACACTTGTTTAGAAATACGGAAAAAATAAAAAATATCTTTTTATTATCAGTAAACATTTGTCATATATAAAAGAGACACACTTATATAAATGACCTTTTCTTAATAAATCTCTTACTAAAACATTTTGATTCATTTGTGAAGGACAGATTTTAAAAACATAATACAAGCACTAATCATACTCTCAAGTAGTATTTTTGCTATGAGCATATATGACCAGTTGTTGATTGCAATAATTGTGTTAACTCACTTGTTTCCTGCACACTTACCTATTAAAAAACAGCTGCTCTCCCAAGTGTCATAGTCATACAAACAAGGCCAGTGTAATGTTGCCATAGTAACCATCTGTTTCACTCAAATGTCTCTTTGTAATGTTGCAGAAGGAGGGGGATTAGAGCTCGAGTGACTCCAGGCGACATCTCAGCTTTTATTCAGGTCTCGGCACATTATACACAAAGTGTAGCATCTTCGTTTGTTTTCATCCTTGAAGTAACTCTGTGACTAATTGAACAGAAGGCATTACTATAGCGTCAGCTTGACAGGTTTCTTTGGTACTGAGTTAGTTATCATGCAGAAAGAAAATGACAGAAGAACAAAGCATTACAAACTACAGTAAATGACAGCTATTACAATGAATGGTATTAAAATTAGTACAATAATTTAGGCCCTGGCTACACATACACAGGTATTTTTTATAAATGCATACTTTTCTATGCATTTATCCCATAGATAGTAATTTATCCACACGTGAACAGAGTTTTTAGGCCGCAATACAGACATTTTTTAAAATGCCTCCCAAAATGAAGACTCCGGATGCAATAGATAAGTATAGAAGAACAAAACGGAGATGTAAGTAAACACGGTAATAGCTGTTGATGTGTGTATTGAGCACGCTTGAAACAACCACAGCAGCTGTAAACCGAGTCTAACTAACAGTTAGTGTGTTTCAAAACGCTCTTGTCTGGACAGAGATATTTTTATAAATGTAGACATAAATATACGTTTATAAAAAATACCTGTGTAGGTGTATCTAGGGCCTTATATGCACCACCAGCCAGTAACCACCAATCATGGGCATCTCTTCATCATCAAACATAAAACACGTTGATAACTGCCAGAACTTGCACAAAATTGGTCGGAACAAGCCAGATTTTAATGAAATTTGTGCAGTTTTGTTTGGGACAAAATTAATTTCTGTGAATTCACAACAATCCAGATGCAATTGGCGCTAGTCCTTTGGCTGCTGCTGGGGGTCAGTGGTGTCTAAGACAGGGACGGCTAAAAATCAGGTAGTGCCACTTTAAGTGCCAAAAGCATTATTTTGTGCAAATTTTGATACATGTTAATAAAAGGCCATGAACTGACACAATAAACCTCACTAACACATTCAACTCAGTTTTTCCTGCTGCATGTTTCAGATGTGTCATGTCAAAGAGAAACCCTCCTCAGTAAGTCCCTTGGGTAATTAGCTCTAATGGCTTTGTTCCACCAAAAATTGCAAGTGGTATATAACTATTGACAGCATTCTTTTAATAACTTGATTGGGGTCAGGGTCATATGTACATGTAAATTAGCCTTTGACTGATTGACACAGCAATCAAATAACATTGTAGAAAATGGCTGCCAGTGTTCCTGATGACTCTATATACTCTGCATACATATACACCAAACCATCCAACAATTATCTTTGTTTGGGGGCCCAGTGGCTCAGTGGTAGATCGGTCATCCTTAGGTTGGCAGTTCGATTCCCGCTCTCCCCACAGTTTATACTGTCGTTGTGTCCTTGGGCAAGACACTTAACCCCCCTTGCCTCCAGTGGTGTTCCAGCTGTAACACTGGTGAATGGAAGCTTCATGTAAGTCTCTTTGGATAAAAGCGTCTGCTGAATGACTAAATGTAAACGTAAATGGGTACGAGTTATGATCATATACTATTAATTTTGGTTTAGCAGATGGAAGTGTAAATTAATATTTGGAATTTAGAAACTAGGTTGGATAATTCAATTTCAATTCAGTTTTATTAATATAGCCCAGTATTATAACAATAATTGCTTCAATGTGCTAAACAAAAATTAAAAGACAGCAAATAGACAGTCCTTAGACCCTCAATCAGAGTGAGGAAAAACTCAAAACACCCAACCAGTAAAAAAGAGAAGCCTCAGGAAGAACCAGAGGAGAGATCGCCTTCCAGGACGGACATGCCGTGACATAGATGTGTTCAGGGCAGTCATTGATAAATAGTCCATGTACAAATGAATAAAAATTCCTGTTTGAAATGTAGCTGCTGCATTTTGGACTATTTGGGCATCCATCCAGCAGAGAATTGCAAACTTAACAAATTCATGAATTTGTTTTTCAGTGTCACTTATAGATAATATGTTCCTATTCTTGGCTATGTTGCGCAGATAAAATAAAAAAAAATACTGTTTTACAGGCTCGATTTATGATCAGTGGTGCTTATAGACAGTTGTGTAGTTCAACATTCTGTAGTCAAGCCTGGTTGATAGCTCTCAATCTCAACCCTCACTGGGGGTATGTGACAGAAACGAGCAGCAAGGCAGACAGCCCTCAGAGACAGGTCTCTCTACGGCGTTCTTCTAGAAAGGTCACTTTTGCTTTCAGATAAATAAAACACCTGGCTCTAAGAGATGCTGCCGGCTCCGCGCCAATTCCTGCAGAGCGACAGGGGTCCCAGGTGCCAGGCACAGCATCCACTTTTAGCTGCCTAAGGCCCCCTTTTATCCTCAGAGCGTACAAATACACACACTATACACAATATACACTGGCAATGGGTTTGAACAAAATAATTATATTTAGAAAACATGTCTCTGAAGGTTCTCAGTCATCCAGGTCATCTTGAAGAAAGGTTTTAAACCAAAGCATCTGGACTCAGTTTTCAAGGTAAAAACATTTCGTCTCTAATACCAAGAGACTATATGCAGAATTAGGTTTTTTAACAGATACTTCTAAACTACTGCAATAATTGCTTCTTGGAAACCACAGTAGCTGGTATTCTTTTAGAATTAGAATTTAGAAGTCTATGGCGCATATTGGTAATAACAGTAGGACTGGAAGAGGCTTTTTGAAAAATTTGAAGTCAACTATAAGAACTTGTACAATGCAAATACATCTTAAGTACATCCACATTAAAATTGCAACTTACATGCTGTAATCTGCAAATACAGCATTATCAATTAAAACAATGACCCAGAAAACTATTGGCTGCTAGCGTCACACAGTAAGTAGAACAACAATGGCATAAATGTTAAATTATTCTGCTTGAAAACCTTTGTAATTTACTATTTTGTTGGAATTGTAAGAGATTCATATTGATGCAGAGTTTATCAGCACTGCTCCAGATAATTTCAGGTTTAAAAACTTGTCTGTTTTAGAGAGTGTTCACCACAGTTGAGCTTATCTTTGTGAACGCAGATCAGTTTGATTTCTGTCCAGTTTTTTCATTTTTACATCATTTAATTTTCATGTTTTTGCTATGTTATAAAATAGGATTTCCAGCACACATGGGAACTTAAATGAAGTGGCTCACCTAGTGTTTTGACGCAAATAGAATGACCCAGGCCCATTTTATTCATGTCATATTAATTTCTTTCTGACATTTTCCGTCTCCATTTTAAATCCTTTGAACTTTCCAGGACATGGATAGCATGAATAGGCTCTTTGTTAAAGAGAAATAACCATCAAGAACTAAAGACTATTGCACAATTTTGTTTGTAATCTAAACTTCCCATAAGTCCAACGGATCTTACATTAAAATACGACAGAAAACAATGGAGCCATCAATGGAGAGAGCACTTGAAAATCTTACAACTCTTTTAACAGCACTCCTCAGGGAGCCTAAACCTTCAAACGCTCCAATGTTCAGTGTGAGTCAATGTTGTGCTTTGAAGAATAAGTAACAATGCAGTCTCATGGACTGATTAAGCCAGGGCCATTCTCATCCAGCATTGCTATTTTTTTGAGAAAAATTATGTTCACAACACATTTCTGTACACATATTATTAATCTGTTGTATTGTTTATTCTCATAAATAGTATGTGTTTTTCTGCTCTTAGCCTTTTCCAAAGAATAATGTCAACAGATTAGCAAATCAGTTGTTTTAAATTGTGGAGGCACTATTTTTTGTAAGGGGTTGCACAAATCCATAATCCATCTCAGACAGCATTTAAAGCACTATAAGATATTATTAGGGTGAGACGCTTTTTTTCATTATAATTTAGAGGAGAAAATAAAAGAAAAAGAAAAACTATACTTTATTTGAGCCTACAAATGTGTTCATACTGTACATATACACTGGAGATTTGATCCACCATGGACATGCCATGGGTATATACAGTACATTGTTACAAAATGGGTTATGATTTTTTACACCAAGCACAGGTACTAGACTAGTTTGTTTGTGATGTATATGTTTTTAAAACCCATGGTCATTTTGGTGGGACTAATCATTTAGAGGTTAATGCAAAAGTAATGGCGTTGCAAAAACGAACCAGTTTTGCCAAAGAAAATCTATGTATATATTAAACCAGTACATAACATCCGACTCTCCCCCACATTGTTCCCCCAAGTGAGTTTGCAGCAGTGCAGTTAAGTCCTTTACCAGGTGCCAATCCTAAGTTGCTAAGTTGCTGTAAATAAAAATAATTTTGTTGTTGATTCATAGAGTTCAAAGTTATATTTATAAATTAGTAACATAGTAACAAGAATCAACAATATGAGTGTTCAAAGTACAAACAAAAACAATGAGATAAGAATATGCATCAGCAACTGTTGATATACCTGCTGGAATATGAAACATACAGCATAAGGGCAAGCAAAGGACGGGTGTAAGAAAAGCTAAAACAAAGAGGGGTGGCTGAAATAGAGCTAGATCAGATGCATGAATCCAATTGCGCTGGTCTGTCAAGCCCGTCATTGGAGCCGCCATGCATGTAGCCACATCATCTCCCCCTGCACACAGTCATTACTCTGGACAAGGCAAAAGCATTCAGGTACAAAAATCAACAGCATGCAAGGCAACGAGTGGATAACAAGAAACAAAAACCAATAATGGCAAGCGGAGGGTGACCCAGTGGAATAGATCACAGAGGACAGTGTGTGTTTATGCAATTCAATATGATGAAACGTTGACAATGATTTGTATGTAAATAGGACTCATAAATAAGAGCATTTTTTATGAGCCTGGATGTAAATGAGGAGCTCAAGGCATTGTGATTAATTTGATGCAGGCCTTTAACTTCCATGAAATTAAAATTGAAATGTAGTCTTTTTCATATAAAGTACTCAGATTGAGGTCTAGCCCTGGGGTAAATTTAGACCATAGGTCCATAAATTGCTTTTTTAGTATTACTCCAAGTATCCATTTAATTGAAAAAATGGTATCTAACACAGCAAAAGCACAATCAGATATCTTAAATTTAAAAAAGGAAAATGTATAACTTTTTAGTTAAACAGTATTTCATTAATAAACATGGGGGTGTTTATAAGAGCATACTGAAGAGGAAACAGTTATGGGTGTAAGGTCTATTGATGGTTTTCATTGTGTGTTTTTAAACTCAAGACTTTGGTTTTTAAAGTGGAGTAGATTAATGAAGACCCAGCTGCAACCTTGTCTTTGACATGATATACTCAAATTGTCTCAAATTATTCTTGTAAATTTTAATTTTGTTGACACTGACAAGAAAGCATATTTATTATTATTATTATTATTATTATTATTATTATTATTATTATTATTATTATTATTATTATTATTATTACTACAACAATACCTGTCAATGACGTTTTTTGCGTGCACACCCAACACAAACACAAATATTTGCACTGTACATAAACATGACTAAGTGGGTGAAAAATATGAAAACATTTGCCCCTCATTTATTAACATGACCCCCGTAATGTGCAAGCCACACCATGTAAATAAATAACACTGGAGTAACTCTTAAACCAAATGACCAATGTCATGACAGTGATATATAGAGAGCCCCTGTGGGTCACATGTTTTAGTATCATGTTATATTAATCAAATTATTCTGGTATTATAAAAATGTAACAGCATATGTTGGAAAAGCTTTCATCAAGATAATGGAGATGGTCAAGGACAAATAAACAAGGAACATTTGATTTTCAGTTACAGGACGATATGGTATACTTTAATCTTTTGGTAGGGCATAGAGCGTGCTATGCTGTTGACAGTGTTGTTGTTAAGTGACTATCACATAAATACACAGCTCAGAGCCATAATACAGCTGATACAGCGATAGTTATCTTTTATTAGACAGGAGGTGTAGGAGAGGTGAACTCAAGGGTTCAATGTGTATATTCACTCTAAACAGTTTATTTTCTTATGTGCAGAGTGAGGTGCCTTTTTATTAGATGTCAAGAAACATCCAGAGTGCAATCCAATACAAGAACCTTGCAATAAATCCTTATTTCATGAAGAATGTCATTCCATTTTTTTGTTTACACTTGGGGGAAATCTAATCTGGGCATATGACAGTAGACGCTTGGCCAATACGGAAGATGGACACTTACTTCTTAGAGCCCTTATAAAACCAAAAGTGCACATAAAGGAATTGCTGCAAAACAACATGTAGTTAGTTTTTACAGCATCAATATTGGGGATCTTAAAGCAGACACACAGGATTCTAGAGGTCACAACAGTAAATGTTATCCCTCTGGTGTTTAACATTGGCCACAGTACAGCAGGCTTCATGAGGACCGATAACCTCAGAGATACACATAGTGTTCTGGAGTGAAAAGATCTGAGATACAGAAGCAAACTGTTGTGTTAGTGGAAGAAATGTATTTTCTTGAAAGTATTTTGGTTCAGGGAGTAAGTTATTAAAGGTTGCTATAGAAATGATAGCATCTTTGGTGTTATCATGTTTTTTGATGCACCTCAAAAGAGAGACTCGAAGCAAGATAATGAGAGTTAAAGTCAAAGTCTGGCAGAAAATTACTGTATGGATAGTTTTGTTCTGTGCAGAGATTATGTCTCTTGAAGGAATTGGGATAGTCTTAGTTAGCTACATCCCAAAAATTTTATTCTGCATCCCAATATGAAAAGCATGTTTATTATACCATCATTTGAACAACCACATCCATATTTCATAGTTAAATATAACATTTGATACATCATTATGATTTATATATATATATATATATATATATATATATATATATATATATAAATTAGTGCTGAGCAAGTTAATGCGTTATTTTTGCATTAACGCTTTAATGGCGGCAATTATTTTATCGCGCATTAACGTCGGCCAATTAATATTGTGAAAGATGTCGGTCTGAAGAACATTCTCACATGCTCTGACTGTAATTCATTCATTCATTCATTTTCTACTGCTTTGTCCCATTAGGGGTCACGGGTGACTTGAGCCTATCCCAGCAGCTTTGGGCCACCCTGGACAGTGGCCAGTTAGTCGCAGGGCTGACATCTAGAGACATTGACAGACAAGCATTCACTTTCACATTCATTCACTAGGGACACTTTAGAGTTGCCAATTAACCTACACATGCATGTCTTTGGACTGTGGGAGGAAGCCGGAGTACCTGGAGAGAACCCACGGTAACACGCAGAGGTCTTTCCTCACAGAAAGACCGGAGACGGCCGAGAATATTTGATTCAGCCGGGTTTTGAACTTACCACCTTCAAAACACACATCAGATCTGACATTATTTGTTAATTATAGTTTCTAAGCGGGTAACAACTTTTAGCACCACCAGGACCCAACTCTGACCCTCACTGCGTCTACAAGGTTCTATGGGAAGCCGCTACAGACATTTATATTGTTTACATTGTTATATTGTTATGATCGAGGCTCTGGACATAACTTGTTTTTCTATAACAAACTAAACAAAATATTAATGCCCTGGCAGTGGCAAGTATTTTTGGTTTAATATTTAATTTGATTACATTAATGCTTAAGTTGAGATTTACAAGAAATATTTCAACTGCTTCTAACTTTTAACTGCTGTAAAAAGCACCTTATTTGTTTAAAGTGTTTGCAAACCAAATGTTATTGCACTTTTGTTTATATAGCAGTTCATTCAAAATAAAAGTATGCAATACACAAATTTTAATTCATTATAACATGTTTTGTATAATGCGATTAATTGCAGAACTTTGTGCGATTATTTGCGATTAAATTCTTTAATTGTTGCCCAGCACTAATTATTTATATATATATATATATATATATATATATATATATACTCAGACAGAAACATCAGTGCAGCACTGGATTAAAGATGCAAGGGTCTGTCAGGAGCCCAGAAACTCACTGATCTTTTTTACACACACACAGATTACAAGCAAACATATCACAGGTGGGGATGGTTACCTTTAGTAGCCATTCAAACCCATTTGTGTCAACTTGTGCATGTGATCAGGCCAAAATCACCAGGGTATTTAAACTTATCACAGTAATTTGGATAGTTTCTGTTTCATTAGGGTTTAAAAAGTGTAAACACAGTTGTTTTACAATAAATAGCTTCACCCAACCACTAACTATGAGTGATAAAAAGGTTTTTGTGTTCATATTCTCTGAAAAATGGTCAAACAATCACAAATACTGCCATGGTATGAGCACATCTGTACATTATGGGCCACATACTCTAATTAGATGTTATGTGTTTTATGTGACCACTTTTTGAAGAATAATTGACACATGTGAGGGGTTTATTAATAACAAGTCACGACGGATTACGTTCCCACAAAAAGTCAAACTTAGGACACTTTTTATTCAAATCTGTGGTCAACAGTTTAAAGACATGTCACGGTCGTGCTTCTCTTCGCCAAAAATTTGCAAAGCATTATGATCTAATTTAACCTTCTTGTGAGCATTGCTGCTCACTACTTTTACTATTGCATTGAGGGAAAACTTGCACTACATTACAAAATGGCATATTACTATTTAGAGTACAATAGAGTGATTTGTGTGTTGATTCAGACACTGTCAACACAATACCAACATTCAGACTCAACAATTCCATCAGTCAACTTGACACAAACGACATTAAAGAGCCCCAACAACATGATGTCCAGATTCTAAGGTTTGAATTGGGGTATTCAACTTTAACCATAGACTGAATATTAAAAGAAATAAAACAATTTGGTTTGGAGGTACTGACCTGCAGCTGACGCCCCCTTAGATGAAGTTAAGGTAGAGCTCAAAGGGTAACTCAACGCCAAACCAACTTTTTTAGCTGATGAGCTGTATAAATGGGGCTTTAATAATACAGTTAATAGTTTATATTCCTAATTTTTTTATATTCCTGTGTTCAAAAAACACTCCCCACCACACCTTTTGTATCAGATAAGCCCACCTCTACAACCATCTGCCGCACCTTTCGTACAGCTTGTTCACGCCCACCAGGTCTCAACAGAACAGAATTACGTCACTGCAGCATCCGAACAAGCTCACACAGAGACAGAGACACACTTTGACTTGGGACCTGCACTGCTATTTCATAATCTACCATGTAATTTCAGCCTCAAGCTGTTTACATTTCTCTGAGTGTACGCAATCGAAACTCTCTGCCTAATTGGTTTTGAATCTCCCACATCTATGTCATGCTTTAGTTAAATTGTACGTGATGGTGTATCCCCAAAGAGACAAGAAAAATGTCTAATTACTAGCTGTGCACGCTGCTCCAGATGACCCAAAACACTTTCTAAACTATCTTAAGACCAAATCTTTATAGACTCATCAGGCCCTGACTTTTATAGAGGTAATGGACATACACAGTCAATGAGAATGTTCAAATGATTGACATAAAGCTGGTATTGGACAAAGTGGAACTGGCTTCAAGATATGATTGGGCTTCCTAGTCAATTGACAGGTGGGACACGACTGACTGCACTACAACACATTCCTTTTCAACTGAGGCCAAAAAAATCTTCTTGACACCCAGACAGCCAGAACGGTAATGAGAAATCTTCAAACACAACATCCTAAAACTAAATGAACCACTTGATAAATTAGGTCACCAATATAACCCTCAAACTAAGGTGTCCATTTTCCTAACAACACAGTATTGTGCAAAAAGTAACAATGAGAATGATTTATGACCTCTGCAGGAGAACAAACCCCATCCATAAGAGACTTTAAAGTGCTGTCAACTTTCTGCTCCTTCACCAACTCACTCTGAGAAACCGACCAGAGGACAACAGGTAACACAAGGTTAGCATTAAAGACCGCATTTTCACGGCTATTACTATCAAACTAAACAAAGTCACTGCAGGTGCAACAAACACATCCTGAAAGTGTACTTCATTTTCATCAGGCTTACTGCACACCAGAGTCACAATCAGTTTGAACGGTGGAGATACATCAGCCCACATTTACTACTCGCTATGTCATTAATCTGGATGATAGCAACACCATTCACAGGTAATGCTGGGCGCACGCCAACCAACACCTCTCCCTGGAATAGTAAAAGTGCAGTATCACTTTGTGTTGTGGTACAGTCAAAACATTTTATGCTCACAAAGATGTGAATTGAAAATGGCAAAGCTACTATAAATGAGTATGACTATAAATGTGCCAGTGTCACACAAATTTTTTTGTGCTCTTCGCTTTCAACTAAAGAAACAAAACCTTCTGTAATGAATGGCAAGAAAGATTTAAACTTTGGTTTAACTTATCCAGTTATTCAACCAACCCCTAGTCAGTGACAGATGCAAGACGCATTATTGATTTAGCATTGGAAAAAAACTTGCTTCAGGTGTGACTTGAGTGCATGATCATTTTTCCAGTGTCCTCTGGCAGCAATTACAGATTTTGTCTGATTCTTGTGAAAAACAACCACTTTTATCTTCCCTGTCTGACAGCCTCCTTACCACTGCGTCACCACTGTTTTTACCACAGAGAATTTAAAACAATCAGTGTTACTTAAAGCTGAAGACCTATTGTGTTGTTTTGTTAACACACACTGTAACATTTACATGTGCGTGGAGTCAGACCAACTCCAAACCTCTGCCAGACACAGACAAGTCTCCCTAGCCTGCTCTTTCTCCTAAAAAAATAAATAAAGTGTCAACTTTACCAGGCTTCAGGAAACCATTTCAGTTTAAAACAATGCACTGATGGCTTTTTGTATAATGCTGTGACATTACTGCTCTATGCAGCATTTGTGTAATTTAATTTCTACAAAAGCAAACAACGGCTCATTCTCTTAGAGCTCCGTTTCTTCATATCTCTGCGTATTACAAAGTGTAAGGCAGTAATAGCCCTGTGCTGGAGAACAGAAACAGTCTCAACAGCAGCTACTGAAACTAAGAAAGTATAATAGGTATGGGAGGCCACCGTCCCTGCTGGGTCACTGGGGACATAGCTGCTGTTCTGAAGCTATTTGCACAAAGCTGCACTCACGCATCACAAAGTATTTCAAGCACAGCTCAGAGCAGCCTCTTATACGACCAACACGTTCTATGATGATGTGTCTGTGACACACATATAGGCTAGAACTAAAGCAGGCAGTGTAATTGCAAAGGTTATTTTTTAATGTATTAGCTATGATAAATGACATACATAAAAAAGTGTGTATTGTGAACTTTTTTATGATAAGGAAAATACCTGTGAACCTATGATCCTACTCTGTGGTGTATTAACACATAATGTATCACTGGAAATTCTGCACCATAAATAATACTCCTGGGTTTTACACCATGCAACTTTTGCCATAGCACTCCAAGCTTTCTGATTTATAGCAGGGTCCACACTAGGTCTTGGCCACTGCTGAAAATAAGTAAGCTAAATATAATAACTGACAATGGACTTTACTGAGATTTATGATTCAAAGGAGACACTTACCACAAGTTAAAGACAAGTCGGTTTCATATATTGTTTATATCTATTTCCATAAGAAATCCCATTAACTGTACAACAACTGTATAAAAAGCATGTAGCTTATCCCAAATATCTTGGCCTACATCGACATTCACAGATATTTTGTAGATGTAGATTCTTCTGTTTCTTCATTTGATCCTCAACATGATGTTAAGCTCATGGCTCTGTGGTGACAATACCAACATATCTTTTTGTTGTGTGCTCACATCAAATATTCATTTTGAATTCTCTCCTGTTTGCTAACTTAAATATTTGGAAAATATTGTGTCTGTAATTAAAACGGCAAAACATTTTTTTATATTTCATGATAAAGCAGTGACGTGTGAGGTGACCTGAGCGAAGATTTGAAGTTAAATCAACCTTATGCCAATTAGAAGCAACATCACAAAAGAGACCAATCACCATTTACAAGAAACAAGAGGGATGTGACTTTCAGCGGTGAGACGTTAACAATCTGAGCAAAGAAAGCTGTTTTTGTCACTTTTTGTGTAAATGTACTCCTGAAGTTTACTTCCATTCAGCTTACGTTATACAGTGCCACTTTTCAACTACAGGTATCTGAAGAGGCATGATTATGAAGTTTTGAATTTGAAGAAAAACAAACATATTACATACATAGCATAAGTGTGGTGCAGACATAGAGGCTTACAATCATAAGAAGTGTACCATGAATATAACAATATGTTTGTAGCTGTCAATGAAAATGAGCAGTTTCACCGCTTTTATTGATGAAAACACAGTTTACACTGTATGAGCTTGTCACCACTCTGAAATGTCCAGCTAACCTCATCTTAACTACCAACAATAGATACAGTTGTTCAATTGTCTGACATATAACACAATTCCAAATAGCATTTTCATCTGCTGTTTTTATTTACTAATCTGATTTAAACATTGTTCCATTAGAGACACTTAAATATACGTACTAATTTTAGGAGATACTAAAATGTCATAAAAGATTCTTGAAAGAGCCACAAGTTATAAGAGTTTAAGCCTCTGGGTCTGCTTTTGTTACCAATACCAATCCTCCAGACAGATCTAAAGCACACATCTATAGTGAGAATGATTTACTGTAACACAACTGTGAATCCATTGTGAAATGAAATTAAATTGAAAATTATAAATCTATGTAATTGATGGTTTACCTATATGTGTTTTTATGTATGTTTACACGGCTAAACATTCACCTGCAGTCCAATATACGCAGAGAAGAGGGCAGTTATCACCTGGAGTTTGAGTAATACGCTCCAGCAGAATGATTTTTACACAGTGACCTTTACTAAATAACCTTTCCATGCACCTTTTAATGTGTGTTTCATAACAGCATTACACCTAGCAATTTTCAAAAGGTGAAGGAAGACATTATATTTTATGCCATGTGCAGTTAGTTAGATGCACATTTATGAATTGGTTATCATAAAAGCAAAATGTTATTGTTTGTTCGTGTCTTGTTTATCTTATAATTTGTACTGCCATGTCCTGTGGAGCTAATGCACTGGTTATTGCTCAGAATCTTGACTGAATCTTTCTATTATAACTTCATTGTACTTTTAAATATTTTTCCCAATAGGACTTGGTCTATGGCTTTACCTTTGCCCTGCTAGCATCTGGTGGCTGACTCTAGCAGCTGGCTGACAACAGAGGTCACCTGCTGTGACATGTACATAATTCAAAGAGTCATGCAAAGCGAAAAGAACTGAAGTTCATTAACTATGCTCCACACCACCGTGGAAGCCTGAGGACATGAGCAAGTACATAGAGTTGTTCTTGAAGTTTTTAACCACTGTAGCACTTATTTAATTTCACCCTAAGACAAAAATGCCATGTTTACACAAGATATTAACATTGAGCTTTTCACGTCATAATATTTCAATACTTTTTGTTTTTCATATTTTATGTTTTGCAGTATTGTAAAATATACACAAGCCTGAAAAGGGTGGCTTGTTCCTTTCAGCGGAGAGCTCCTGCCTCAAGTGGAGGCGTTCAAGTATCTTGGGGTCTTGTTCACGAGTGGCAGGCGGATTGGGGCGTGTTCTTAAGTAAAACAGTTGATGTACCAGTCTGTCGTGGTGAAGAAAGAGCTGAGCTGTAAGGCAAAGCTCTCGATTTACCGGTCAATCTACGTTCCTGCTCTCACCTATGGTCATGAGCTTTGGGTCATGAACAAAAGGACAAGATCCCGGGTCCAGGTGGCCAAAATGAGTTTCCTCTGTAGGGTGGCGGGGCGCTTCCTTAGAGATAGGCTGAGGAGCTCGGTCACACTGGAGGAGCTCAGAGTAGAGCCACTGCTCCCCCACGAGAGACAGTATGTGGCCTGGGATAACGCCTCAGTATTGCCCCGAAAGAGCTGGAGAAAGTGTCTGGGGAGCAGGAAGTCATGGCATCATTGCTTAGACTGTTGCACCTGTGACCTGGGCCTGGATAGTGGAAGAAGATGAAATACTACATATACTTGACCATGGTCGCTCAAGACCGTGTTAGGACCAGAACAATGCAACAGATTCAAGTGAAAATTAAAAACAGTTCATCTTATCAAATAAATGATAAAAAAAAACAAAAAAAAAAACTCAAAAGGCTAATGTATGGCAAAAGAGGCAGATATAGAAGTTTTAAATTAGATATCTAAAGACTGATCCACATATATGTCATTGGTTTATCTGAGACGAGTAAAAATACTGTCTGAGACCAAGACAGGACCAAGACCTTACAAAACAGCCATTTAAAATTCAATTTGGTTTAGGGCAGTGGAGATTAGCAAATTTAGACCAGTTTGACCAGCCTGGGTATGCAATAGAAGTGATAATATTATGAATGAAACTAATATTTTATTTATAATTATTGAGAGAGATGGAAACCTCTGCTGCTAGTGAAACAACAGTAGTAATACAGATTGTACAGCCGGCTGTCACAGTCTCAGTGAAGCTACAGCAGCATGTTTCCTGTTTGAGATGTGATGCAAAGCTTCTGTTTAAGGGTATAATTCACTCTCTAAAGAGGCATTCAGTTGCCCTATGAAGCTAAACTAATATCATACTATATTGCTGCATTCATCTCACAAAGGCAGTTGTTTAAAAGTTAAACCTTATCCAGAGTCACTGTTCAACTTAGATCACAGTTTAAAATGAAGTCTAGAATTTTGGTGCATTGTTGGTGCAACTGGGCCTAAGCTTTTTCTTAAATGACTGAGACAGAGAGTTTGTTGTTGGTGAAAGCTATAGGAATGATTGTTCAAGCTGAACTCATCACAACCCTCTTTGACAATGGCTTGCTCTATTTTATTTTCTTCATCATGCATGACTTTTTGTAATGGCAGTGGCGGTGATATTGATTTCCCCTGACAATCTATTCTGGAAAGGAAACCATGTGATTAGCAAATATGTGGCGGCTGCTTTGCGACTGAAGCATATCTACAGATGGCAAACAGGGAGCATGACGACAGGTAGGATTTTTTTCCCCCCTTTGTGTGTGTCTGTGTTATGTTGTGCATATTAAGACTGTATTTGCATAAATTTTGTTTTACACGTCCTGAATGACAATTGACTGGAAAGATTGTATGCTCAACCAGGAACAAAGTGTTAACAAATGTGTTGCTCTAACCTTTTAATGTTCTTTTATGGACCCTCAGCCTGGAAACTACACAATATAATTAAACTAAAATATTTACTCACGCAATAACAGGTACAACAATAAAAAATAAGCAAACCATAACATGTTTCACAGAAAGTGTGATATACGTAATAAAATGTCCATGTGGTGTAGTGTATGTTGGCAAAAACCAGAAGAGCTTAACACAGAAGCAGTATTAGAAATCAATAAATAAATACATTGGAATTGAAAACATTCAATTGCCAAAAAGAGGAGGAGGTGTTTATCTTATGTTAAGCTGATTGGGCCGTCTGTAAGTGCAGCACCCGCTACTCATTTATGGAAAAGCAAAGTGAATCCGAGGTTCCAATAAAACCAGAAAAAGTCACTAGATTTATCGCAAGTTAGTTTTTTGAAAAAGAGTGGCTGGAGGGGTCTGAATAGTAAAATATAATGACGAAGTAGACAACCGTGAGGAATTGAACACTTCTTTTTTTAACCTTTAAATGATAACACAAATGGAGTTCAAAAGTATAAGTATATAAGTATATATAAAAATCTATCTGGCAGATTGGGCTCACTATTTTATCAGACACACAAATGCTCAATATCACCAAAAAGGGAAATACGGATGGAATGTAGAAACTTAAGTTTTGTTGAAGGTAGAGGTCAGAGGTCAGGGAGCAATACGACAGCGTTGGCGGACAGGGTCCGTATGAGATAAAGTGCTAGCGGCCTGCATGGGACAATAAAGTTTTATTTTGAGATGGTCCTGTGGGAGAGCCCTAGAGTGAGCCGAGCCGTGTTCAGGCCATTTGGCAGATCTCCCAATGCTTTGGTGTTGGTGTGCTTGATATAGGGCTCTGGGATCCGCCATGACAACTCCTTATTAAAACCTACTGTTTTTCCTTTTCTTCCATCCCCACATCTCTCTCTTTTGCTTCCTGTGTTTTCTTTACCCCCTCTAGACCCGACGTGGGGGTTGGGGTAGATTGGGAGAGGACATAAATTTACAAAGCCGCTTCAGGCAAGGTCTTCATCAGGAGCTCATTTCTCATCATTTTACCTCAAGTCAGCGGTCTGCCTGTGTAATTACTCTGGGTTTTCATAGTGAATACATCTCACAAACACATGTTCTCCATTGTGTTATTTTGCACAATAAGGTTCAGCAAAAAGAACTGTAATAGTGGCAGATGAAAAAATATACATTAAACATGAAACAAAGTCATTATGTCCAACAGTCATAATAAATAATGAAAGTGGTCTGCACCTTTTATGTAAAATACTCTTTGAATACTGCATGAAAATCTGTTTTTAGGCTCACCTAAGCATTTTTTCTTATGTTTAAAACAACAGAATCTTGCCCCTCAAAAGGAAACATATCGCCACCAGGTCAGTAAACATAGATAATGTTTTAAAATAATATTCATTAATTCATTTTGTCCTGTGTGGTTCTGTTAGGGTGACTGGAGCCTATCCCAGTAACTTTGGGGCTGAGGCGGGGTACACCCAGGACATTGGCCAGTTAGTCACAAGGCGGAGGTTTAGACATAGACAGTGACAGACCACCATTCACGCTCACATTCATCCACTAGAGACACTTTAGAGGTGGGAGGAAGCCACTCTGCCCCGTGCAGCCCTGTTTTAAACAAATGAAGGACAGATATACGAAATTAAGATTTTTATCATGTATCATTACCTTGCCTTACTTTAATTTTGATAAAATGTTCACTGCATTCCACTTTGTATTCATTTCAGTTCAAATGGTATTATAATATTCATTTGTAACATGCTCTAGGTACCACCACTGGTTATTTCTCCGGAGCTATCTCTTACAAGTGTAAATCCATTTAAGTCACAAATTAGTCTGGAATGTTAACCAGGTCTCAGTGTCAAGTGTTCACATTTCCCATTCAAATCTTTCGTTTGCATCTCCACTTCCTGCCCTCGCTTCCCAAATCTGCAGCCTCTGTTTCCCTTCCTGAAGACTCGTTTCTTGTAGCTCTATATTTTGTCATGTGTAAATGATCCTGGTTGTAGTGTCCATTAAGATCCCAACATTTGAAGATTGGCATTTATGGTGACTCTGAAGACGGAGTATTGTTGATACATACTAATAATAATTTTCTGATGCTCAGAATGAGGCTCAGTTACGGTTAATATACAAGAGGCCTTTAATTCTCCAGATTAATGCACACAGCCACAGACTGTTATCCCCAGTAAGTACATGCTTTTAATGACTTTCACAACTTTATTCTTGACTTTAATATAGTTATATCACAATTTTATTCTCAAATGTTTTTTCTGTTGGTGTGACTCTAACAAGGAGATCGCATGTCTGTTCTCCTTTAGGACAGAGGCGGGTTTAAAGACATAAATCCTCTCGTTCCTTCTCTCTGGGTTTTCCTTCTAAACAAAGACAGTTTACGGTCAACGTACAACTATCTGCAAACTGATTAATTGTCCACTCCATACACAGGCAGCGGAGCATTGCAGTGTTTTGCCCTCCTAACGTGAAGTTTTACCACTTTGCGTCTGTACATATTGAAATTCCATATTGGAAATTTAAAGAACACAAGCTTGAATGAGAAATGCATTTAGACCCACATGCCCTTCTGGAGTAGATGACTTTGCACCCAGCCTTTGTCCTTCTTCCATTAGTAATTATGTGGCTACTGAAATATTAATTTAGTATTTCTAACCAGCAGCTATGAGAGTCTTTGATTATAATATTCTCCCAAAGAGGTCAAATCTATTGGACAAATAATAACCTGGACAGTGGTGTTATATATAGGTACGTTCCACTGAACCAGCCTTGGCTGTAAACCATAGTTGCGTGTGTGTGTGTGTGTGTGTGTGTGTGTGTGTGTGTGTGTGTGTGTGTGTGTGTGTGTGTGTGTGTGTGTGTGTGTGTGTGTGTGTGTGTGTAAATGTGTGTGTGCTTTAAGGTGTGACTTTGCAGTGATTAATGTCCTGCGTCTCTGGTCTGTGAGAGGGAGATAATACAGGAGCCAGTGGCCTTTGTGTTCCCAGTTTGTGTTAATGCCTGCACCTATCAGGAGATTTTAAAAGGCTTAAGAATCACATTTGCTGGGCTCTCTTCATGGCTAGAAGAAGAGCGAGACCCACAGAATGAAGTACAGTGGAAAATATAAAGGAGATGAATAAAGTGGTAAAAGCAATGCAACTAAAGCAACTGTTGTCAGTGGTTTGAATACATTTACAAGGTTCTTTATGAAAGCATGGGGTTTTATTTTTATGTAAAATGTCCATGATATACAATTGTTGTTGGTTACCTTTGCACACATTGCTGTGCTGGCCACAAATAATATGTATATATACATTTTTGTTTATCAGTATTATAAGCTGATAGAAAATGTATGATAAGATCATCGTACATTTGATAGGAGAAGAGGGTGATAAATTTAAGTAACAATGGATACCTTTTCATTTTATTTTTTTGCTTGCCAGAATAATTTGTGTTGTATGTGCATACTTGCGCCAAAAAAATGTCTGTGGCTAAAAACACAAGCTCAAGTTAAACTGATGTAGCAAATGTTTTGTAATGAGAGAAGATTGGGCTAAGTAATAGTAAAATAGTTTTGAGGCACCACCTTGTAGAGGAAAATAATTATAAAACCTAATATGACTTTAAACGTGAGTTTAGCACAAGTTTGTTGACAGACATTGATCAGGAGTGAACCACACTTAAGAATAAACGGAAGACTTAAGAGAACCATACTTAAGAACTGTTGTAATGAAAAGAAAATGGAGGACCAAAATGGCAGTTCAAAATGTTTATTTAACAAAACTAGAGTGGAAAGTGGAGATCGAGCAGATAGTGGACGGTGGAGCAGAGTAGGTGTCTGAAGGTAAGTTTTCAAAAAACAAGACTATCCCAACTTTATCCCACATAGTGTAACCCAAAAGGTAACCAACACTCTGGCTAAGACTGGAGGACTGAAGAGGCTTCTTATGCTGGAGAGAACGCAGGCCCAGCTGGGCATATATTACATATTTAACATGACATGTGGAGAAGACAGACAAAGGAATTTATGTTGGCAAAATATCACATGACGAGTAGCTTACCTCAACTAACAGGAGGTATGTCAGTACAACACGGATTTTAGCTCCAGAAAACATTAAATTTGTAAATTCCCAGATAGATCCATCACTAAATTTAAAGCTGCTTACAACTGCATGGCATTTGAGAATGCTACAATTGTATTTGCACTCAGAAGACAGTGTTTATGATGAATTCATTGATTTACCAGGATTTCACACACATATTGGCCAGGCTAGCTCACGGTGTCATCCGTTGATAAAGCATGCTTAATCTTAGAGCCAATGCAAGAACAAATATGAATATGTTAACTTAATTGCTTTGGTTATAAAGCATTTACAACAACAACAACAAAAAAACACAATTCCAAAGAGCAATGCTTCTGTGGTGAACAAAATAAAACCTATAAATACATCTTCAAGAGACTGAATTTGCCATAAAAAATATACTCTTCTGTTTGCTACAATGGACTGGACCATCTGAACACTGTTGGAGGATAAATAAATTCATGGTTCTTTCTTATAACTTTCAGGATTTGGAAATCTCACCACTACCTTATACTAAAAACTACACATTGCACCTTTAATGTGTGTTTATAATCTCAATGATATGAGAAAAATATTGTCTGCTTTAAGTAAAAATATAAGAAAAAGGCACTTTGTTGGTACAAAAATAAAGAATTTCCTTCACAGTGATGAAGGCCTGGTGTGCTAAAACGCACTGAAGTGGTATGATTAACTTTACATAGCCAACAGAGCGCCTTGGAATATCATTAAGATTCTAACGTCCCCCTGTTTTCCAAAGAACACCTGTTCACAAAAAAAATATTCAGTTCCCATGAAGTGCTCTACTGCATATGTTTTTTTCTTTAATACAAATATGCATATACATGTGTTTAGTTGTGCTTCTCGCAGCCCAAATTTAGAGGAAAGTATAACATTACTGTTCTTGGTTTTATACAGAATATTCCCCCAAAGATGTGATAAAATATGACATATTAATATTTAAACAAACCTGACACTTCAGTCAGAGAAGGTAAAAATGTCAGTTGTTGTTCAAGCATTACTCGTGTTTTTGTCCAGAAATGTCCATATCTTGTCATTTTGATGCTAATGTATTCTTAGATAAACCAATCCATGGCCCCTCCTTATTTACTCAAAATACATACAGTTGTCTATACTAGTCTTGTATATTTCTTACCATTGACAAAATACAGTTGCTTAGGTGTAACATTTATCCGAGCAAACTGGTTAGTTATTTAAACCTGGCAACAGAAACAGGAACATGAATCACAAAGTGTAATGGCCAGCGGAGTTGCCAAGTTGCAGTGTTTGCGCTTGTCTGACAAATGTGAAGGAGGAAGGAACTCAAGGCTACAGAGACAGCAGGGGAAGGAGAACAAAATGGACAGCTCCCGCTTTCTCAAAAGAAAAGAAACACTTTTGAAGACACATTCTTCTGGCATCAGAGTCAAGGCACAACAACAAATGCTCTGTTCTGATTAGCCTAGCTCTCGCTTTTAAATGTGCTTTACGCATGTCTAAAAACACATCACCTATTCACTATTGCTCAAGTGAGTTTGTCTGGAGCAAGAGGATCTAAGCTCGGTTTGACTTGTGTCAGATCTCGCTGCTTTCCAACAAAAGCTGTGCATTTACAATTTGTTCTATTCACCATTATGGCAGGAAAAAATGAAGCGAAAGAATAAATAGCACCAGCGAAGATATCAAAAGCTGTTCAGTCAACACTTAAATTGCAGTTATAGACTTAAATATCACAAATGGCGTTTACTGTTAGCTCTGTCCAACATTTAACACAGTAGTTAGTGCACTCAAGAATCAGCAAAGCAGCACAATATATGAAGCTTTTTTAGCTTGCAAGTTTATAAATGTAATACAAAAAGATTTTTACAGAAATTCATCTTTTTTCAGTTTTGGTGTAAACTACAACTGTTGAAGCACATAAACTGCACGGTTTGGGGGCGTGATTGAAAACAGTGGCAGTGACAGTTACTGCTTTGCAAACCCCTCTTTGACTTAGTGGGGTATCATTGTGAGATAGAATGGCTCCCCTCAGCTAATTTAGCACTGTTTTTTAGCAGTTGAGTTAGTTAGAGCCACTCACAAAAAGTCTGCATAGATGGCTCTAGAGTTGATCAAATTTAAATATTCTCTTTTATCAGCTATATTTAAAAATGAACATCAAAAAAGCACCTACTGTTTTATGAAACCCAACAAGATAATATGCTAAGATTAGATGAGAAAGAGCCTAAATCAATCTGTGATTAAAGTGGCAAATAGGAACAAAACAGTGAGAGAATCTAAAGTTAGACGCACCACGGCACAACAGTCACATCCCAGTTCAGAAGAAGAAGAGAATGGCGTGTCTCGGAAATGGAAGACTGCATTCCCCCAGGGTCTGGTCTCAGCAGAGTTCTGCTGAGACCAGTTTTAGAATGTAGCTACACAACAGAGTCTGTTGTTCTTCACTTTATAATTTTCTACTGTTGTGGCATGTAGCAGAGCGTTCCTACAAAACAAATTCACCAGAGGGAATTGTACACGTGAACATTTGCTCAAAACAGAAATCGCCTCTTTGTGTTGAATTATATGAAGTAAATTGTCATTGGACTGATGTCTTACTTTACCGTGTTGTTGGCTAGACAATAAACATTACTTTATGATGTATATATTGGTTTACAACATAAAGTAATCTCATGAAGACATTATTATTCCGTAAATTTTCTATTGCTTAGTTCCGTTAAGGGGCACCGGTGACTGGAGACTATCCCAGCAGCTTTGGGCCTGAGGTGGGGCACACTCTGGACAGTGGCCAGTTAGTCGCAGGGCTAACATTTAGCCATAGACAGTGACATACAACCATTCACTAGGAACACTTTAGAGTTGCCAATTGACATATACATGCATGTCTTTGGTCGGTGGGAGGAAGCCGGAGTACCAGGAGAGATGACCATTAGAGGCCTGCACAAACAGTATTTCAGTTCAAATACTAAACAAATGCAGACCTCACCTTCAGGAACAAAATGTTGCTGCAACAAGCCAATGTATTGTTAGTTTTGTTTCACAGAATCAATTTTCTTTTGACATTTAGTGACTTACAGGAGCTTTATGCATGATTGCAATCCACTTAATGTTAAACAAGCAAGACTGTAAAACTTTGCTTACACCAGGACCCCTAATATTAGTTAGTCTTGCATTGCTTATAAATTAACTCTGTTACTGTTTGATTATGTAACTGAAAATAGCCCATACAAATATTTAAATCATTTTTTTACTTATATGGCAAGATGCAACACTAAAATCATGTGCCACATTAACAGCAGCTTCATAGAGTGGAAATATAAATGTTTATTGAAATAAAACAAAATGTGCAAATGCAAAATGTGGACAATTGAGGTGTTAAGTGTCCAAGCCCATGTTAACAATGTTACAAGACTCAAAGTTTTATCAGTTTAAGCACATTTACTAACTACATTATTAATATGTTACCATGCCTCACACCCAACGTGATTGATTACAAATTATTTTTGTGATTGATAACAAATCCATAGCCATGACTTTGGTTACCCAGTTATTGGGTTATTGTTTATATTATATTATTGCCATTATTTCCTCATTATATTGAGCTGATCATGTAAGTAGAAAAGTTTAAATAATTTTTGCTGATCTCATTGCATTTCATTTTTTAATTGTGTACATACAAACAATACAAATACAAAAATATTCAAATGATGAAAACTTGTCAGTATATTTTTGTATTAATTTGGAAATCCAGATTGGTGCAATCTAATCTGTGCAGATTGAAGCGGTTTTAGAACTGCTGCGTATCTAGGGCTCCGACCTGCTCCCCCAGGTCATCGATGCAACGCAGCGGATGCTATGGAAATGCTCTCATTGAAAACTATATTGTGTATTTTCTGCGGTGTGCATGTGGAAATTGGTGGTCAGCACATGCATTTGTCTTACTCAGGTTTTAAAGGTGCTTTCTATACACTATGCTTAAATGTTTTATGACACAGGAGCTGCAAAACCCTGGCAGCTGTAGGCTTCTAACATACTGCTCCATGATCAGCTTTGTGAGCTGGGGCAAGCTCCTTAATGAGTCTCAGCAGTGTTTGCAAATGAGCAAGTTGTCACCACTTGTTGGCAGGTCAAGCCAGATTGTTATGCAGGGCGCACTTTCTTGTTAAACACTGCAGTTCTGCAAAAAGGAGTGTGGCAGTAAAAAAAAGAAAAAAATGAAGCTTTACAGTGTGTTGGAGTGGAAGCAAGATGAGGAGAAAAATCACAGTTTTTTCCTTACAGCTGGCGTTTGAGAGCACTAATCAGCAGTCTGAACAGGGATGACTGAAGGAGCCTTTCCATAGATAGAATCCATCCATTAAACTGTCAGAGTATAATTTGGACATGCTTCAAGGGTTCACTGTCTGTAATTATCTCCATTTGTTTGAAAAATTAAGAAATCACTTAGGCTATATGATCATGACACGTGACTTGGATGGATTGATGTACTTTGCATTCGGCAAATGTTGCATTTTCCTGTACTTTCCTTGATTGACACACTGACTAAATACTATTTAATGCAGACAGTGGGCTTAAAGCTTAATTGTTGAAGTGGTAAAAGCATCTTCAGATTCCCAAGGAATATCATGGCAGCATCTAGCCCAGCAATTGCCTTTTACTGACAAGTCCTGTTTTCCATATGTGCTCCTTTTTCACATGATTTACATTGTGGTTATTTTATTTACTGAATGTTATCTATCTGAACAAATATTTCAATTTACGGTTGAATGAGAAGTGGTACTATTTTTAGTGCCTATAATTGCTATATATAATAAGTGCCTATAATATACAGTACTTTCCTGTCTATTTTTTTTAAATTATAGCCCCCACCTCAAAAACAAAAAAAAGAAACCGTACTTTTTAACATTTAATTTGAACAATTTGTACATGCATAACTTTTTTAAATAGTTTAAAACAAATCTGACAATAACAATTTTTATTGCCTCCAACATTTACAATAAAGACACCATGACATTGTATTTTAAGAAATTTTCACAACTCTATTATCAGTTCATAGACTGTATGCTCAGATTTAGCGAGCTAAACAGTTTATAACAGTCCAAAATGGAAAATGCTAATCTTTATTGTTTAAGCTGTTTATTGCTCTCCTATTCCCATACCACTACCATAAAATAGAGCATTACACTAGCAGTAAATTAGCTTAAATAAAGCAATAGAGCTGTTCAGAAGAAATACAAACTCATTTTCTGACCTTCAACAAAAGGAAATATTGGTCTGAGTGAAAGTTTTAGGGCAGTCATTAAAACAACAAGGCTCCTCAGGAGAATATGGGTGAGAAGAGGCTATCCAGCACAGATTAGATTGTGGGGGATCCACCACAGACACAAATCTTGCAGATGTTGGCTCGTGGGCACAAGGGAACAGCCAACTCCCGCCTTTATCTTGGGAGAGGCAGGAAGGAAAGTCACCTTGATTAAATTAGTTGTATATGAAAATGGGGTTATGCCTGTTGGGAGTATGTGACAAGGGCTTATAAACCTCGTCTTTCACTAGCCTGTGAAAAGGACTGTTTAATTCCTCCCTTTTTGTTGCAAGTTATATTTCTACACAGTCTTTTGTCCCGCCAGGCCTTTGTGTGTCAAGATCAATGGAGAATCCTCATTTGGTTACTGTCCCTTCCACTTATTCACGACGTAAGATTATATTAGCCTCTTGGAAAATGTGTCCTGTTTGGATTCTATGGTCCCTTTACCCTACTTTTTCATGATATGCTAATATTTAGCATTCATTTCCATTCCAAATAAGAATGCAAAGATTTGTATTCTCACTTGTAAATAGCATAAATAGTCCTTTTGTGACAATGATAATGCCATTTGGCATCCTTGTTTGCACTTGACTCCACTTTTTCTGTGGTTTACGGTAACTTTAACCATTCAAACCAACAAACCCAACAAAGATTTCTATCGAGTTCCCAATGTGGAGGTCCACAAAGGCAAAAAAGTGACAGAAAAAAAGAACCTTCCACCTTTTTTTTTAGGTCGGGAGCAGTAGAGTTGCATAATGCCCATGTGTTTAGTACCGTTGTGACCACTTGGTCACTGTAACATTAGCTAGTTGTCAGGAGGAGCATAAAAACAATTTTTGAGGACAATGATACCCTGGTACTTTATGGCTCCACCAACAAGGGGACATTTCTAAACCGGTTTAAAGAATGGTTTGACTTACACATCTATTGCTAACACACAAGATATAAAAAAGACACCTTGGTGAAAATTAAATGACAGTACTTGTTTAGTTTAGGGCTGTATTTTTGCTTCATCAGAATCACCTGATTGCACATAAGCTGAGATGTCAAGCCCAAAGTATGACTGTAATTATTTTGCTAAAACTTAGCAAAAAGTCATTTCAGACTGTTGCAATGACATCTTCAAAACCTTCAACCATCAACAATATTGACTGTATATTATCAGGTCTGGAATATAAGGCATTTCTAACTCGACTACAACCAACTGTAAGGCCCTGTTCCAATATATGCACTTTTACTCCCCAAGAATGCTGAGGGGTGCAAGGCCATCTAAGGGTGTATAAAGGACATAGGTGTGGTAGAGAACATTACTGGTACACAGTACAATTAGAGCAGTGGTTCTTAAAACCTTTGATAGGAGTACCACTGGTGCCAATAATCTATTAATCTAATCTATATATAGTCTATATTATTATTATTATCACTACACAGTGACTCAACAATAGCCATAATAACAATTCATACCACATAGAGAACCACAGAGAGAACACTCCCCCCCAGCTCCATAGCTACGGTCAGAAGTCGCAGATCGGAGAAGAGAATAACAGTTAGATTGTCTAATCAGACAAATCTGATTCAAATCCCTGCAAACAGATAAAGTCTGGTCCTGCTCAAACACACTTGAAACTTGCAGTGTTCAATGTCAGGTTTTTGGGAAAGAAATCTTTTTTAATTAATGATTTTATAATTTCAAATAAGCTTGATTTTATGTTTTTGACAGAAACATAGTCAAAGCAAGACCTGGAAATGCGATCATTATTGAATCCACCCCATCGAATTCCACCTTTGTATCCAAAATGAAAACAAAAAGGGTGGTGGTGTATGTGCCTTTCTTAGGGATAATATTCTTATCCAGAAACTTGGGGAGTTTTCATCATTTGAGTATGTGTCATTCAAAATGGAGTCTATTTTATATGTTGTTCTTTACAAACCACCCCAACAATGTCATGATTTTATTGATGAGTTACTGAAATGCTTTCAGTTATCTGCACACAATTTGAACAAAAAAGTCATATCAGGTGATTTTAATGTGCATGTGGATAATGTTTGTGACAGGAATGCCAAAGAACTTTCTACTGTTCTTGATTATTTTGGTCTTTGTCAGCATGTTAATGAGCCAAGCTATAACAGAGGTCACACTCTGGACCTGGTCATTACAAAGGCTGTTCATATTTCAGATGCCACTGTGATTGATATTGCTCTGATCATTCTTGTGTCTTCTGTTAAGAAGAGGCACATTAATGATAACACCAGAAAAAGAAGAAAAAGTACTTGTATATGCATTATAGTTTTTGGCAAAAGATATTTTTAGAACCCACAGCAGCCATCGAGCATAATATCAACTGAAGTTAAACGCTTATTTAAATGTCCAGACATAAATATCATACTAAAATACAAACTTTCTATCAATTATCCATAATTTAATCCATTTATTATTGTTTCCTTTTTGTGTGTTCCTGTTCTGAGCATTCGAAGACCTATTTTAGAATGGTAAATTATCTGTGACAGTTTCAACCATGTGACAGAGAAGAAAGGGAATCAAAGTGTGCTGTGTCAGTGGCGGCATGCTGGGGTTTGTGGTCTGGTACACTTGGCTTGGTAAACTGCTCTCCTCACACATCAAAGCCACAAGCACAAGAGGAAGGCCTATCGGAAGGAAGAGTGTGCTGAGATCGCTAATGGATAAATAATAATGCTGTAGTGGATATATGTCTTGGTTTTAAATGCCCTTTAAACAAAAGTGTGATGTTCATATTGTTTTATGTGCTGCAGCAACAAAAAGGTTTCCAAAATATTGAGTATGACACAAGCTAAAGATTCTTTACTTGTATTATACAATATATATTATATTATATTTTTTTGTTCATTTATGTTTGCCGTCTTTTTTGGAGGGCCACAGAACTGTGACACAAAGTAGTGATACAATCTTTGAAAAGCCACTTAGATATACGTAAAAGAAAATTAATTCAGTCACAAGGGGAATGCAGTTCCCTAATTTTTTATCCTTTATTAATTTTACCCATTATTATATTGTTGAGCTCTTTCCCATTGATCCCTGTCATAGTCTGAGAGACAAGCAGCAGGTAGAAGCAGTATGGCAGTGTACATCTTAACAGTGTGTGAAAGAAACGCATGTTAAAAAAGCTCTTACATAAATAATGCAGATATTGTGTTTGTGTCAGTAAACATAATGACATTGTTGCCCCACAGAAGTGGGTGTGGTCTTCTGAGGGTTCTCCTCCAGATCCAGCTTTCTCACATTCATAGAGAGCCTAAGATCTCTGTGGGTCAAAAGCTTCCTTTAATTTGGCCATAGTGAATAAATGTCAGTGTCTGTAAGTGTTAGCCCTGTGACTGCCCAGTGTGTACGCCTAACCCAGTGTATCCCCATATGCACTATATATATTCATTATTACATTTAAGAATGGACCTGCCCACAATTAAGAACCTTTTTACTGAAAAATGCGCAACTAGGTAATGAAGCTGACAGGGCAGATGCTGCCATGATATTCCTTGGCCCCCTCGTCGGCCTGACGCAGCTGCTACACGTACCTGATGCAGCTCCTCACCTGCAGTCAATCACTGCTAAGCAGCACTCATTTAAGCACCCTCTCAACTTCCTCATTCATTCTTCAGCTCGTGCAGCACCCCTCCTCACCACCTCAGGTGTAGACCACTCCACATTCTCAGACTCACCTTCATTTCTTCACCACCACCAGTGTCTTGGCTCCGGGAGGAAACCACCAAACATCACTCCGCTCTTCTCCCATCACACATCACTCAATGTCTCTCCCGCCGGTGCCTAAGCGCCAAAGTTTTATTCATGCAAAGCTGTTCAATAAACATCCTATTAATGCATTTGTTATCTGTTTAATGTTTGAGTCTCTTCGGGTTGAATTGATGATGCACTTAAGTTTTTACTGGTTAACGTTGAACCTTTGCAAAGATTGGAACATTTTACAAAGAGGTAAAAATCACAACAGTCCTCCTCTGTTACTCTGCTCTAGACTCTTATCTACTTTATGCTAGTCCAAACCTGCTGCTTGCCACATTGTACTTTCTGTCACTTGTTTTAACATCTGTAATTGTTACCTTGAGCTCCTTCATACTCCTTTTTTCCTGTCAGTCTCTCTCAAAGTGCAATTTCTGGTAGTTTCACAAGGTGCTTTGTGGTTAGTTACAAGCCATGTCAAATTGATTTGAAATGTGATGTGTTTATCAGCGTTGATATGCATCATATATCACTGTGTTTTCATCTTAAGCTTGGTCTATTGTGACACTGTGTCAAATAACATGACATGGATGGATAACCTGCCAGTTAGAAGGAGGGACTGATAGACGAATTGCACATAATAAATAGTTGGATGGAGTCATATCCGTCTTTATTCACTAGATCTTTTCCAGGGGAGTATGGTGACTAGTGTAACATTTCAACTTGCTCTGATTCAGTTTCACCTCCAGAGCCATTATTAGTTGATGGGTCACTACACGGTGCACCCACAAAAGCACACAGTCCTGCGCTCGAGCCAGAACTTGTCCTGATTAATTATCAACAGAGGCCACATCCAGCTGCCTCGGCCAAAGACGAAAGACAGGGAGGAAGAAAAGAGAACATTAATAGTGCTTCTGTTACTGCCAACTGTGCTGCAAAATCTGTCTTTGTGTAACACCCCTCAAAGCTCATTCTCATATAACAAGTCATTTGCAGCCTCTTTAATAATGGCTTTCATATGCACTTGTTGAATAGGCATCGCTCATTTGATTAAGCAACTGGCAAATTTTCTGTTTCACTAATAAGATGAATTTGTTCTTTGAATCCACAAAACCCAGGCCATTGCTGAAGACTGGAGATAAAGTCCCTAGTGTTTTTTAGACAAAGGTGTATTTATATCTAACCATTACATTTTTATCCCTACTGCTGCTTGGTCATTGGCCCATTTCATTGTATGCCACCAAAAGTGTTCTTCATCAGCATCCGATTATTTTGCAATAGACCTCTGTTTTAACCAAGCAACATCAGTATGTCATTTGTAGGTTCAAAGCCAGTCTTGTAATAAAAACATTGTAGTCACTAGCCTGCTAAGTAAAAGGTGTTCTGACGCATGTTAAATTATTCCAAAAGTTCATCAATGGCAACACATAGTTTAGTCCCTGGTGTCTAGTCTCTCCTCTTATAAAAACACACACAGTGGATTAGCATTAGCCACTAAGAACCTAACATAGTCTGCTGTAGTTTTCTTTGGACACGCAGCTGTGCTGTGCCAATAGAGTAGTGCGGGTTCTATCCATACAAACAAGTTATATACCAACAAACCTTACCTCTGAAACAGTCCAAAAGATAACTATGTAACTAAGACCAACCATCCACAACAACAGAACCCCAGCAGGGCGGATTCATAAACATTAACTGAAAATGGCAGGATGTGATTTGCCACTGGACAACAAAGAAAGTTATATTAAATGCAGCTAAATGTATATTTTGCTTTAATACTTAATAAAACATGGTGTAGCGTGTTCTTGATTGCCACTTCTCATGATCCAGGCAGGTAGGATAGCCTCTAGTCCACTGTTTTATTAATGTGATTAAAGTATGGTCAGTGGCTCACAATTTATTATAGGTGTAACTGAAATTTCTTCTATATGACATGAGGTTCCATTATTACATAAATAAAATACATGCATTAAAGCGTGTATTAGTAGCAATAGTTCTTGTAGAAGTAGTGGTTAACACTTTAGTTTATACACTACACTTGATACATTGGCTCTACTTCATTATTTTCAATGTAATGCACATTTTATAAAAAAAAAATCCTCTTTTAGTTTTATTAAAATAATATAAAATGCTTTTAACTTGGGTCATGGATTTGCTGTGATGGTGTAATGCTAGGTTACACTTTATTTGACACTACATTTTATTTTGATAAATTGTATCTAACTCCTTTTATAACAAACTGTAACAACATGTAACTATAGTACAAACGTAATGGGATTATGTGTACTTACATGCTGTGGTTAAGGAATGCATGTAATAAAGTTTGCAGCCAGTGTTCTCTAATAATTGCACTTATGCAGCATTATCTTATTTCTTTGTATAAATTCCCCTCACAAACATCCTCTATCCTCTTTTTGTACCAAACGCTGTGCAGTAAACTTTGATTTATTTTGTTTGGGCAATGCTACTGTACTGTATAAACAAATTAAAGATATGTTAGTGGGTACTGTTGTAAATACTTAAGACCTGTCTTGGTCTGTACAGTAATTTTAAGGTCAGTTTTGAAAGATGTCAGTCTTGAGACTTATTTTTACTAAGCCTTGTTTTACTCCAGAACATTAACCTTGTGCTGCTGCTCCATTCTCACGAGATTTGTGAATTTACAAACTCACGTGACCTGCGCCAAGCAAAGTATTCATGGTCCAAACTCTGGCCTTCCCGGCCCGTTGTGGGTCTCGGTGTGTCTGAGGTTTGAAGATGTAGCGACCATTTTACTGTTACAAATCTAAACAACATGGAGCTGCTCTGATTAGATAACTGTTGTTGATAAATTCAATCACCGAACAGGTATTCATTTTAAGTACATGCCGTTTGGCAAACGCATTCAATGGGAGCCCTCTCAGATGGGACTGTGAAACGGGGGCTGTACTGTGGAGCAGTTCTATCTGGCAGTGTCAGGTGACAAGAACATAGAAGTCTTGGAAAGCAAATATCTTTAAAAACTTACAACAATAAACTTAAATACGAAAAAAAACTGAATTGACTGTTTGCATTTGGGGTTCAGGGAGTAAGCAGCAGACTATTCATGAACAGACTCACCGTCTATGTGTGAGTACCAGGAGCCCTCTGCCTCCTTCGTTGAAACGTCTCCATCCTCTAGTGGCACCGCTGACCTGCCTTGACACCTGGAACACCACAAACCGCTCTGTCAGCTTTTTTTCAATCCCTGGCTCTGACTCTGCCCCCCCACCGGACCCTTTTACTTCCCTGCGCTGTACGGCTGATAATTAACAAGTCCATTGCCAGAAACCTCAGTGCTAAATCAGCGGTCACATCCAGCCCCCCATGCATTGGTTCATGAACCTCCCACAGCCTTCCCTGCATCTCACAGACATAAATCCTTCCTCACTTTGAGAAATGCATTTCATTTTAGCATAATCATTTAGTGGCCTGGTCAGCAAACAATTTAGGAGCATCCTTTTTATTATTTTTGATATTTAGTCATGAGTTTTGCTAATGCATAATTACATTTAATTTAATTCAAACTGCATCTACATGCTTCTAATACAGTCTCAAGCTTGTAAACAGATCCCCGCCTACTCCATTATCTTAAAAAGCATTGCACAAGACCTAACTTTAACATGCACACCCCGGGTAATGCCAAATTTACATTGGTTCAATTGGACATTATGCACAAGAAATTTTACTATTTCAATTGTGTTACTGGCAGCTGGGATATTTAATCACATTAATCATGTACTTTTTTATAGTGTCCTAGAACTGTGTAATTCTTCATCTGTCTTTTTAGGTTGACTTTTAATATCTGTTCAGAGACTACAGATAAAAAATAACCTCTTGGCTCATTCTGGTATATTCACAGAAATGTGCACAGTCCCTTAAAGTTGCATTACAGAAGATCCAGAGTTTTTTTTAGTGGTGCGTTTGCGGTACTGCATCTAGTGTCGTGCATGTTCATAGTGCTCACGAACAAACAACTGAAAAAGACTCTTCTGGTTTCGAGAGCGCTGGAGGCATGTCTCTTCGCTGTGTTCACAAGATTCATTTTTAACTATGCTGCTAGCGTTGCTTAGTTTACTTATGACAACAAATCAGGAAGTGAGCACCAGGTTTTGATCCTGAAAGCTTCTCAGTTGATTGACTGTACATGTTTACAGAAGCATCAGGCTGTTGTTGATGTGCAGAACAGCCCGATGTTCAAGCTGGTGTAGGTTTGAAATGTTTTTATTTGAACCATTACAACTTCTGTAATGCACCTTTAAATAAAATAAATAAATATATAAAACATATAATAATTTTAGAGGAATAGTGATTTTACAAAATAATTACTTTTTAATTAAACTCTGTTAGACAAATTAAATATTAGAGCTAAAGAAGGTCATTTATAAGATGTAATCAATATTAAATAACTTTACAGTGTATTCTTCTGAGGGCTAGTGAAAATAAGCTAATTACAAAGACATTAGAAATTGAATCAATGCTCAACAAAAAGCAGAAGAATTACAGCATTGGCATTTTTTTCAGCATCCATTTTTTTTAGATACCAAACAATCACCTTTTCTAGCTGTAGCCAAATAAAAGACCACAAATGGGGCTAAACATGTAAAATGTCATAGTTATACATTACTTTGCAAAATCAAAATATAATTTAATTCAACCATTGCATTTTTCCTCTAGCTGTCTCATGTATATAGTGACCTTGCAGCCAATGCTAAAATATTTTGTGCTAAACACTGGTCAGTGAAGAAGCTGGAGGATTCTGCTTTATCTTAACAAAGACTGATGAACTGTAAGAAATTATAAAAAAATGCTTTAGATTCATTCAGAAGTAGATATAGTTATAATAAGATTGTTTAAAAGTACTGATCTGCGGCATTTAAAACCGTTTTATTCACTTTAATAAGACTGGACACTTTGGTATGAATTGTAATAAATGTGGATTTAGTTTGTTTTCATCAACTCCATGTGACCATCCCCTAACTTTTTTGGTCAACAGTTACTGAATGATTGAAGTAAACTCTATAATACCCAATCATATTTTTGGCACATTCTAGAAGAATTGGCTTGTAAACCAGTGGAAGTACTATAGCCACAAATAATTTATTCTGAAAAGTCTATCAAAAATGTATTGGACACTTGGACAATGTACAAAAACTTGAGTCAGCACAGGCCTTTTTATAGCAACGTCCAGATAGTATTTGAAAAGGCTTATGGGAAGCTAATCCTGATTGGTTAAGCACTGTATATGCAAATCCTGAGTGAAAGGATGTGTAAAAAGGTTTCTACAGAGTCTATTGGGCACTTTTGAGGGTGTGCTTTTGTAAATCAGAATATAGAAACACATATTTAATTTTTTTAGACCTGCATAATGATTTGTTTATTGTTCAAAAGGGTGATAAGTACACACCTACAGCTTTTCTCATTAGGTGAAACAAGAACAGGGAAAGAGTAGGCCTTATTTACAAGTATAAGAAGCATGTTGTATTTTGGTTGTCTCTCAATTGATTTTTACATTTTTGATCTTTAGGCCCAATCATAATTCTACCCCGTACTCCCACCCCTTAACTCTTACCTCGTGTTTTGTCCGTTCACGAGAGATGAAAGGTGCCAATACTCATTTGGATCAAGGGGAAGGGGGAAGTGGGCTAAACTGAGATTTTGAAGGACCACCTTTGAAACGAAGGGGTAAGAAAATTTGCCAGAATGCAGAATTCGCCAGCTGCAAGAGATGTGCAAAATACAACTAATTTAATTTAACAAATTATACAAATTACGACAGTGTTGTTTTATGTTCATTTCATCATGAACTTGTTTATGCACTAAATCATTTTCTCCTTGGAAAGTTTTGTAAAAATGGCTGTTTGCTAACGTTAGCCTCACAGTGACACATTGATTTGTTGTAAACTGACACATTTCATGGTTGTTGAAAATCCTTTAGTGTCTTATGTCTGAGACAGGGACTGAGGAAACAGCAGCTGATACAGTTCAGAGCAAGACTCAAGTCAAAATAATCACATTCAACTGTTCATACGCTGTATGATAAAGACAGATGAATTATTAGACCGTTGTATTAAAATATATTACAAACTAGGCTATATGAAATTAGCCTATATTATTATTTTAAAGGAGTCATATTTTTATCTTATTATACATCTATGTTCCTGTAGGTGTGCTGGTACCCCTTCCTTTGGAGGGCCATGGGGTTGGGCTAAGAGCAAGGGGTAGGGGTAAGTTAGAGAACTGAGGTTGGGCCTCTGTTTCACCCTACTGGGGGAATCTGGCCTTGACACACTTTTAGTTAAATTTAGATTGTCAAAAATCATTTAGACGAATCATTCTGAAATGAGCGCGATGTAACACTTGAGACTGATCTTGGTTTTGAGACCAGTCTTAAGAATATTTTGTAATTCTTGGTTTTGTCTTGGTCTCCACTTATTTTTACTCGGCCTTAGATTAAGTCCAACCAAGACCACATATGGTATGTGTATCTGGATGGATTGGATGAAAACATCAGTCCTTAGATATTCAATTAAAAATCTTCTAAATCTAATAAATCTTTCACCACCTCTTTCATTTACCTACATATGTTTTTGGGCCTTTGATATTTTTATTATTGCTTTCATTTGAATAGATGACTTGAAAACTAGACATAAACTGTTTAGATTTTTAACGGTTCCCTTGTATCTGTTGCAGTGTTCTGGCCTTAACCCTTACATACTGACCATATCTTATGGTATGGAACAGTCCACAGTATGGAATTACAGCAATTCCCTCAAAGTCACTGTTTATACCAAATTTTAACCTAAAGATGTATAAAGAATGTTTAAATAGCTTATGCTACATGAATAAATGTCTGATTAATCTTTAATAAATGTTTTAGAGAGCAAGGAGAGTGTATTTTTTTAAGTTTTACAACACTCATTTTCGGTCTTTACTGCCATCAGAGAGCATTTCAACAAATAGAAATGACTGCTTCTATTGTTACAATGGTGTGCGTGAATCTTTTTGATGACTGTGGATTCGGGCACCACCGCATTCAACGCTTTCTGCAAAACGAGCAGGTGACAGATAAAAAAAAAAAAATCAAAGAGTGTAATGGGGATTTTATAGTCTCTGTTCACTTTGGTCTTGGTCATGACTGTGTATCAGTTAATATAGTCAGCAACACTATATTTCTATGCACAATAACTTCAGCCGGTGCTTGATTTCCTCAGAGAGCTTTATATACCGGCAGGGATTTGTTTTCCTGAAATATTTTCCCAAAAGTAATGTCATTTGCAATAAACGATTCAATCCCAGAAGACTTAATTGCCAGACAAATAGGAACCATTATCTGCTGAAGTTGCTTGAATCATATGTGCGCTCTATATGCAAGCTTCTGTACAAGCTCAAGCCATTATAGTTCTCTCTGGAGGACAGTTCTGTGAGATAGAGGTTGGCCGACGCTAACGTAGGTCTGAATTAAATTGGACGGTCTGAAACATGACGTGACAGACAGAACAGTCTCAGTCAGGTGGAATAGTTGGAAGCATCCCTCCAGGACCCACACTAGTGCCCCAGGCAATAAAAAGATTAATAATTGAATAAATATGCATGCATAATAAAAGACCCATTAGTTTCAATAGAGGGATGATTCAATTATTCACAAGAAATAGTGCAAAAGAAAAAAAGTAAAGTATGTAGAGAATTTTAATTACAGAAGTTTGTTTTAAGTGAACACTCGAAGACCTTGAGCTGTCATGAGCTCGGTGAAATTCCTCTTTCACAAAATGTTTCTGAAATGTACTTTTAAATGTTATGACAGTGTTGTTCTACAGTTCTTTGCTGTTCAGTTTGTCGTAGGTTCTGACTTCTTGCTGTATTGAAAAACTATTGGGATACAGACTTACAGAATCAACCCAGTCCCAGGCCCACTGCATCCATTTCCCTTGCAGGTTTTTTAAAGAACACTCGCAATGCATTGTTAATCACTGCAACTCTATGTCAATGTATTTGGGAATTGCAAGATATATTTGGAATAACCTGCAAAATATAATTTAAGTCCATTGCACAAGTCCACGGCTGATAAGAAAACCATATGTAACATTTACAGTATATGCTGTTATTGCTGTAGCTATAGCACCAACAGACTGAGACTGATTTTTATTGCCTGCTGTAATTTCACACACTAAAATTCAAAAATTAAAATTAATTTTAATATCTTAATATCACATACCTGTCATTGCTGAAAGAAATTGCAAATTTATTTGATAATTCTGTATGACCCTTGTTTTTTCACCTTGCATTTTGACAATAGAGCTCAAGGTGTTAGAGGTGATACTGATAAAAAAAATCTTTATTTCTTGAACATTTTGTTGATTTAGTTCCGAGACTCCTGGTCAGCTTGGGGAGCAGTGACTGAGCTTTCTCAAGAGACACAATAGATGGTGCTCTTACAGGATTAATTTAATGGAAGGTTATCAAATTCTTTGATGTTAGAATTTAGTCACTTTTTTTTAGTTTTTTTACATTTTAACTAGAAGAGACTTAGAAAAGATGAGAGGGTGGAGCCTTCCTGTAATCTCCGCTTCCACTTCATTACCATCAAACTGAAGTCCTTTTGGAAGCATCGTAAGACCCACCTTTTTAAGTTGTCTAAGTTCATTTGGTTCACTCGGCGTCATTTACATTTATTCATTCGCACTGACAGAGCAACTACATCAAAGTTTAACAGCCAAACATGGCAAGTGTGAACACCCTCTTATTCCAAGGACACTGAATTATTGATGCAACACCAAGACTCCTGGAAACACGGAGAAGTATTTATGGTTGACAGCATAATCAATGAAAGAAGCTGATGTGGTCCTGAAGCAGCAGTGAAATGTAATATTTAAGTATATATAAGTATATAAATATAATGTCTATGATAGCTTCTGACCTTGACAGTGCAAAGTTGTAAAAAAGATGGCGAATGAGTAGGCTACCCTCGGAGTTTACCTTGAGCAAGTTTCTAACTGGATAATTGGGCCTAATCAGGAATACAGATGGTAAAACGGTGCATTGCCTTATGCACCAAACCTGCGTAACTCCTGAGACGTGGTCTCTCGAGTCGTGGAGCCGAGGTGAGAGTCGAGGCTCACTGTAGGAAAGTTCACAGACCTCCTCAGTGTGCTACCGAGGGAAATGAACGGAGGTCTGAAGGGGGATATTCTGCGCAGTGTTAAGCTTGTCTGATCCCAGCAGTAGACCTTGTATAAACACATGTTTGTCCGCAGGGAAGAAATGCCTAGAAACAATGCAATAAACACCTTGTTTTAGGCAAAGAGTGGGATATGGATATGAGGAATTAAACTATAGAACCTAACAACCATGCTGCAACAATCCCTGGATGTTACAGACCACCCGTCTCTTTGTATTTCAATGCTCGCCCACCCTCTGTGTAGTGAAGGGGCGCTGGGACGGTTCAGTAAAAGCCAACGTAATCAATCAAAGCAGGCAGGCTGACATTCAACTCAGCTCAACATTTCAAAGGGGAAATCACAGACAGAGAAGTTTTCCTCTAAATTTGTCAGCGATGTGCCTCAGTGCACAGCAAACACACTGGTCAGTTTCACTCAATGACTGGACCCCCAGACCTCCAAGATTTGTTTTCCCACTGGCCTTTCATGTTCAGTGGGCACGATCCATGACTTTTGAAGTTTGAAGTTAGCTGGAACTATTAAGTTGGAGCACCCAACCAAGCAAAAGCATCATGAAAAACTTCTAGAATATAACTGATCCTTAGGGTAATGTTTAGCCAGCTAAAGTTTTCTCTCTCTGTTTCAAACCAATCATTTGTGGAATACCCATCAGAAAAAAAAATGCAAATCCTGATGGGCTGTAAGGATCTGGTCGATTATATTTGATCAAAGGCAAAAACCGAAAGGCATGGCTTGTTAGGTAAGGTCTAGCACAGTGCAAATTGCAAGTCTTCACAGGTTTTAGGTTGTCTACCTACTCAAACTTTGATTCGAGCTGTAAAGTGAGGTGATGATCCACAGGACGCTCAATAATCTGAAGGAAATAGTGGAAAATTTCTTAAACCACACTCGCCAGCCTGTTTTCTGTCTGTGAGTGTTGGTGCCCTAAAAGGATTCAGTGAGACGTATAGAAGTATCACTGTGGTATTGGTAAAAAACTACTAATGGTAGAGAGGCCTACACCAGCTGCTTAGGCTGCGTAACTAACAGGCAACCACTGACACTTATATTCGTGCATGCCTCTGTGCTTCAAGCAACAGTGAAGTTTTGTGTTGCGTGACTTGCCGGTTCTTACCAACTGCCTTGCAATGGAAATTAGTGCCTCACACAGATTTTCAGGGCTTAGTTAATCTGGCCCTTTGTGTGTTTGCTTTTGATCCTTTTCTCTGGCACTTCAGTTTTCTGTCTAAACACATGAAGTAGTGAGGAAAAATACCATACGTCTATTATTCATTGTGGCAATTGATTCTACATAATTTCTGCTTCTTGTTTTGCTTTATTTAAAATCGTATGCATTATGAAAATATAGCATAATGGTAAATGGCATGCATTTATATAGCGCTTTCCTGCACCCTTCTCGGGCACCCAAAGCGCTTTACATGGTGCTTCCACTCACCCCATTCACACACAAACACTCCTGGGGCAGACAGAGAGGGGGACTGCCACACACACGGCGCTCAACCTTCTCCTACCACCACCAAACACACTTCTACAGTCACACACATTCATACACCAGTGCTACGGACACTGGAGGCAAGGTGGGTTAAGTGTCTTGCCCAAGGACACAACGACAGTATGAACAGTGGGGAGAGTGGGAATCGAACCTACTACCTTCCAGTTGAAGGACGGCCACTCTACCACTGAGCCACTGCCATAATGGCATGCTCCTTACAGTAAAACAGTGTATATTAGCACTAGGCCAAGCTTCGTATGCAAGAAGCAAAGTCATATAGTTGTGGAAGAAATAAAAACTTTGGACAGAACTGTGGAACAAAACAATGGAATATGACTGGAATATTAAACGCACTGACAATGTCCATGCCTTTCCTGCATTACACACCTTTAGTGAATCTGGAAACAGGCTAATTAGCGCCTGAAACAGGTTTGGCAATGGCATAACCCATTAGTAAATCTGGCACTTAATATTTATTGATTGTCTCTAGAGGCTAACTGTAGTTTCTTGTGTGAGAGTTTTTCTGTTTTTGTGGAAATAATAGACATGTCGTTTGTCTGTATTGTGTGACATGAATACAATACATTAATTTGCAGGTAGCAAACAATTTCATTTTAAATTATACATCTTACTCTTATGTTGTTAATAGCTTGATCCTGTGGGTGGCAGATTAGATAGTGTAAGGTTTTTTCTATACAACTTTGTAGGTCCTGTACTAAATAACTCCACAAAGAAACACCAGTCCATTTTGTGCAGGATCGCTGGAGGGTCTCACACATGCGCTTTCTGGAAAACAGCCGTGTTGTGTAACTTTTCATCATTTAAGTAATTAGGACGGATGACAATGCATCATGCATCTGCAAGTGAACTAAATAAATTTAATTTCCTATGTCTATTATGACAAATAATTTGGACAGCAATCTTCTTACTATGCCATTTGAGTTTAAAGATGATTTAAAGAGGCGCTTAAGTCATAAAGATGGAGAATGTACCCAGCGCCTGGCAGAGTAACTGCTCACTAAGAGAAACGATGGGCAGAAAAATGAAAACGCATATTTCACCCTCGAAAAGCGCCTGAAATTGCCAAACTCATAACAAGTTGAGAGAAAAGGAGGGAGACACATGGAAATGGAAACAAAACTGTTCACAAATATTCATATTTTGATTGTATTAAATGTTCCAAAGAAATGAATTCCCTTTCATTTTATAAGCAGTCCATTAGAAGTGAATTTATTGCCTTTTCTGTTTATCTTAGTTTTGAAGCACCACTTGAATGTCCTCTTGTTGCAGACATTCACAGCAATCACATTGTGAATGCATAGCAAACTATTTACTGACCTTCGCATAAACTGAAAACTGCACTTGAAACTCAGAGTACATACAAACGGTTCTGTATTTTATTTTAAAACCGCCTTGTACAATGAAATCAATCTTCAAATGGTGTCTTTTCACATTAGTGCTTTAAAATGATCTCAACACATTTTAATTATATCCATGGCCAAAGTCACTGTTGGTGGGGGAAAACAAAGGTAACCCCACCTGAGGACAGGGAGGACATGCAAACTCCACACAGACAGGCCTATCCAGCCCACTGCACCACCCTGCCGCCAGTAGGTGCTAGTACAGCTAACAGTATTCCTTACACACAAAGAATTACTCCAATACTCATGATCACCATTGATGCACAGTATGCTTTATTTATTTAATTTGAGGAAAATAAAAAACAGGCAGGTTGCTGTAATGTTGTGTGTGCATTGAAGTTGGGAGTGTGAGGGTCTGGTACTTTATCCAATTCCAATCAAATTTTTGTTTTTTACATAGCGCTTTTCCACCTAGTAGGCACTCAAAGCGCTTTACCAGTGTTACAGCTGATCACTGGAGTCAAGGTGGGTTAAGTGTCTTGCCCAAGGACACAAGGACAGTATGAGCTGTGGGGGAGAGCGGGATGTTATGATGTTTTGGAATGTTTAGAGCGGGGATCGGACCGCCCACCCGCCGGTCGAAGGATGGCCACTCTACCACTGAGCTACTGCGGCCCCAAAATAAATCCTACCAGACCAATCATATCCATTTCTGGACAAATCTAGTGAAAATAAGTCAAATGACAAACGTTTTATTTTCATGAATGCACTCTTTTTTTTTAGCAGTGGTCAGTTATTCCACTCTGGGCATTTATAGGGCTTTAAATTTGTGTTTCCTGAGACAGGCAAATCCAAAGAGTGTTATTTTGAGGCAATTATAAGGAAAACATTATTTTGACTGATGTCTCAATGAACAAAATGTTCTCATAAAAACATTCTAAAAAAACATATTGCATAATTACTACAGTCAAAAAACATTTTAGGAATCATTTCATCTTGATACAAGTTTGTCATGGGATTGCTCTGAGGCAAGTTTTCCCCAAGTCATGGCTTGATATTACACAATATAACAGATGTTTGTTTAAACTCTTAATTTGCGAGGCGGTACAAAAGCAACGCTCTGATTGCTTGTTTGTTCATTTTGAGTTTGTAAACCTGGGGCTTTCCTCATTCTGTCTTGGGCTCGACTGACAGCTGTTGGACACAGCGGGGCCCTCAGGCTGAACACAAGGCGCCATCTGATGTCAGTTTGTCTGGGCAAGAAACTTTGTTTTTTTTTCCATCAGTGGCCTCACCTCGGGGCCCAAAACATCTTTGGTTGGACAGGATTTCAGCACCAGTAATGAGAGATACAGTGTGGCGAGAGTCATGCATGACAACTTTTAACAAGTCTACAAAGACAGTCACCCAGACTTCACTTTCCTGTGTGACCAAGAATATTCTCTGCATTTCTCTCAAGGGGGATATTGTCATTGACTACTTCTGCTGCTATTAATGAGTTCTTTCTAAAAGTGTAGGAGGACTTGTCAGTGACACTGTCCTGGCAGTAAGTCTGCCTGGCAGGTGCACACAATGCACACAGCCCAGGCTTAATAATAGTCCCAACTGTCTTTGCCTTAGAATTTGATTCAAACTGCAAAATTTAAAAGTTCAATTTAACAGTTTGAGCTACAGGTTAAATAATGAGAATTTTTGACACCAACTGTGAGCCACATTATTCATTTTATGATTCAAGAAAGTAATGTTTAATGTTGAGTTTTTTGACATAAATACACTCAATAGGCTTACAAGATTACAAAATAGGGAAATGTCATCACATAAATAAATTATACACTTCTTGCAATAACTCCCTTTGTATATACTATAGATACTAAAACTTTTATTTAAGTCACAATATTATATAAATATTTACATTTTCTGATTTGTGCAATGAACAGTATTTGAAGGTGTATTATTATGGGTCGTGGGCCAGCTGCTTCTGGCCTGAGGCGGGATACACCCAAGAGAATTGGCAGTTCAGTGGAGGGCCAACAATTGACCAAAGACATGATTGAAATCCATTGACTCTCACATTCATTAACTTCAGGCTATATACTAGATTCACTTGTTCACCTAAAGATCCATGTCTTTGAACGGTGGGAGGAAACTGTGGTGCCTGGAGAGAACCAATGGTAACACAGAGTGTACAAGACTCAGCACAAAAAAGCCTAGATAAATCTAATCTAATATATTTGACACATTTTACAAGAAGCACATTATTTTAAGTTGAGGTCATTTCAAGAGTAATATTTTTAACCATGTCAATAACAAGACACCAGAAAATTCATTCATCCATTCATTCAATAAATTAATGAAAACCAATTATGGTACTAGGGTGCACGTGGCAGAGTGGTTAGCAGCAAGAAGGTCGTGAGTTCAAAACCCGGCCGACTTAAATATTCTCGGCCGTCTCTGGTCTTTCTGTGAGGAGTCTGCATGTCCTCCACGTGTTACCGTGGGTTCTCTCCGGGTACTCCGGCTTCCTCCCACTGTTCAAACACATGCATGTACAGGTTAATTGGCAACTCTAAAGTGTCCCTAGTGAATGAATGTGAGAGTGAATGGTTTTCTGTCAATGTCTGTCTCATCTGTCTGCCTGCGACGAACTGGCCACTGTCCAGAGTGTACCCCGCCTCAGGCCCAAAGCTGCTGGGATAGGCTCCAGTCACCCACGACCCCTAACGGGACAAAGTGGTATAATATTGTATAATACTCTGTTAAAACAATAAATAAATAAATAACTCTTATAAAATAAGGAAGTTTTACAAAAATAGTGATAACTGAACCTGCTTCTAGTAGCATCTCTCTCCTAGAGCTGGAGACTTCAGTGAGTCCAGACCTGGTCATCTCAGGCCCCTGTGCACATCCACCTGATCAGAGCCGGACAGCAGCGCAAACTTTTCAAACAATAACGAAAGAAGTGAGCCACATTTAGACGGTAGTGAGCTGCTGGACAACACGGACCAACTTCATGTGCAGCTAACAAATGTTTTTTTCACTAATGATTGCTTTTACAATATACTATTTGGAGTTTAAAACATTTTCCCCAACTAAAAAAAAATAAAAGGATCTTTAATTTATGCAGAATCTTTAATTTATTATCTATTAATCCAACCACGTGCTGCTTCATGTCAGGTTATGCCCTGTTTAACCCCTATACACCGCTATTGCTCTTCATTAATTTCAGTAAAACACAAGGATAACAAGTCCCTTGTGAACAGTGTGTGTTTCTATAAATATATGACTAGTGAGAGTCTGATTGATGGTGTCTCTACTTGATTCTTCATCTCCTCCACTTATAATCTATTTAAGGTGCATTTATTTAGTTCATTGTTCTTATTTAGCTCATGTCCCTTGAGTTTGCAAGCAAAATTAGCCATATAAAAGGAAAAAAAAACAAAACTCGACTTTTGTCCAGCCTTTCTTTAAACAATGTGCCAGCTCTAGACACGGCCTGTAAGTAAGTGCACTACCTGCCAATCGCACAAGATTCAATTCTAAACTAACTGTAACTGGTCTTTGTTCAGGCTTCCAGGAGTGAAAACAATCCAAGAGAGACATTGTAAAAAATGTATTTCACAACATCAATACAAATAAATCCCCAACCCCAGACTCAGTAGATCCTGTTTAATTTGACTTGTTTACTTGAGAGGCTCGGAGCCTGCTGACGGTGTGGGATGGGTCTGGGGTCATGTTTGATTTCTAAATGGAGAGGCAGGTTGAACTAATTAACCACTGAAGCAATGAACCAGGGAGCCACCACAATAATAACTGCTGATATTGATTTGTGCTACACTAACATGCAAGGGTTTATTAGTGCAAAATTCAGCTGCTCTGATAAACTCTTTGAACAGAAGTGTTTCTTTAGATCAAACACTGAGGTAATATTTTGGTATGCTGCTTTTCATAAATGAGTAGAGAGTTATGTGTTTTTGAATATGATCATGACAAATTAAGATTTCACGTGGAAGTGGATAAATATCATAACTTCAACACCATTACCTTTATTATAAGCACTCTGAAAATGTAATCATCAATCTTAGAAGCCTAGACAACTGTTAGAATAATAAAACTAAATATATCCGTTTTGGTTATTTGTTTAAATGCATTCCTTTCACTTCGTAACCATAACCCGTTGTGTGTTCCTAGCATGTCATTAGAACTAAAACCCAGTTGTTGAGAAAACATCCTACCATAAAAAGTGCTAATGTGTCAAACCAGCCATACCCATGGATAGCCATTTAATGCTAGCTTCAAAAAAGGCCCCAACCCCGGGCCTGGCTCAGGGTGGGGCCCCGGTCACGCCATACAGGGCGACGTAACGGTCCTTGATCTTTTCTTTTCCATAAAGGGTTTTGAACCGCTCTTTGTCCGGCCCGTCACCTAGGACCTTTTTGCCTTGGGAGACCCTTCCAGGGGTATATAGCCCCCGACAACATAGCTCCTAGGATTATTCGGGCACTCAAACCCCTCCACCACGATAAGGTGGCACTTCAGAAAGGGGTTGCTCAAATAAAATAATAATAATTATTAGTAGAGCATCAGTGCCCACAAATGGGTCTCAGTAAATTAAATATTAGGCATAGTTCCAGTCATTTTAGTCTTTTGCAAGTGTTTCAGGCTGTAGCCCGGGGGCAATACCTCTGAAAAAGTTCTCCTCCATTCTGAGACGCACAACTTTGCAGAAAAAACGTAACAAGGCCCATTTTCAAACTGCATTTCTGCCAGTGCTGTACAAACTTAATGAGAGCCAGAGTCTATTTTAATTCATTTTTTAAAATAATGATTTATATTTAAAGATAATCACTTGCCACCGCAATCTAACATTTGCTCTAACAAGCATCAAAACAAAGGCCACATACTCACATAAAGTTAATATCTCAAAGTTCATTTTAATGAGCGCAGTTTTTGTTATGGGAATTGTAAACTTATATAATATTATTATCTTATTATTATAATAATATTATCATATTATATATTATCATATATTATTATTAGTACTGTTCATTCTGTTCAGGTCATGACATATTACCACCCATCTACGTTATGGGAAATGTGGAGGCGGCAACCGTCATCTCCTCCTAAACTGTGTGTCCTGCTGGATATAAAAACCCATATATTGTTTAAATCTTTAAGCAAAACCTTCCGCGTACCCATGTTACTGTGTGTCTGTTTTGTTTCTCCTTGCAAGAATTAAACCTGTCTATTATTTTCAAATCATTTACCGTCGCCATCCTCTGCTCAATTAATCTGTAACGAAAATTCTTATAACAGTTGTTTAACCCATAATATTTTTTATAATAGATAAAAAGTGCAAAAAGAAAAAGATGAAAATAAGATTGGCCGACTTAAATAACAATTGTGATGTTTTCTGTTTATTGTGACTTCAAGTAGAACTAAAGCCTGTTTTTGAGCTTTGGGCTATTTTCCTGATAAACAAATCTATGATGGTTGCCATAAGCAAGGATAATGTTTTTTTGATTAGACGCAAATCCCATCTCTTTTTGAAGTTGCCGACCTTTTCACATTTTGACTTCGGATTTCTAGTTGGAGTGTCACTATTGGATATGAGAACATGTATACAGTACAGAGAGTGCCATACTTACATGTTTTACTGATTAGGTACATTTTATGTTTTCAAGTTCAGCGACACACATCGAGTTGTAACACACCTTAATCTTTATTTATTATTATTATTTATTATTACATAAATTTTATGTAGCGCTTTTCTGGGGACGCAAATGCGCTTTACATATCAATTATTAATTCACTCCACAGTCACACACTGGTGGTAGTAAGCTACATCTGTAACCACAGCTGCTCTGGGGCAGACTGACCTACGGACTCTCCGACCATCACCAAATACATTCACATTCTCACACAATCATAAAGGCATGGTGGGTTAAGTGTCTTGCCCAAGGACACAACGACAGTATGAACTGTGGGGAGAGCGGGAATCGAACCTACTATCTTCTGGTTGAAGGACGGCGCTCTACCACTGAAAACCACTAAAAAGAGATTTAACCATTTTTATCCCAAAATGTGTTAAAAGAGGAGTACTTTCCACATTAACTGGAGACAGGTGCGTAGCAGGAAGTGCATGAAATACTGGCCCAAACAATGCATAAAGAATCCCGCACACTTTCTGACTTGAAACAACAGTCAACCCCAAAAAGTGACAATGTCCTGATGAGGCTGAAGTTCAAGCCAGGTGAGTTAAAGGCAAGAGGGGCTCAGTGGTAGAGCGGTTGTCCCTCAACTGGAAGGTTGGTGGTTCAATTCCCGCTCTCCCCACAGTTCCAACTGTCGTTTTGTCGTTGGGCAAGAACACCTTGCCTCCAGTGGTGTTCCAGCTGTAACACTGAGAAATGAAGCTTAATGTAAGTCACTTTGGATAAAAAGTGTCAGCCAAATGTTTAAAATGTAAGCAGTTGTTTGCATTCTTTTTATTATTAAAAAAAATCTGTCAACTGGCTAATTACCAGGCTGTGTGCGCTTCATCAATGCTGCAATGCCAAAACCGAAACAGCCTAATGTTGAATAGTCTGTACTCTTAGTCTGGACATACAAAATGTTAAAGCCTTTCTTTAACATTTTTCTAAGGCCTCTTATATTCACAATAAAAAGCAGTGGCATTAGAATTATAACGTTGCACTGCAGCTAAGATTCTCGTGAGATTTGGGACTTTGCCAACTCACAAAGATCCATCTTGAACTGCTCCAAGCAAAAACTTCTTTTCCCTCAATTTAATGGACGCAACGTAAATTTAGACTGACTTCAGAGCCAGTGGGAAGGCTTTTTCTTACTGGTTATGATTATGATTGTGTGAGAATGTGAATGTATGTGGTGATGGTCGGAGAGGCCGTAGGCTGCCACGTCTCTGTCAGTCTACCCCAGAGCAGCTGTGGTTACAGATGTAGCTTACTACCACCAGTGTGTGACGGTGGATTGAATGAATAATTGATATGTAAAGCATCTATATAAAATTGATGTAGTAATAATAATAATAATAATAATAATAATATTAATAATAATTGTGAGTATCCAATGTGCCAGTTCAAACAACCAAGAAACTGACCACAAGAAACTGTACTGGTAAGAAATGTAATAATTTTAGATGCCCCCATACTTGTTTTGTTCTGAACGCCTTGTGTGCATTACCAGTATTTGACTGTTGTGATAATCTTCATAGGACGTGGTTAAATTACATTAAAGTAAATGCAAAGCCAATTGTGACAGGATCAATTGAGATAGTGACCTGCAAAGCAAAATAGAGTAACAAAATAGTGTTAGCTGTCTGGGAACGTTTTAGTCAGTGTCCATAATATTGAACAATTGGTTCAATAAGTGTATTATTTGAAAATGTGTGAGTTTATGAACCAACTGTTTCAGCCATCCGCCATCATTTTATGTCCATAATGTCAAATAATTCCTTGTGATAAACGAGACACTGACAGTGTAAGATTGATTGTTGCAGATGGTTGTGTTAGCCCAACAAAATTAGAGGACACAAGATTGGAATCCGTGTCCCTTTTCATAATAAATGCTGGACCCATTTACATTCTTCTTAATCCAAATTTAGACAATGATGACTTTTGTGTTCCTAATTATCAAAACTAGTCTGATGTACACACATTATTTTTATGCATTTCTTACTAAATTTTTTACTGATGCAGAAATAACTGGAATAAATTTTATTTCTTGGAGATTGAAGTAGGAAAAATGTAAAAAGGATTTTAGGAATAGGCATTTTCCACAAATAAAATATTTGAATATTTAAGCTAAATTTAGAATAATTTGTTTAAATAAACTTTAATGGGAGAGGCATTAATTTATGAAATTTATTTCTAAACGTCATTTCCGAACAAGCGTATTGGGGTAGGCTAGGCCAGAAACAAAGTTACAGGGTTCATACTGTGTTTTGTAGCTGATCATTAAACAGTGTTTCATATTAATGTAATAACAAGCAGATTTTGTTTAAAGTCCAAACTTTACTGCATTTAGAAGAAGACGCCATATTGTTCACAAACGAACCAAATCTACTGAACGGCTCTTTAAGAAGAAGGATGGGAATTGGGTTGCAGTCTTTTTTTCCACACAGAAGTTTTGCTGCTCCACTGAGTGAGTGGACAGGTGTGTGTCACCTTCTTCTCCTGCTCTCTGTGTGTCACCGTGTTGTCACGTGACGCAGCGGCAGACGTGAACAGAGCAGGAACAGGACGAGTGAGCACCGTGTGGACTTATTTTACTGCAGTCCAAAACACTGCCTGTTGTGATCTTTGTATAAAAGCCTGTTTGCTTATTATGGATTTATTTCATATATGGTCATTTTTTTTAAAGCTCCCGGTAATTATCAAACCTCAAACAAAATAAATGTTTATTGGATTGACAGTGAATTGACAGTGACAATGAATTGGTTCATTTAAGTAGCTTGTATTACAACATAAAGGGCTTATGCTCTTTGTGAATGAATCAAGTTTGATAGAATTTTGGAATTGGCCTCAGTTGAACTGAATGGCATCAAATAAAATGTGAGTTGAGTTCAGTTTTGAAAAGCACTGTAAATGGAAAAATCTTGCATCCAAAGCAAGTTGTCCACCTCGTGACCTGTTCAATGGAGAGGTCTGGTCTAGTCTTCAATGTAAAGAAAAAATATACAATAACAAAAAACAAAGGGTCCAAATATACTACAAATTGGCCTCTCTTGTTACAAGGCTTTATAGATGCATTTTTAGGATAAAAAGAGAATGAATACTGTGTAACGTTAAATGAAGTGTAGCTAAATGTTTTTTTAGGTAAAAAGGGTTCTGTCAGACTACACAATACTCAAACTTATACGGCTGACTATTGAACTGCTGTTTGTATTTTTTGCTAGTAACATTACATATGCTAGTACTTTTCTTTTGAGTCAATGACAAGACATCAATCAGAGATGGAATGCAACAGAAAATAGGAATACTTATCTAATATGTCTGCTTCTTACAGTAAAATCTCCACTCAAACTCAACCCTGGCCACTGCAACGGTATAAGCAGTATCGTGCTGAATGTTTTGATAAAGCAATTTTCATTTGCAATCTCAAAAATGCATCCTTGTGTTGTGCAGAAAGCAAAACCATTATAAAGAGCACAAAAATGTAACTACTGCTAAGAGAATGCTTCTCCCTTAATGTTCCCAGTACAGCCATTAAAGAACACCCAACAACTCGGCTCAGTCTGAATCCTGTTCGTCAGATGGCTCCTCGGCAGTCATTTATCAGTCAGCAAGTGTTGGAGCCAAAGAATGCAAGGTCAGCTCAGGGAAGGGACACGTCTGGGCACTGGTTTTATCTTCCTTCCAAACCTTTACAAATTGGACGGACAATGTATCAAAGCCAAGCCTAAATGACTGCGAATTGTACCTGATGCTGCTAGGCCTTAAAGAGATGTCATTTATCAGACAACAATGTGATAAGAGCAGATCGGGCAGATAATCAAGTCAAATGTACATTTTTATTCATAATCTCAAAAGGAAACAGGTGTGGTAACTAGCTGTGTGGACTTTACAATAAAGTTACATCTTTGTTACACGAAACATTGAATCTTAAAGCAATGTGATGTTTTAGCCCATACCATTTTTTCCCCTGCCGTTTTTAAACTAAAATAACACACCTTGGTTCATGCCGTGACCACAACTTTTGCTGAACTACAAAGTCTAAATTTTAACAAATTCCATACACCTCCACCTAGCAGCGAATTCAGAACAATTTAGACAGATTAAATAGCAATAATCATCCAAATTTTGTGCTTTTGTTAAATATTATAGGTTAAATTGCAAAGGTTTCGACCACGATAAGCACCTGCAGACTGTGAATTACAGACACTCAGTACTCACTCAGAGGGTCCTTGTCTCCGGGTTGAGTGAGGTGTCATGCACGCTGTGGCACCAGCAGAGATCAGCAGCGTCTGGCTGTCACAAGAATGAATGAGTGGGCTTACCTCAAGGCCTCTGGCACGACAGTCCTCAGCTCCCCAGTTACTCGACATCTAGCAGACAGTCTACCTCCATCAGTACCGACATGTCGACGTCAGTCTCCTGGGACACTAGGTGCAGCTCCAGTTTAAACTCACACTGCAGACACTCTGGTAGACGGCAGAGATGTACACAAGTCTATTTACATGCGCTACTTAATGTTAGAAATTTGAGTATTATCAAATATTTTGAATCATTTTGAAAAAGGCTTTAAAGTTATTTTCAATATAAATGCTTAGTGGTACTGCATGCAGGTGTTTTTGTCCTTCTAGAGTGAAACTGTTTGGATTTAAGTTTCAAGACACGTTCTAAATAGGGCCTTGAAATTCAGACATTGCTGTCCTCAAAGGAATGCCCGGTCTCTTTGAGGTGAAAGTGGACTGCAGACTCAGCTCCACCCGCGTTGGCTCTTCTGTGCTGATACATTGTCTAATGCCTTTGCTCTAACCTTTTCTCCAACATGACCTGGATGACTGAAAACCTTCACAGACTTACTCAAGTACTATGTAACTTCTCAATCGTCAGTTACTTTTTTATTTTTATTTTCTTTATAAACTATGTGATCAGAGAGACAAATATATAAAATAATGCAAACTGAAAGAGTGCAAATTCTGTTATTTTCCAATTATAAATAATAATAAACAATAATCACTTTTTACAAACATAAAGCTTTTGAAACCAATACCTACAGCAGGTAACGTACTGTGTTTGAACAGTGCAAACTACTTCCAGTTAAGATATACTGTATATTCACTCCAAATGGAACAGCAGGCTCAGCTTGTGGACATACTAGAACTCACTTTACCATAAACTCTGTGAGTCTGTGCATATTTGGTAAAACATGCTTGTTCTTCAGCAGGTGATGTGACAGTTAAGCTTCAGAAGTAGCTGGCTCCGAAGGGTCTTGTTGTGAAGCTGTGACCGTTTATCAGTGAACAGAAGCCCTGCATGACTAAAAAGTCTCTGCAGGAAAACCTGAGTGACAGCTACTTGATAAGGTATGCAGTAGATCCATACATCCAGTGGATAGAAAATGAAAGGTACCTCTCCAGCTTTCCTGCTTCTGGTTTTCCTGACCCCATGGATCAAAAGAGGTCATCATCATCAGAGAAGCTGCTGTTTGTGCTGACGTCATCAAACTCAGAGTCTAGGTGATGTCTGATGAAGTCAAGAGCTGTGGAAAGATAAATGTTAAAAAAAATAGGTCTGTTCATTATTCTTACTCTTCTACTGTATAGGCTCCTGAGGTTCTAAATCTTTCTAACACTTTGTCACTGACTTACTGTAATCCTAAATGACAGGAACATTATAAAGATTCATATACTGTATGTTAGTGTCTACTAGCTCACAATTGAATTAATAAACAAGTATATTTACCAGCTTTTAGGCATTGGAAGACTTTGAGATTCGCTCTTGTGCAAACACAACGGGAGTGTATTTTTAGTAAGGGTGTTGGCCACACTACTACAGCCAGCTGTGTACAGACACAACCAGGACACAAGTGCTTTTCTCATGTTTACAAAGCCTTCCAGCAAATAAAACCCAGATCCATGTAAATGACACATTCAACTAAACAATAAAGCATCATATTGAATCATTACCAAACAAACTTTACTGCTAATGCTAGACTACATTTACCTGAATGGCTGTTTATTTCCAGAGCCGTGCTGCCTTCACAGAACATGAGGCATAAATGGCACAAATGCGGCTCATGGAAAAACAACCATAGACATCATTTTTTCCAGTCTCTCCAAAACCAATTGCTTTATTTGTGTCACGCGTTGATGTGCAGTATCTTCTCAGTATTAGCACTCTGCTAAGTTGAAAGCTTTCATTCTCCACAATTCAGTAGCTAAATTTATTTTACAGACAGAAATATTGAAATGTTTGTTGGTCTACCTGACCTTTTCATTTTCCACTTCTTTATTAGAGTTTGAACACTGCTGATTGGCATTCTCAATTCCTTGGATATCTTTTAATATTCCTTTCCTGTTTTAAAAAGTTAAAATAACTTTTCATTTTCCACTGGAGCAGATCCTTTGACAATTCAAACCTGTTTATGTCAACTTGTGTGCATGTTATCAGGCCAAAATCATCAGGGTATTTAAACTTTTATTGGGGTCATTTGGGTAGTTTCTGAAGCTGTAGATTGTGTTGCACTCTGTATAAGTCTCTTCTGTTTCAGCATTGAACACAGCTGCCATATTTCCTGTGTTTTCATTCCTGCTACATCTAAGAGTTTGTGAGGCTATGCCGTCACAGTTTGTGTGGGGTATGCTTTCCTATGTCTGATTGGTGAAATGATGTACTACCGGCATCTCTCTGGCAAAAATAATGTGTTGAATAAAGGTAAAAAAAAATATTAAATTAATTTACAATTTACATTGAGAACTGAAGCGAGCGTTGCAACCACGTCAACATTTTGTTTGTGTTTATTTACACCAAGGACGTCAGCCTCGCAGCGCTTAAGCTTCACCCCCTCTGTTTGCCGACTTCATCATATTTCTGTGGATATTCTTGCATCTTCAAATGGGTTTACTACGAAATTATTAACTAATTTATCTCAGATTATGTTTGTTGTTACTGAGACGTGCTTATACTCGTAGCTACTGTTGGTAATCTAAATCCAAAGTGTGTTGTGTTACAGGAACACTGATGGAGCTGCCTTTCCCAGAGTGTCCCAGGTCTAGCTCTACACCAATAAAGAAGAAAAGGTACGAGGTGTCCACTAATGAGTCCAGCTACCATCCAGATGGAAGTGAGAGCACCACTGTATGGTCTTAAAACTAAATAAAAGTTTGTATATCTTTTTGTTTTATTTTCAGAAGGACCTGGTTTCTTTCCTGCATCACTGTTGAAGATACTTCATCCTTCAAGTTTGCTGCTATCTATCATCTCATAGGTTCTGTCTTTAAAAAAAGCAATTAGCACTAAAGTTTATGAGACGTAGCTTCACTGACAAAATTTAGACAAATTCAATACAGTCAAGATTCTTTAGAATTTTGGAACAGTGCATGAAGTTATGATGAGCCTGTTAAACACTGATTCTTGTGTTTATCAAACACAAGGCAGGGATTTTAGTCCCACTTTATCAGCCTGGCCATAGCTGTCTGTCATCGGCAACATTCGACAAAAAGGTTTTATTTGAAAACCCTTCTCTATCCTGGGTGACTGTGCATGATGGTTCGATCACATCCAAGATATGCCTAGCACCACACTCTTCTGGGGAGGAGGCATAGCCCGAGGATGTAGGGGGTTAGAAGCTACTACTACTTAGAAACAACAAGCTTTCTGAATATTGTTTTTTTTTTTTTTTTTCAAGTGCTCACAGTAAAATAAGCTATAAAAAGTACAGATTTATGTACCAGACATTATAAGCAAGTGTGTTAGTTTAAAAGATAATGTGTTTCTAATAAGTTCAAGATCTAAAAACACAGCTTGTCATATGAACCATAAACTGTATTGTTCATCTCACTTCCATTTGTAGATGTTTAAATCTTAAATGGCTGCTTCTATCACATTTGCCAAGGTTATGTTTAACAAGTCTGTCAAATATTGTACACCTACTTTTACTCTGATGTGGATTTCCAATAATTTCCACAGTTAACCCTTCTATTCCCCGACTATCCATTTTTAGTTTGTTAATGGTTGCTCCAGTAAATCTCTTCACAAATACTCTGCAAATGGATCTTCTGATACTAACATGTCACAATTTATCTGTTGTGTTTTTGCTCATGTTTTGTATTTTCCACATTTAATTTGACGGACCCCAGGTGCACACCGAATCGTGTGGCTCTGTGTTTTGTCCACTGAATATGGCCAGAATATAAAAGAACAATCATACCGCTGCAGATCTGAATCATTGCCAAGTTAAAATAACCTTACTGTGTGATGCCTGCAGCAAGCCAAGCAATCCCCTCTCATCCTGATGAAACCAAATGAACACACCTGCGCACCAGCTGCCCAAAAAGGAAGATGTTCAATTCAACTTCCCTCTCTTTTATATCTATTATACTTAAAGAGGATTCAAACAATATATGTACTGCTATCTGTCTCTGCACGCCATTGGTGTCCCTCCCATCATCTGTTCTTGATAATCTCCACGTACAATCAGAAAAAAAAAACAACAAAAAAAAAGACATTTGCATAAAGGTGCACTGTGAAAAGGTTAGCGTGCTTGTTGGGTGATGTTCAGCCAAGAGAAGAGCTGCGGAGGTGGTAAAAGTATGTATTTGGCATTGTGTGGGCGTCGAGGAGGCTGTTTAATGTCAGAAATCACTGGAACACCTTTTAACTTACACTGCTACCTGCTTCCTCTGTGGCTGCTGAATAATGCCGCCTCCTGATAGCCCAGCAGTGGGTCTGGTTTAATCTAACTGACTGTTTTAGCACATATTTATTTTTTCATAATAGTGTGTAGCTTGAGTGTGAGTGCCTGCTGTTCACCAGGGGATTGAAAAATAAAGGGCAATGGCATCTCAACATTTACTGATGGTCTGGACAAATATGCTTTTGAATTTGAGGCTGGTCAGTAGGTTAATGGCTTTATTATCAAGACTGAAGATATTAAAATGGGCATACACACACACACACACACACACACACACACACACACACACACACACACACATTGGCCACTTTATTAGGTACATCTTGCTAGAAGGGGCCCCTTTTGCCTTCAGAACTTTTGCCTTCAGAACTTTTGCCTTCAGTTGCCGCAGATTCTTCCATGATGTGAATCTCCCATTCCACCACAATCCAAACGTGCTCATTTTGATTGAGATCTGTTGAATGTGGGGGCCATTTGAGTAAAGTGGACTCATTGTCATGTTCAAGAAACCATTCTGAGTTGATTTGAGTCATTGAGTCTGAAAGTAGCCATCAGAAGATGGGTACACGGTGGTCATATTGGGATGGACAAGGTCAGCAACAATACTCCGGTAGGCTGTGGCATTGTTTAATTGGTACTAAGGAGCCTAAAAAAAATACCCCCCCCCCCCACCGTTACACCAACACCACCAGCCTGAAACGCTGAGAAGGCAGGATGGATGGATGCATGCTTTCATGTTTTCTGCACCAAACTCAGACCCTACCATCTGAATGTTGCAGCAGAAATTGAGACTCATTAGACCAGTTTCCTGTTCTTAGCTGACAGGAGCAGCATCCGTTCTTCTGCTGCTGTAGCCCATCTGCTTCAGGGTTTGATGTGTTGTGCGTTCAGAGATGGTATTCTGCATACCTTGGTTGTAACAAAAGGTTGTTTGACTTACTGTTGCCTTTATATTATATCAAACCAGTCTCCTCTGACATCAACAAGGCATTTACTGGATATTTTCTCTTTTTCGGAACATTGTCTGTAAACCCCAAAGATGGTTGTGGAACCAACTGCCCGATAATATATTGACAATTGTATCTGCCCATACACTACTTGCAGACTTAAAAAAGACCTAGTTAAGACCTAGTTACTAGTTATCACGACAAAACTCAAGTAAACTTTCCCCAAGCTAAGCATGAGTACGTTAGCATTCCAAAAGTTAATGGAAACACAATTTGTCATTTATTTACCATTTTTTATTTTTAATCACTGTCCCATCCCAGCAACTTTTGGCCTTAGGGTACACCCTGGGCAATGGTCAGTTGGTTGCATATTCATATAAAAAATTGAAATAAATATGAATGGTCATTCTTTGAAGTACTGGTGTTCTGACCTTAAATAAATTCATTCTATATGTTTCTGTTGCTTTGAAATACATTGAAGGCTATTGTGCTTATAAGTGCTGTTTTGTGTGAGTCAGAAACCACATTTTACTATCCACTCATATGACCATTAATGAAGGCTAAACTGGACCAAGGTTGGGTTGCAAAAATTGGCCCCTAAATGAGTAGGCCCATGGTTTTTATTCATTCGAGGTTGTTGTTGAGGGTGATTTCCCTGTGTCAGGTCCTCATATTAACACTCAGGGGATGAATACTAAACAAAGACACGAAGCACATGAAATCCATGAAAGCACTTCATATTTTCCAATAGTGCACTCTCAGAAGGCTCTGCTCTGTCCTTTTGTGGCATCATGGTTCAGATACCTCATGAATGTTCATTTGTCTCGTTTGAGCCCAGGTCCGCGGCGCCACACCAATATGTCCATAAATAATGAAAGTTCAATTGAAGTTGTACCATTTGTATCCCTGAGAATGTCACCGCTGCTGGGCTTTACTGGTAAATTAGATGGAACAGAAAGACAATAATGAAGAGAAGCACAAATGCTATTTTTACAGCATACTGTATGGATTGGTGACACACAAGACATAGCAAGATCTCTTTTATTTCTCTTTTAGAGATATTTATGTCACAGGACCATAATGCAATGTTCCTTTTTAACAACATGAAAAATCAGTAGAAATTAAATAATCAAATGATTAATGTAACAAGACAACAAGTTTGTTTTTACATTAGTATTACAAATAAAGCATGATATTTTTATAAAAAAAAATCTTTCTTTTACCTTACCTTTTATGTCACAATATTTGCTTCAATTTAATTTACTCTAGACAGGAAAAACAATGTTTCATGTAAAGTGTCAACTAAGATAAGAAACACACGCACAAAAGAAATATATATTAATACTAGTAATAATAATAATTACAACAGTTTTTATGTAGCCAGATTGTGTTTCTTTTGGATTATTTGTGTTTGTACAAGTAAGAATATTTCTTTCACCTGCTGAAATATCTTCTGTCAAGCCACGGTAACCATACCACTTTGGGGTGTTTGTACCACTTTGACAATGAAAACCCATCCGAAGCCTTGTTTCTACTTGGTTGTACGGGTTGGGTGAGTACGGGGGGCACACGTTTCTACTTGATAGTCTGCATCTGCTTCACCAAAGTGCCTCAAAAGTTATGTCTTGATTTAAGGTGAAAATTGTATTTAAAGCAGACTTTAAGAACCTTCTGTCCATCTGCAATAATATAAAGAGAGAAATCCTGGTTTGTAGCTGTGTGAATTAAACCTTGTATGTAGCAGTGGGGGAAGTTGAAAGTACAACCCGTAATGGTTTATTCCAAGCTTTATTATTATTATTATTATTACATATTTGTTATATAGCAATTTTCTGGGGGTGCAAAGACGCTTTACATATCTATTATTCATTCACTACAGTCACGCTGTTGGTGGTAAGCTACATCTGTAGCCACAGCTACAGATGTAGCTTACCACAAACAGACTGACGTTGCAGTTATTCCGCATCTACGGACTCTCCAACCATCACCAAATACATTCACTAATCATATGCCACAGACACTGGAGGGTTAAGTGTCTTGCCCAAGGACACAACAACAGTATGAACTGTGGGGAGAGTGAGATTCGAACCGCCTACCTTCCAGTTGAAGGAAGACTGCTTTACCAACTGAGCTACTGCCGGGGCGCCCTCATCAACAAGGCCCAGCAGAGGATGTACTTCTTGCGGCAGCTGAGGAAAGCCAAGCTGCCAGTGCAGATGATGGTGCAGTTCTACACGGCCATCATTGAATCTCTCCTCACCTCCTTCATCGCCGTGTGGTTCGCTGGAGCCACAGCCAGGGACAGACAAAGACTGCAGCACATTGGGCGCTCTGCAGAGAAGATGATCGGCTGCAGCCTTCCATCTCTCCAGGACCTGTACGTCTCCAGGACTCGGGGACGATCACAGCCGACCCTTCTCACCCCATACATGGACTATTTGAGTCACTCCCCACAGGCAGGAGGCAACGATCCATTCGGATTAGAACTACCTGCCATAAGAACAGTTTCTTTCTCGCTACCATTGGACTAATTAACACTTCATAACACTTTAATAAGCACATAATATCTGCTGCACTGCATGCTTTTTATATTGCACCTTATTGTTGAAGCAAGTCTCTAGTTTGTGAATCTTGTTCACTGACAATGGCAATAAACGTTTTTCTGATTCTGATCCTAGAGAAGAAAAAGAGAAACAATAGAATATAATAAAACCATCAATGATGAAAGCCTTCTTTTTCATTTACAGTTCAGACATCCCAGTGGGTTGGAGCACATTAACTCACATTAAATTTCCAGCACCGCCAGAACACCCCTGCCCTTTCTGTATCCCTTCTGGAGCCGGCCACAGCCCTGTCTTAATCTGAGAGAACCATCCCAAAAGACGAGCACTTTTCTTGGGGTTAATTGTATGTGACATCCATAAAGCAGCTCTGGTTAGGGTTGGCACTTGGTTATAGAGCCAGTTGTTTCACTCCAGGTAGATTTTACTACTCTCTTATCTCATCACTGAAAAAAAATTGTCAGGCGTTTCAAAGAAAGTTCAAAAGGCTAATTAATTTAACATAGGGGGAATTGATTAATTTAACCTTTTTGCGTAGGTTCGCTTTTCAGAGATGATGCTATGTAAACACTGTGATTATCTTTGATTATGAAGGTTTTGCATTACAGAATTAGTTTTTGTCTTATACTCTCTCAAAGAAAAGCAGAAGATTTTTTGGTGCTATTTGGGTTATCTTTTTTGACCCCACATTAAACCATATTATGCTATTTGGTTAACCCAGACTGCTAATGAGGAGGCACAAGGAAGGATCAACTCCCACAGCTATCTTTGTCCTTTCATTTAGATGGAGTAGGTCAATGAATGTAGCACGAAGAGGAACTGATAAGGATCTTCCTCCTGAGGATCTTTATCCAAGCCTTACGGCAAGAGCTGTACATTTTGATTACACTTTCAATGCATGATTCAAACCAACTGCACTCTTGGAATGCACCTGTTTGAAACCGTTTTATTTTAATGTATAACTAAAGGAAAGATGGTGTGCAAGTTTTTTGGGTTATGTTTCTTCTTGGCATTGGAATTGGGTCAGTCACAGATTCTTTGTCACTGTGGATGCTCAGAAAACCTCAAGTATTACTCCCATTACCCACAGTGCTTTTCCCCTGGGCCATGGCACTCACACAGAAGGTAATTACACAACATAATATTATTAATTACTAGGAGCAGTCATGCTGCCGTCGGAGTTGAACTCTCCACAGATGAGATTCTCTGAGTCCCAGGCATCTGCAGGGCACCGCCTAAGGTTAAGTGACCCACTCATCTTTGTCACTGTCACTACATGTGGGGGGAATTATCTCAGCTCCTCTGTTCCTCTGCGATTGTCTGTAGTCATTTTGTTTTCCTGCCACAGTTGGGAAGATGGTTAGGAAATGTTGGGAAGAAAATGGCAGTGCAGCAGCATGTAAAATAGTGCTACTAATACTAGTCACATTTCCATAAAGACATTTAGTTTCAATTTAAAATATTGGTTTAGTAAAGTTTATAAAGACTCTACACTCTGTCATGTTTCCCATTTCAAAAACACATCTGGCAATAAACATTTATATTACAAAAAGCTCATTTGTGACATGAATTATTTGACTGTCACATTATGTATGGACGCAAAATAATTTTCTCCAACTGAACAGAGAAAAGACTGAACTAATCACCTTTGGGCCACAGAAACAAAGAGAAAGTGTCAGCAGTCACATTGAGTTTCTTTCTCTAAAATCTAAAAAACAGGTTAGGAATCTAAGGGGTCATCATGGACATCATTTCCACATTCACATTACATCATCAGCATTTTATCACCTTAAAAACATTTCCAGGAGGTTAATGTCTAAACCATATACATTATATTTCTGAATATATTTCTCACATGCTAGTTGCGTATAAACCTTCTCGAACTCTGAGAACATCTGGGACAGGCCTTCTGCTTGTGCCCAGAGTTAGAACTAAACCAAAAATCTGGAACAGCCCCAACTTTAATAGTGTTTAAGGAGAGGTTAAAAACCTTTTTAGCTCTGACTACATTCAATAAAGACAACTAAAAGTGTCTTCTCAAATTTTTTTCTTGTGAATTTTATTTAGTTTTTTTTTTCTTTCTGTACAGCCCGTTGAGTTAGCCTTGTATGAATATACACTAAATAAAATCGCTTGGCCTACTGGCGATATTGGCCTATTGTGTGGCGCTGGTGGGCACACAAAGAAGCACTTCCTAAAAGCATTATCTGTTTTTTTCCTTAGGCCACAACAGAATAAAACTTACCACCTGGGAATGTCTGCTGTCTCTAAAGTTTTAAAATAGAAATAGAAATATTTCAAAATTTAGTTTTACATTCTTTACATTTTTAACATGCCAGTCAGAGTGGTGACGACAAGTCTGCCTAGGGTCTTTTTTTAAAGTGCAGTCTTTTGGATATTCATTTTTAATAAAAACAATTAAATAATGTCCCATTGTTCTGTTATTGCCCCTTTTAATCTTTTAATCTTAGTCTTTAGAGCATCTTCTCAAATGCAGCATTCTCAGACACTTTTATCTTCCACAGTCCAAGCTTTGAAGCTTTCAAAATAATACAAGTACAAGTCACTAATCTAGTACATAACACTCTAAATGCTGGTTTATTTTCTGTCCTCACACAGCCTATGTGTCTTGGGCAACTCCTGTTTTAATGTTAAAGTTGAGATTTTTTGCAAACCAAATGTTATTGTACTGTTGTTCATATAGCAATTCCTTTGAATTTATTATTGAATTTTGCACATAACAAAGCAGTAAATTGCAGTAAATCGCAAAAACTCCTGTGATGAATTGTAATCATTGCCCAGCAATAAAATAAATAAATGAAAAAAAAAAGTAGCACGTTTTCCTTCGTATCACGTATAATACAAGCATTTTACACAGAACATTACATGAATAATTACAAAGAGCTAAGTTTATAACTCACCTCTGTTGCACTGTGTTTAATACTACTCAACTTTTTTGTAACTATAGCTAAACAACAGTTAAATTAACTAAATTAACAAGAACATAGTTCTTTCTTTGAGTATTATGCAATAAAGTGTCTACTGAACTCTTTTGATTGATCTTTACATTCACTGCAATTTTAATATAAACACAACACTCAATTACTAAGAAGTTATTCATGTGTGAAAAATAAGTATAAACCCTCAGAATGGAGTACACAAACTGAAAACATGGCTACTGTGCACATGTCCTAAATAACACATGCACTAATTGCATTTAAGCCATATCTTTAAGGTTCATTTGGCATTAACACTTTTGAGTAATACAGCAGCAGTGTAATATAATGGACAGTATTCGGCAAATCATGTACAATATATTAAAATAATTGAATAAATATGATTAACATCAGGTGAGTAGCCAGTTAATTCATAGAAGTATAGTTTACCGGGGCACGCTTCAATCAGAGTCACAAAAATATGATATAATTGAATCATGTTTGATGTCAAAAGGCGTGATTGATTTTCTGACAGATGTAAATAAGGGCCTTCGGTGCAAGCGGGTATTAGCTAATGCACCATGGCATCTTTGGTCTATTTTTAATTAAATTGTCAAGGCAAACTGACATTTGCCAATATCTAATATGTGATACTTCAAAAGCTTAAAGAATTGTGTTGTCAAGTTCTGCTCATGAGCTGTTACATTGCAATAAAAGCTTCATGGTGCTAATATCTCGGCATATACAACTGTCACAATAATTGTTAAGCCAGAACAAGGAGGTTTCCATGAGATATGTAAAGGGCTTACAGCAGGATTAAATGAAGCGTTATATAAACCAAGCATGTAGGATGGGATCAGGGGGAGAGCATGATGCTGGGAGTTTTCTTAATGATATTGCTGCATAAACATTTCCTTTAAAACGGAGGTAAACCTCAAATAGAGCTTTGTCTAAAAAAGGGGGGAACTTTCCGTGCTTAAAACAGAATTACTGTGTCTCTTTTGAAATGTCTAAATCAGACATAGACTGGGTTTACATCGATTGAAGAATTAGCTCAACTCAGTTCAAAAGTTTTCAAAGAAGATATGGCAAGAGGTTTGTAGAAAATGTAAAATTTCCCCACATTTTCAAAAGTATGCATCTTTGTGGCACAATTCTAAAGTCAAGATTTGTAAACAGGCAATTTATTTTAGGGACATTACAAAAAAGTTTAAACTAGAGGAACATAATAATAGTAATAATAATCATTTTTGAATGCCTTATGGGATTGTCCACTTGTCTCTTCAATATGGAGCAATGTATTAAAGCACTGAATATGATATATGTGATGTATTCCTAATGTAATCAAATTAAGTTTAACCGGAACCGGAAGGTTGGTGGATCAAGTCCTGCTCATACAGTTCATACTGTTGTTGTGTCCTTGGGCAAGACACTTAAGTGGTGTCCCAGATGTAACACTGGTGAATTGAAGCTCAATGAATGACGCGACTGTCAGCTAAATGAAAAAATGTAAAAGCAAAGCTGCCAGGGCATTAACATTTTTTCTAGTTTGTTTTAAAAAAATAAGTTACTTGTAGCTCATGGCTGTGTGTCGTTTAGTTTAGTTTATTATTTATTTGTCATGGAACATGTGCAAACACATTAATCTAACAAAAGAATAGATGCTTTACACCAGATTTAGCTGAAGCTAATTTCCATCTGCAGTCCCAGGGCAGATAAAACATGAAAATACAATAAAGTGTATGCATCAAAAATCAATAACCCACAAATCAACATTCACACTTCAACGTAAGCTAGTCACACTACACATAACATTCAACTTTCTACAATTGCTACAGTAAAACCAAACCTAAAACCTTACAAACTACCATAAACAAATTCAGTGCTGACATAAATGGTTTTCTAACAATTCTTTTTTAACATTATGAGAAAAGTCTCTCAGGTCAAAGGTCAGAGTATCTGGGAGATTTTTCCATTGATTTACGGCTTTGAATGAAAAGGCTGTCTGTGGCTCTACATTATTTAATAAAGAATATGAATAAATGAATGTTAGTATTTTATATATTTTTTACCTTCCTCCTGCTACTACTATTGTTTCTGTTTTTTTTTTGTTGGTTAGTTTAGTAAATATTTTTAATATTTTGTCATTGAATTAATTTAAATTGCAGATTGGTTACTTAGTCCATCCTTACGTTTGTTGCTAACTTTTTAAATCCTAAATCACAAAATAATACTAAAATGTTTTACAATGTGGAGTTATTAGGAAGGATGCTGTGTTCCTGCTCAGAGCTGTTCACAGATCCTGTCTCCCTCTGCTCCTCTGAGCTGCACTCACACTGCTGACTCTTTCTCAATTCATTATTAGGATACTTACATTTTAGTTGTAAAAAATAGACTGCTTTCTTGATGACAAAGCTAAGCCCAAAGAGTTACATGCGAGCAGTGCCTCTGTCACAGCAAGGATCTGTGAGAGGGAAAGAGGAGGGGCTGAGGGGGCATGACAGACAGAAAGAGAAACAGATTAGAGTTTTTAATTGAAGGTTATTATCTTACGTATCCTTGCCCATGTTTAATGAGTTTGGACAGTTTATGTGAGCCCTGCAGCAGTCTTAGGACTACCCCACGTTATTACGCAATAAAATTATTGTTGGCGTTAGCTAATTAATGCGTTAATGTGATAATAATGTGTTAATTTGCCTTAAACAGTAAAAAAATATATTAAACATTTGCAAAACAAAGCATGTGTAATAATAAATATATTATTTTATAATTCTTTAAAGTCTTTGAAAATAATAACATGAGAATGAGTAATATGATTGTATATATAGAATATAAACACATGTATTATGTCCTAACAAACAATGCATCTGATGGTGATTGGTAAAGTACACAAAAATGTGTAAAGCATTTTGGAAAATAAAGTTAGAGCTTCAAAAGCACACATTTTATTTTTGTCTCAAACCAGCCAATGAGCCCACCAGGATCTTTACCTTTTACCATCAACATGTTTTACAATATTTTTTAATATATCCCGCTATAAGCACCTCATTAGACTCCCAATCTAGTAAATATAGAAGTAAAAATAAATTTAATGGCATATAAAAAATACATAAACACACCTATACGCATGTACGTAGATAAATAAATAAAAACCATGGCTGACAGGGCCTTCGAGGCAGCTGCTCTCCGTCTGTGGAATGCCCTGCCTGACCACCTCAGGGCCCCACAGACAGTGGATGCTTTTAAAAACTTTCCTTTTTAAAAAAGTGTATTTAACTTAACTTAATCTCTGTGCATATTATTATTTTTATAGTTGTTGTTACGGCCCAAAAGAGTCGAACATATTTAACAGAGGACACAGGAGGCAAAAACAGTTCATTTCAAAACTTGTTTATTGATTTAGTTTTAGACTGTTAAACTGTTATTTTTTTTTATCTTGATGTTTTACTCTTCTCATTTCTTATTAAAAAGAGAATCTAAAACCCTCCCGTGCCCAAAAAACAGGAAAGTAGCAAAGAAAAGGTGGACGTGGTGAGCAAACAGAACATAAAGGAAGGAGTGACCCCGGGCCAACCCTGTACAGGGCCGTAGAACTCCTCCACCGCCCTACACAACACAACCCCCCATTATTAACCTGAACAAAATAAAGGAGAAATCAGACAGCCGGTCCCACCAGGCCAAACGAAAACAAGGCTAGGCTAACAAGGATTAAAGAGGCATGGAACACGCCGGAACAGCTGAGGCAGACGCGAGAGAGCACGAGCGAGCCTACTCAGGTGACTTATATACTCTGAGGAGCCTCAAAAAGAAAACGTAATATATTTCCAAACAAAAATATCTAAACTATGAAAACCACCGAATACAAAATATACAAAAGAGATAAACAATTAATACAATTACTACATCAAATAAAGAAGAAGGAAATAAAGGTGCACCTGCACCTAGTAGTTGTTATACTCTGTTTATTGCATTTAAATTTTTTATTCATTATATGCTGGTTAACTTTTATATTGCACTTTGAGGTTTTGTTTAAAATAAAAAGCGCCTTACAAATAAAGTGTATTATTCTTATTCATATTCTTATTCTTATTATATTCCTATTTTTCTCCTGCTCATGTAGTTCAGAAATGGTTTCCATGCTTTAAAGAAACAGTCCTGTCATTGTAAATGTCTATGGGTCACATGCTCATGGCTGGCAATGGTACACATCTATTTACAGAATGAAGGTATCTTGATGCAGAATTTCTTGTTGAACTTAGAAAAGAGAATTGACTATTTTCTATGCTGTGCTCAGTTTGTCTTCTCTGGGCAGTTGTTGAGGAACAGGAAGGAATACAACTTATACTGGGTTATATAGAGCTTTAAAAGTATTTTTATATATTATATATATGCATATATATATATATATATTATTCTACTATATACTACAAAATGTTACACAATACACCTTTAAACCAACTGTAATGTTTATGTGATGCTGACATTGTTTAATTATGTCAGGAGTCATTGTAGTTATGACTTACTCAGACTATCTCATTGCTCTTATCTTTTTTTAGGCCTTGCAGATGATCAGTGAGATACATCTCTAGTCCATCTGAAGCACTGGTACCTGGAGACATGCTGCCGGGCCGCTGCACTCATCTTATTTGATATATGGACTTTTATGTCAGCTGTGGCAATCTGCTCTATGCATCATGTCTAGTTTCCTGTGTAGGAGAGGATAAAAGACGTGATAGTCCCATTCCTTGCAGCAATGGCTTCCGGACTGTCTTTTGGTGTAATGTATTAACTATTGTATGCTTTAGGAGCAGGGACCAACAGTAAAAAACTGCTCACATTAGACATTCATCATTCAAACTGATTTACATCATGACAATTGAACTGTATTACTGAAGGCACATGTTTAGTTACTGCCTAGGCCCATTATTCTCCTCTGGAATTGTTGAAGATAAACCAATTCTCTTTGAACAAACTTAACGACTCTTTAAAATGAACAGAGATGCAATTGCAAGTCGTTCTAGTTATTTATTTATTTATTTATTTGCTTCATTTTATACAGATGCACACATAGTGAGATGGATAACAGTAGGGCTGGGCGGGTCATTTGAACAGTAGACAGGTGTCTGTGCAGTTGTCACCTCCGCTCTACCTCTTTCCCCTGCTCTGTGTGTGTCGCTGTGTCGTCACGTGACTCAGTGGCACTGAACAAGATGAGCGAGGGCTGTGTGTGGTTATTTTACTTTTAATAACTGGTGTTTGCTCCACCTCTTCACTTGGCTTTTATTTTAACAATGCTGGTATTTGACAGTTTAAGAGTATAACTGTAACACACTTAGAAACATACGGTTCTTAAACTGTGGCTGATTTATATTTTAGCAGTGTACGCTATCCTCCTAAAAATTTTTTTTGCATTGTCAGAACTCTTATTTTGATGAAATTGCAAGGCCGCTGCTCGCAAGGTTAGCCAGCCAATTATAGGAAAATGTTAAGGTGCGCCTCCAACTCATTTCCATTTGTTATATAACACGGTCCATTTCACACGTCATCGGTCTTAAGTTCCAATGTTCTCTGCATATTTGTAAATAAAAGCACCACTCTCGGCCACTTGAAGCCATTATTGCCGTTGCGTGCCTACTTCAAGGCAAGTCTCCAAAGGTCACTCGGCTTTTGAGCTCTCCCTACCTCAGTGTCTGGCAGGTTTATTCTGCGACAAAGGGCCAAGGGGGAGTGCAGCAAGTTCTTAGTGTAAGCCAATTAGGGCTTGTTTATTTTTCTCAGTTGTCCAATAAACGTCCCTTTCTAGTTTTTAATGGCCTGGAAAGAGAGTGTGATTATAATTCGGGCCAGTGGTGTGACCAAACGCAGAACAGAGCCACCTCCTTCACAGAGATGCTTCATCATCGAAAATAGCTTTGGGAACTGCATTGTTTAAGGAGGTTATGATAATAGAAATATTTATAACACCCTTCTGACCTCTGTGTGTAAGTGCAACAGCTACCAGGAGGATGGCACTACTCACCAATAACGCAACCAAAACAAACATTAAACAACCATCCTTACATTATTTATTCATTATTCATTGGCTACTATCGAAATGCATTTAATTTTATACCAATGCTAAACACCACATAAAGTCTCAAGTTTGTTTGAGTTTTTGGTTAAAAAAATACAAAAAACACAACTACAGAAAGTGAAGTTGCAAATGTCAAAGTCTGGCTGGAGTGACCGTACTTACCGAAGCTCTAAGCACTCTCCACGCTCCACAGACGTGACAAAGAGTCACCTTCAAACCTACCTTGAAGATTGCTATTAATAAAACAATCAATAATTTAACAGTAGCCAAGTTTATTAACATTTGACATTACATCAAACACTCAGCTAACTCAGCTAGTACGGCTAGTCCAAAACCTTCAACATGGCGGACGCTGCTACAGAGAGGCAGATTATTTCTGCTCTCACTTCAGTTTTGAATAACCAGCAAAGTATAAAAACAGCTCTGGTGTCCGCTCTACTGCTGGCCATGCTAACCAACAGCGCTAACGTGGCTTTCTTGTTAAGAAACAGCAATGTGGTTTTGCCTTTTTTTGCTTCACATCCGGCCTTTCTCTGATTGCTTAACATTCCACCCATAAACTCCACCCTTGAAATTAAATGCAAGCAACAGGGTACCAGACTAACTTCTTTGTATAGAGTAAGAAAAGAGTTAGTCACGGTTGGCCAGGCATGTTGGCACCATATTGGACCCTCCTTTTGACTTCTGAACTGCCTTAAATCTTTTTGGTATAGATTCAACAAGGTCTTTGAAACATTCATCAAAGATTTTGGTCAATATTGACATGATAACATCATGCAGTTGCTGCAGATGTAGCGACTGCACATCCATCATGCAAATTTGACCATTCTACCACATTCAAGAGGTGCTCTATTGGATTGAGGTCTGGTGACTGTGGAGGCCATTTGAGTAAAGTGAACTCATTGTTTTCTTCAAGAAACTAGTATGAGAGGATTTGAGCTTTGTGACATTCTTTGTGAAATTCAGCAAGTCGACTTAACAACATCTAGATTCCTAAACGAATTGAGTAGCTGCCATAGGATTGGCTGATTAGCAATTTGTGTTACCAAGCAATTGAACAGGTGTACCGAGTAAAGCGGCCGGTGAGGTATGTTTGTTTTATGTGCGTTTCTTTTTCACAGAGTCATTGCTATTTAATTAACATTTTATACCAAGATAACATGAATTTAGCCCTGTGGACTAAAAAGTTAAATTCTCTCTTGTCTGTGAAGATTCTCAGTCATCCAGGTCATCTTGAAGAAAAGGTTAAAGCAAAAGCACCTGGACTCAAATTTCAAGGTGAAGATGTTTTATCTCTAATTCCAAAATTCCAAGACACTTTATCAATTCTGATCCACCTTGAAAACGGAGTCCAGATGCTATTGCTTTAACCTTTTCTTCAAGATGACCTGGATGACTGAGAACCTTCACAGACAAGAGAGAATTTTACTTTTACCAGTTTACCAGTTACATGGCCTAAACCCACTTTAAACTTATTGATTGTTTCAAACTTAAGAACCTCGATGATGAGAGGATGAGAGGATGCCAATCAAACCAGTATGTTGCATGAAAAGAATGGTGCCATATACTGTAATATACTTACCCTTTAACAACTCTTAAATAAAATAATTACAACCATAATGTTCTATTTGACAGTGGATTGGCTCTAGTGTCAATCTCTATTAGCAGCATCAAAGCTAAAGGTCTTTTTGCAAGGGGTGAAATCCAGCGTGAACTCTAATTATGTATTATTAGCCCAGAAACTGGTCTGTCTTATTGGCATCTTCACCAGTGGTCACTTATGCTATGTTTCAAACGGGTAAAGACCACTATCTAAGAAGTTGTCCCTTTAAAAGTAAAGGTATTTATGTACTCTTATCTACATTTACATTTATTCATTTAGCTGACGCTTTTATCCAAAGCGACTTACATTGTTCTACAGTAATTACCAGTGTTACAGCCACTGGAGGCAAGGTGGGTTAAGTGTCTTGCCCAAGGACACAACGACAGTATGAACTGTGGGGAGAGCAGGAATCGAACCGCCTACCTTCCTGTTGAAGGACGACCGCTCTACCCACTGAGAGATAGAATCACTGTGGGCACTCATGTGGGGAGGGGGCAGTGGGAAGGCAGCGAGTGGTTATTTACTATCAAATCCACCATATTACATCTTTAATATCTGAACTAGTTTTATTTTTTTATCCTACGTGGAGTGTTTGTCTTTCTAATGACGCACCCTTAGAGGTGATGCTTTACCGTCTCATTAGTGTTAACGCTGTGGTTGTTTTTCATCTGTGACATTTAAAAATGTCAATAGAATGCAATGCATGTAAAACCCGTGATAATTTTAGCTGATGATTGCCTCGCACTTCTCTGAAGTTATCTTTAGCTCAGCACTTCGCTCAGTAGTTTAGAAATTAGACCGATGTTAAACATGTTTTCCAAGCTATACACAGAAAAACAAAACTACATGGTCTGTGAGCTTAAGGCTGTTTTTTGTGGTTATAAAATGGATCTGTAGGCCATATTGGTTTCAAAATCAGTGCCTACACAAGGGTGCTTGGTAGATATTTTCTTGGTGCATTAGGGGAAACTTATGAGGACTTCTTGCTGTGAGGCAGGAGTGCTAACCACTCCGCCACATGCACCCCTAATTCTAAATAAAATGTTTAACTTAAAAATAGGTTGGTGGGAATACAATAGCTTGTAGACAAGTTTGCATTAGGTGCAAAAAGCCAAGTTTTAATGGCCTCCTTCATTGGGGCTTACTGCCCCCAAACCCTGCAACATTGATCTGACTCTGTATTGAGCGACAACTCCCCATTAACAGGCTGCAGCTTTACTGCCCCTGTATAGGCTTTAATGTAAGACTTATTGATAGTTCAGTGAAGCCTCTGAGAAGTTCACTGGGAATTTGATAAATAGATGTATATTTTAGAAATGAGAAAAGATCTGTAATAGTCTTCAGAGAAGTCTATCAAGACCTCAATAGCGCTAACACACACAGTGAACTATAATATAGATGGCGAGGGACAAAATCCAGCATGAACAAAGCTTTTACGCTTATCCTTCATAAAGCGTAGGCTTCACCAGTCTTTTGAGCTGCTGCAGAATAACACTAGCTGACACTAAAGACATGAGTGGCACAACTGTGGTCCAGCCAGGACATGTACAGTGCGCACAGGGCACAGGGCACAGGGCACAGATAGCCTACTTGTTAAATAATAAAATATTTAACAATGACATACAGTATTTCATGTCATCTTTATTATAACAATTTCACCCATACTTTTACACTAGTCATGTTTTAATATTTACTTCAAAAAGAGTACCTGTGATTGTTTTTATGTAATGCAATGGACAATAGTTACAGTTGTCTTAGTGTAATCCCATTACATAAAGAATGACCAGTACAAAAAATATCACTGCATATACTAAGTTAACACTTTTTAAACCAAGCATATAAAAGAAAGTAGGTTGATCCCAGGAAGCTTGTTTCACAAAGTGCTCACACTGAGAAGCCCCAATTACGGATCCGTTTTTGGCAGTCTTTGCACAAACTAACAGCCCATGCCCAAAGATGTCCAGCTGTGATTTAGTTGTATAAAAGGCCAACAATATGGCACATACATGATTGTGAGAAAGCACTGTAAGTGATCAGTACAATGTAGACATCAGTTTGGAAATGTCCTTACACAAGTTGTAGCAGAGAGATGCTAAATAAAAAGGTCAAACGCGCTCACGTCTATTAGATTCAGCTAAAAACCCAGTGAAGATAACATGAATTGTTTAATTTCTGTGATTAAATGGGCTTCGCTAAAATGGTTTTCGAAAGCTGCTATCCATAACAATGAGCTTGTGATGCACTATCTACAAAATTAAATCACTGTATTGTAAGCCAGAGTAAAAATAACCTCAAAGTCAGAGTGAGAGCATCAGTGAATGCTTAATTAGGCAGTTACTATTGGCAAGTGTGCTGGCTAAATAATGGTGATGATTTGCTTCCAAAACACAAGCAAACGTTTTTGTAGAGATTACAGCTGCAAAAGCATGCTGCGCCTGCCAAAAGTTACATTCCTGGCTAGTATACACCGGCTGAACCGCCTCCATAGTGACAATAAGCCCCGACTCTCGCAGTACACACTCTATGCACGTGTCTCCACTGGCTTCACATTAATAATTATTGTATTTAAGTAAGTTACAGTTCCAGTTTTCTCAGATGGAGGCAATTTCATCACACAAATGCTGTCGTCAGTGCTTTTGAAAAATATATGCATTTGTGTATGCCATTTGTGTTCCACTGTGATTTACAGTGACCATTAGTCTGTATAAAATGTTATTCTATAATTATAATAACTATAATTAACTAGTTGGTGTCTAAAAATCTAAAGATAAAGTCTACAGTTACATTGATTGATTTTTATAAACAAGTTGTTTTAACTGGTCCATAAAGATCTATAAAGAAAATAAACGTAATTTACATAAAACATTGTTTTTTCACTAGTCCATATTTTAATACTAGCTCATTAAACAACCTGCTAAAAGTATATTCAGTGCATGATGGCAACTGAAAGTGACAACCCCTGCACATCCAACACCTTCACATGTGGAAGTGAATCCAGTGTTGGTTGGTTTATGTGTATGCCCGCGCCTGCATTTTTACACGAGCCTCTTAAGAGTGCACATGCTCAGTAGGGAGCCCTCCTCAGTATGTCTTTAGTGAGCCTGTCAGCTGGCTGGAGCCTCCTGATAAGGGCTGTTATGTGTTGTGTGGTTAGTAGTTAAGTATTGGTGTTTTCCACAGCTCCATGTGTCACTGTGTTATCTGAAGGGTCCCAGCGAGCTCCTCAAGGCCACCTCTTCAGGTCGCAATAATGAGAGAGGATAATTACTGATCACACTTCGCGAAATAGAAGAGCACGACAGTTTACAAGTCTAATGGAGTAGCCCCCCCCTACACACACACACACACACACACACACACACACACACACACACACACACACACACACACACACACACACACACACACACACACACACACACACACACACACACACACACACACACACACAGGAAAAATTTAAGTCACAATGCAATGAGAGCATATTGTACGTCACACTACCTAGTTTTTAAATAATTTTTTGCAATTTCTCTCCATGAGGTATATAATGTCCTCCTTGAACCGCCACCATATTGTGGTGGAGGCGTACCCAAATGATCCTAGGAGCTATGTGTTTCACCCCCCAAGGCCCCCAATGGCCCCCAACAGCTCCTAAACGGCCCAATCTTTGGACACGGAAACCGGCTTTAGGGACGTGAAACGTCACCTTGCTGGTGGGGAAGGACCCTGAGCTTGAAGGATGAGATGTACCGACTAGAGATAGTTGGGTTCACATCCACGCACAGCTTGGTATCTGGAACCACGCTCCTCGAGAGAGGCTGGACTCTCCACTACTCTGGACTTGTGAGAGGTGGTGGGCTGGTCTGGGTTTGCTTATTGCCCCCCAGCTTAGCCGAAATGTGCACTGCAGAGGCAAAAGAAACTCGGGCCTGGGAGGAGTTCAATGAGGCCATAGAGAAGGACTATTCGTCAGCTTTGAATAGATTCTGGTAAACCATCTGGCACCTCAGGAGGGGGAAGCAGTACCCTACAAACACTGTTTACAGTGGAGGTGGGAGATTGTCGGACGGTGGAAGGAATACCTTGAAGATCTTCTCAATCCCACCATCCCGTCTTCCACTGAAAAAGCAGAGGCTGAGGGCTCAGGAGTGGACTCGTCCACCACCCAAGCGGAAGTCACTGAGGTAGAAGCTCTTCAGGGGCAAAACACTCTAGGGGACATTATAAATGTCCATCGTACGACAGCATGCAGGGCTATACAAAGAGTCTCTCTGTCGCTCCAGTGCTGTGTGTGCCATTACATTCACCTGCCCTTACAAGAAGAAGGAACAATTAAGTATTTTTATTGAATTCAGGACTAACCGGTTATTGTATTCTATATAGACATCTTTTGCTTGTTTGTGTTATTAATGAATTTAACTGTAAAAACATTTGTATATTTTGAATAAAACTCTAATAGCGTTCATATTTCACCTTTCTTCTCATAATAGTTTTCTGAATGCTCCCCCTCCGTCTGGGCACAGCAACAACAGGCCCTGTTTGGAGTTGATGCACTTGGTATTAAATTCCATTTAAACATTAAGACCTGCTTATTTTATGCCCAGCTGGTGCACTCTACCCCTGGCATTAAGCCTTTTTTTTCTACAGTCTGCATAAAGTATTTTAAAATGAGAGAGAACAAACTTAAGCATTTCACAGTGTTACTATAGAGAGAAGAAATTGATAGGAAATCAATGTGGGTACACAAAACAGAATATGCTGCGTATATGAGTGACAAAGACTCAGAACATCATTACATTTAAAAAGTACTAGTTTATTATTACTTCAGTCAAACGGAATCAAGAAAAACCAAATCAGTGCACTGTTTCTTTTTCAATGTTAAAATGACCTTTACACAACCTTTCTTAGCTGACCCCATTTCTGCACCTCCTCCACATCTAAACTTGAGAACACTGGACCAAGGCAGAAAAAAGCATGGCAGTAGAGAGACTGAGTACTTTGTCAGATCGGCTAATTGAGTATTTGGCCCAAAGCAGGAGCCATTTATAAGACCCCTCCTCCCTCTAGGCCTGCCCAACTAGCTCCCATTCCTCTGCCCCTGTCCAGCTGTGTGCTGTTGTGACACAGGGCTTTGTCACCCCCCTGTTCCTGTGGAGCCCCCTGCTTCTTCCTCATCCATCACCGCAGAGTGATTCCTGGCTGTAAAGGGGAGGTGATAAAGATGCTCTCTGACTGAGTGTGGACACGGCAGGACGCCACAGGCTAAAGTGTCTGGATCAATCATGAGTCCTTATGGGTCAAAATGCCCTTTTGGTCTGAGACTCTAGCTCTGAGAGTGAGGACTTGTGAGAGTGAGAACAAAACAAGACATTCTCTTTACATTCTTTGATGAGTACAATACCCTTGGCTTTCTGTGTGCGCTTTGTGTGCCATAAACCACAGTGTTAATTCACCCATGTCACCAATCTTGCTTAATACATAAGCATAAACAATGTAGAATAATGAAAGAATGAACTGTGAAAGAAGACCATAGCCATTGAAGTCAACAGACTGAGTTGAAGTATAGAGCCGAAAGTGGTTACTATATATTCAAATAAATAAAACATTTTTATGAAGCATGATCGTTAACTGTTGCTAACTATTGATGCTGCAGACAGGAAAGAATCAGACTAAAGAAACATTAAAGCATAGTAAACCAGTGTATAGTGTCTAAAGAAACAGCTTGAATAAAGATGACTGTCCTAAATATGATAATTTGTACATACTGTTACCTATTAAGCTTTAATAGTACTTTTTTTCAGCAAGCAAAGGTCCTTCACTTCTGTATTTGAATAGGTGACTGATTAATTCCATTTCACACATAATTCTGAAACATATACAGTAATACAATACAATATTCTACCGTTTGTAGAACTATAGAAAAACATATCTACTTAGTTTTGTTTTTGGATGGCAAATCATTGTAGCCTAGACTTTAAAGAGCCAAAGCACATTTTTGCAATAACTTCTTGTAACCAACTGATTCTGACCATACTGATTCTCTGTAAATTGACTTTCTTTACTAACCTGTTTGTCAGAAGTAATAGAAGTACAATGTATATTATTAAATTTACTTTTTTTTCAAGCATTCAACATTTAAATGATAAATTATTATTACTCGTCACGAAGCCTATAGGTCGTATAGAGGAGCACGTGGCAGAGTGGTTAGCACTCCTGCCTTACAGCAAGAAGGTCGTGAGTTCAAAACCCGGCCGGCTCAAACATTCTCGGCCGACTCCGGTCTTTCTGTGAGGAGTCTGCATGTCCTCCACGTGTTACCGTGGGTTCTCTCCGGGTACTCCGGCTTCCTCCCACTGACCAAAGACATGTATGTACAGGTTAATTGGCAACTCTAAAGTGTCCCTAGTGAATGAATGTGAGAGTGAATGGTTGTCTGTCAATGTTTGTCTCTAAATGTCAGCCCTGCGACTAACTGGCCACTGTCCAGGGTGTACCCCGCCTCAGGCCCAAAGCTGCTGGGATAGGCTCCAGTCACCCGTGACCCCTAATGGGACAAAGCGGTAGAAAATGAATGAATGAATGAATGAAAATTATTATTACTAATCATATTTATAGATAAATACCAGAAACTGATTGGACATGGCTGAAGTGGGACTTATTTTCAGGATTTTTATGGGAGCACTTATTGACTCTTTCACTAAAGATATTTATTTTAATCAGTTTTATTCATAAAATAACACAAAGTAAGATAACGTATAAAGACTTTTTTTTTTTTTTTTTACAGAAATTAGCTTTGACATCATTGACACTACTATTCTTTACTTTCTTGTCAACTTTAGTTTGAAATGTGCATAATGTATCCGTGAGGAGCCTACACAATCTGACCTGCTCCTACAACAACTCCACGGATGGCTGTATTTCACTGTGGTAATAAAGGGGCAGGTAAAGTTTATGCCCTCTTAAAAACTTTAATCAAAACAGATGTCATTTCCTGTATTCTGTGGCATTTTAGATGATGTTATAATGTTTTAGCTGGCCATTGTGAGTGGCCCCAACCATACATATTTTAATTCATTCATTTTCTACCGCTTAGTCCCATTAGGGGTCACGGGTCACTGGAGCCTATCCCAGCAGCTATATATATATATATATATATATATATATATATATACACATACGTACATATATGTCTGTTTCATAAAGTGATTTGAGATAAGTAAAAGACAGTTTAGCAGCAGCAGATACTGGAATTTTAGAACAATAATAATATCTTACCAACCTTTGTATTTAACACTTTTGGAATAAAGACTTGTCTGAGCAGGCAACATCATTCCTTTCATTCTAATCCCATCTTTATCCTATTCTGGCCAGCTCATCTGTGTTTGACATTCGAGACAGACACACTTTTCTTTATCCTAAACTGAGAATGACTACTATAAGGGTCACCGATATGTAATCAAAGAGAGTGTCCTAGAATCATAACAAGCGTGTCTGAACCGTCCGCATTTGAACAGCTGTGACTCCAGCAGTGCACTTGGCAGACTTCATTCCCACTTGACTCATTTACTCACAGTCTCTCTGAAGTATATGTTTGAAACAGAATGTACCTCACACAACCGAGGTTTGGGTTTGCACTCTTTCAAGCCAATTTTCTTTCACTGCTTAAAGTAATCACAAGGTTGAACACACTGTATAAGCATCACTTTAATCTGTCAAATAAACACGTTCTTTAGAAAACAACAGTATTTTATTATTTGGTTTCTCAAGCAAACTATAGGAACTATTCTTTTAAAGTCGTAGGATTAGAACAAAAAAAGTTACAGGACACCAGACAGAAGGCGAACAGTATATTTCATAAAGAGGCCTAATAATGTATGATTAGGCCTAATATTCTTAATTTCAGTGTCAGTTTAGGATGAGTTTGTTGTCAGTGATTATCATTTTGAAGTAAAAAAAAAAATCACACTTAAACATACATTTATAAGAAACAGTAATATTTATTATATATTATTTATTAACCAAAATTAATAACCAGACAGCATTTGAATATGGAGTTTGAATCAAGAATAAATAATAGACGAACATGCATGGACTGAAATAATAAAAATGTATCTATTGAAGGTGCGATATGAATTTACAGGATTAATTCAGAAAATTACGCAATTCATTTATTTATTTAACCTTTATAAAACCAGGATAGTCCCACTGAGATTACAAATTTTTTTTGCAGGGGAATCCTGGCCCCATGTGTGTTTGGGGGGGACTGTTGTACATGTTTTTGGTGGTAGGGGAAACCGGAGTACCCGGAGGAAACCTACGCAGACACAAGGAGAACATGCAAACAAACACAGGACCTTCTTGCTGTGAGGCAGGCGTGCTAACCACTCTGCCATAAATAATAAATCTCTAATTTAATGCCAACTCTGGAGAACTGTGCCAATATTATTTAATTATCCTAAGTAAGTCTTTGGTGACTGTCAACAACAGATCTTGGAAGCGCTGTCTTTGCTGTTTTACATCTCCTTGTCTCCGGTGGCAGTGTCACTGATGTATGAACGTGTAAAGGCCCGTACACACCGGGACGAATATCGGCCCGCGTTATTCGCCAGTGTTTTTAGTGCGTTTTTTGTGTTCACACCCAAGCGATTTTTGCTGACGATGAGCCGAGTGAACATGCAAATTCATTCCCTGACATTAGATGGCGCTTAATGTAAAACAGAAATACCCCGGTACACAAGGTGGCGCTGTGCAACTTTACACTTCTGACACTCGCTTTTCACTCAGAAGAAAAGAGCAAGTATTTATTTATTTGTCATATAGTTCTTTGTGTTCCGACACCAACAAGACCAGCAGCTCTACATTCATCTTGCCTAGCATCTTCTTCGTCTTATTTTTTCCCAGCAGTGTACACGCTACTTGGCGTATATCTTCTTCGCCGTTACGTGTGTGTACTCGGCAAGACCGTTTTGTGTTTGAGCGCCCCCAAGTTGTGTTGTACTGTAACTTCAGAAGCTCCAGACACGTGAGCAAAAGCGCCAACCTCGTAATAATAATAATAATAATAATAACGTGCTCTTTCTCAGGTCTCAAAACGAGGGTTAAGACAGCTGCAGCTTATTCAGAACGCTGCTGCTCGGGTTCTAACTAACACCAGGAAGTACAACCACATCAGTCCAGTTTTAAAATCTCTGCACTGGCTTCCAGTTGCTCAGAGAATAGACTTTAAAACATGTTATGTTTCTTAATCTAAAGCTTGTAAATTGTCTTTTATTCCTGTAAAGCACTTTGAGTTAGACAGTGTATGAATTGTGCTATATAAATAAAATTGCCTTGCCTATTTCTAGATATCAGAAAGGAACAAACAAAGTTGTAATAATGTAGGAGATTGCATGTTTACGTTATGATTTTGCCCACTGGGGTGTACGTCGTAAGGAAAAGCCACCCATTAGACATTCATAAGACAGTTCATAAGACATGAACGAGAAGTATTTGCGCTTGTTTATTTGTTTAACTTTATGGCGGTCATTACTGATAATAAGTAAATGTAACATTTACATTTACATTTAGTCATTTAGCAGACGCTTTTATCCAAAGTGACTTACATGTGAGGAAAACAATGGAAGCAATTTCAACAACACAAGGTAACAAAAAGCATAAGTGCACCAAAAACTAGTCAGTTAAAACCTAGCACAGCATACAAAGATAAGGATAGGAAAGATTTTTTTTTTTTTTTAAGAAGGAATTGATAGAAAGGAAGTTAAGAATTCAGTGTTTGTCAGTCAGGTGTTGACAAAAGAGATATGTTTTCAAGCGTTTTTTAAATATGTCTACAGAATCTGCTGATCTTGTAGCAGCAGGTAGATCATTCCACCAATGTGGAACACATCCAGAGAAAGTACGCGAGAGTGATTTTTTTCCTTTTTGGGATGGTACAACCAGACGTTGTTCATTAGCAGATCGCAGGGATCTGGTAGAACATAGGTCTGTATCAGTGAGTGAAGATATGAGGGGGCGGAGCCAGTGGTGGTCTTGTAGGACAAGAGCATAGCTTTGAACTTAATGCGTGCCTCAACCGGGAGCCAATGTAACCTAATGAGGAGAGGAGTTACGTGCGCTCTCTTTGGTTCTTTAAAGACCACTCTTGCTGCTGCATTCTGGATGAGCTGCAGAGGTTTGGTTGTGCAGCAGGAGTCCAGCCAGAAGAGCATTGCAATAATCCAGTTTGGACAAGACAAGAGCCTGAACTAGGATTTGCGTAGAGTGCTCCGATAGGAAAGGTCTAATTTTCCTAATGTTGTAGAGGATAAATCTACAGGACCTGGTGGTGCTGGCAACATGACTTGTGAAGTTTAGTTGATCATCAATTACCACTCCCAGATTTCTGGCAGTGCTGGACGGTGTAATGGTTGATGAGTCTAGTTGAATGGAGAGGTTGTGGTGGGTCTTTGGGTTGGCAGGAATCACTAGCAGTTCTGTTTTTCCAAGGTTCAGCTGCAGGTGATGGTCCTGCATCCAAAGTGAGATGTCACTCAGGCACGCCGAGACACAAGCAGAGACCGTCCGATCATCAGGTTGAAATGACAAGTGGAGTTGAGTGTCATCTGCAGCAGTGATAGGAAAAGCCATGCTTCTGAATGACAGAGCCAAGAGATGCCATATAAATGGAAAAGAGTAGCGGTCCAAGCACTGAGCCCTGTGGCACCCCTGTATTAAGATGTTGGGACTCAGAGACCTCATCTCTCCAGGATACTCTGAATGACCTACCCGAGAGGTAAGACTTGAACCATTGTAACGCCATTCCAGAGACACCCATCGCACTGAGAGAAGACGTTTTACTGTAACAATAAACCTGAAGATTAGTACAGTAAACATTGTGCATCTGCGTGTGCTGCAGTCTCTGCCAGTTTTTGTTGTGCGTATACCAGCTTGCACAACAAGAACAAGTTAGCAGGCTGCAACTGCCACAAAAAACCTAAAGTGTCACTTTGTTTTTCTCAAACTTTCAAAACCTCCCTAATGCACCTTTAAATCTTAGATGAAAAAGTGTCTATTGCTAAAAATAACCATTCAAAGTTCTTTGTAGGCTTAAAAAACTAAAATTTATCAAACACATCTTGACACTTAATTTCACTCATAAAATACTCAATACTAATAAAATAATGAATTAACAAAAAATGCAGGTGTTGCCTTGGAATAGTCCGGGGACAGAAGACAGCAAACTAACAGTTTTTTTTGTTTAGTAGAATGCAAAGGCATGTCTAATTTATAGTTTGAGTTTTATATGAAAAGTTTCTCTTTGTCTCGGCTGTAAGGAGGGACACCTTATATAAACAATGTCAAATCTCATACTACCCCCTTCAAACACCGGAAACACATCAAATACTAATTTGTACAAACACATCCTGGTAACACAATCATTTCAAACATAATTAAGAATTGATATTAAATGGTCAACAATTTGTCCTAATAAGTCCTTATTATTCTTCATGGTTTATTAACATTGATCCTTGATGTAAGTTTTTTTTTTTTTGTTTGTTTCCTGTTTAAGGCCTTTTAATTTATGATCCTTCGGGTGCCTGGCACGGCAAGAGATATCAATTTTTATAAAGCCATCTGAATAAGTCAGTGTTTACACAAAAAAAAAAAAAAATGTTCCAAAAAGTTCCAAAATTATTATGTCTGTGAGGTCAAAAGGTCAAATGCTACACAGACTAATGAACAAAATGTATATTGCAGACATTTTGAAAGACACAGTGGCAAAAGTAGTTAGCACACCTGCCTCACAGCAAGAAGGTCCTGGGTTCAAATCACGTCCAGGACAGGGCCTTTCTGTGTGGAGTTTGCATGTTCTCCCTGTGTCTGCGTAGGTTTCCTCCGGGTACTCCGGTTTCCCCTACCACCAAAGACATGTACAACAGTCCCCCCCAAACACACATGGGGCCAGGACTCCCCTTCAAAAGAGATTTGTAATCTCAGTGGAACTTTCCTGGTTAAATAAAGGTTGAATAATAAAAAAAAGGACCAAAATCAAAGTTTCTCCAGACTTAAAATGCTCTCTGCTCTTGGTCTATGTTCTGCGATGTTGCATTTAATATCGTTTAGCCATATCTTTTCCTTTCTCCTACACGAGTATAGTACTATATAATTACATTTTATTACAGTTTGTTACACTATATAAAATGTATTAAGTGCAGTATAAAATAAAGTGTGATCAAACATGGTCCTTGTTCTACCCACAAAACAAATCATGTACACATAATAAAGTATTGTTGCAATAGTATTTTCACTATTTTTAAAAGGTCTGACCTCATTAGTCACGCTGCACCTTACCTTCTTTATGTCTTTCATTAACCTGGTCTGGGTATTAGTGTTCTCGTCATTTTGCATTAATGTGCACAATAGTCAATAGTAAGGTCTGGGTACAACCTGATCAGCATAATAGATATGCTGTTGAGGTAGAGTCTTTCTGCTGAGAGCAGCACTCTGTCCACACCAGTTAGAGATTTCCAGTAGTCGTTCTACTTTCCAGTCTTTCTGTCCTGCTCTTCACTTCAGGCAAAGTAACTTTTTCCCCATTTAGGAATAACAGCCAAAAATAGATTCCAGACTATTAAATCCCTTAACCAAGTTACTTGGTTAAAATTGTAGTTTGTGTGCAGAGCATACACTTTGTTTTAATGAATTACTTTATGCCAGTCATGATAAACACTTTGCCCAGCGTCTGAGAACAGAATACGTGAGAACAGCTTTTGGAAATTGACACTGAACTTTACTTATTTTCTATTTCAGTCTTTTTGTTTCCTAATTAAGTACATTTCACAGACCAGATCTCTAATATTATTTGACAAAATGAGTCACTTGTCTCAGCAGGACAGTGTCTGTACTATTCTGTCTGCGATCAGCCTGTCTTATAACACCATTTACATTTATTCATTTATCTGACGCTTTTATCCAAAGTGACTTACATTGTTCTACAGTAATTACCAGTGTAACAGTGGGTTAAGTGTCTTGCCCAAGGACACAACAACAGTATGAACTGTGGGTAGAGTGAGAATCGAACCGCCTACCTTCCGGCTGAAGGACGACCACTCTACCCACTGAGCTACTGCCGCCCATAAGTAGCTCAGTGCTCTACCCACCATAAAAATCGTTGTCAGTTTCTATTTTTAATATAAAAAAAAAAAAAATTCCAGAACAACTGTAATTGTGTAGAATACATTGTTGTCATACAATGGTGTAGATAATGTAAAAAACAGAACCCATTCTCAGGAAATTTTATGTAGTTCAGTCAGAGCAGAATGCTCTTAGCAGGTAGGGCTGACAGACACTGATGCTGAGAAAAAAACTACACAGCAAAACAAATGTGTTCTACAAAACTTTAAAAATAGCAATGCACGTTGGTTAATGATAGAGTGGAGTACCTGCTTGAGTAAGAAAAGGGTTTCACAAAATTGCCTGTCATAGAGCCTTTACATCTACTAACATGTAAACTAACACTAAAAGGTAAGGAAGGACAAAACGTTTACTTTTGGGAAATGAAAGCTTGGAATTCTCTGCCCCAGACATCTAAACATTACAAGCACTGAAGTTCATTCATTTTCTACTGCTTTGTCCCGTTAGGGGTCACGGGTGACTGGAGCCTATCCCAGCAGCTTTGAGCCAGAAGGGGTACACCCTGGACAGTGGCCAGTTAGTCACAGGGCTGACATTTAGAGACAAACATTGACAGACAACCATTCTCTCTCACTTTCATTCACTAGAGACACTTTAGAGTTGCCGATTAACCTGTACATGCATGTCTTTGGACGGTGGGAGGAAGCCGGAGTACCCGGAGAGAACCCACGGTAACACATGGAGGACATGCAGACTCCTCACAGAAAGACCGGAGACGGCCGAGAATGTTTGAGGTGGCCGGGTTTTGAACTCACGACCTTCTTGCTGTGAGGCAGGAGTGCTAACCACTCTGCCACGTGCACCCACTTTTTTATTTTTCCCAAATATACATATCATTGAATACTTGTACTGTATATTGAATTAACTATGTTGTATTATATATTATGTTTTTTATCATAAGAACCACAGGAAGAGTAGCCAATGTCAAGACAATGGCTAATGAGGATCCTAATAAACAAAAAGATTCTCGAATTTGTTATGCTTAAAAGTTAATGAGTATTTAGATTTAAAAAAGTAGCTTGCCATGCATCTGTATTTACAGGGCCAGTAGGAGAAAAAGTGGATAGAATAAGTTAAAATAACATCTACAAATGTGCTTGCCCTTTTACTGACATCAGTGATTTTCCAGAAAAATGTTCCCAACTAACTGCAGAGCAAATAAAGGTCCATCTGCAGCAAAAGGGCACCAATATTTTTTTATCTCATTAACACTTATCTTCGCAGATGTCTTCCCGGACAGAGTGTGCACGTGCCTGCAAAAGAAGAAAGGCTTCTCCGACTCGAGAACCCTCAGGACCTACCGTCTAATGAAATGCTGTCAAGGTCCAGTGAGCGGAGCTGCCAAAAGAAAGCTTCACAATGGAGAAGAGTGCGGTTAGCAGCTCACAGCCACGGCTCAAACTCCTACACTTATTAGATTTTGGGAAGCACTCAGGCAGATAACAGTGGGAAGCTGGCTAGAACACACCAACACTAATCAGTTGCTTCATCCCGACTAGATACATGATTCACTTTTACTCTGTAACTCACACACTGCTCGCTGACAGCAGTGATTAATTTAGATAAAGTAACTGTCCTCGGTGCAGAAATTAATTATGCACCAGACCAACATTAAACCGACATGTGCATATTAGTATGGTTGAATGAGAAACACACGTTATGCACATACTCCAGTAAAATCTTTTTTTAAATCAACCTTACTTTGGAGGGGCAGACAAGTCTTAAAGAAAGTTAAAACCAAATTTTCAATATACATAAAATTCATGAAATTCAGAAAATGTGAGTGCTTTCTGATGTAGTGTAAACTCTTCATCAAACCATAAACAAAGTTCCTCTTTGCAAATCCCATCTGGAGTAAAATGTGCACAGGTGAATTCACCTTATGTCACACTCTGGCCACTAGATTCAACCAAAAACGGACAATGCTAGATTTCTGAGTTTACAAACTCACAAACATCAGTCTTGACCTGAGCCAAGCAAAGGTCCAGACCCTGGCCTTACTGGCGTTTTGTGTCCAATGATGTGGCAACTGACAGGTCTGGGCGTGTTTCAGGTTTGAAGATGTAGAGACCGTTTTACCGTAATGAACATGAACATCATGGCACTGCGCTGACTGGATTAACTCCAGTGATAAATCCAATCCAAACCAAGGTATTTAAAGTAACAGGAGAGACTGTCCAGTTTCCTGTGAGTCACAGATGTGTTGGATGAAATAATCAGGCTCTTTTGGATAAATTAAATCTTTAAAAATAAACTACCTGCCACTTGGAAGAAATGGGGTTGAATTTTGTTGCCATCCTCACACAGAATCTTTCAGCTAATTAATCAAGAAATAAAGAAAGACTGAGGAAGATGGAGAATGCAATGGGGGACCAATCTGCAGGTGTAGCAAAAATAACAATAGAAAGATTATTTGGACACAACAGTCGGACAGAAAGATAAGTTGTTATAATTGATAACCTTGCTTTAATCCGTCCCAGTTGTCAGGTTGGTGTTTTTATTCTCATTAAACAAAAGCTTTGCAAGGAACCGGCCAAGGTCTCTGTGTGATTTGCCTCCATTGCTCCCTGTTGTGTCTGTCTGTCTATCAGCCGTTTGTGCAGTTGTTTTTTTTCCCCTTTCAGGTTCGAGCAGATTAGAGAAGTGCACAGTATACGTGGTGGCCTGCGGTGCAATCAGTTTCATGTAGGGCCAGTACAAGCCGTGCAAAGGAAACTTGTTTGTGCACCCACACAGCGTAAGGATAATTGTGCAGTTTAGTCGCATGTTCACCTGGAGTTTACTCTGGTAAAGATGACAGACCTGCAGTCTCGCTAAAGGAGGAAAAAAACATTGTAAATTAGCTTTACTTTATGTCCTTTTATGTGTTAAACATAGATCATGAAACGTTTGATATTAGTACATAATTATAATAAAAAAACATTTGTTTTTTACACCTCTCAAAAGCCTCTGAAGCAAAGGTATATCAAGACATAAGTTGTAAAATTACTGTTACTGTTGATAAATGCAAACAGGGAACAAAGCTGTTCTATAATAAGGCACCAAACAAGTGGTAAACAAATAATTATGCATGAAGGTTTAGGACATCTAGAGACTGATTTCATTAAATTTCTAATTTTCTAAAGTTAAATTGTATAATTATCTGAACTACAGTATATCTGCTGGGTTTGTTCTTGGACAGCATGTCCCATTAGGTGCCCACAGACTGTAGAAAGGAGAGCTGTGTGGTGTGTAATTACAGTCTGCCAAATGTTAGTACAAAAAATGTCATAATAGACAATGAAATTAGTTTAATTGTTTGCTAAAATTAATTACATTGTTTGCAGTTGAGGGAAACAGAAGAGCCAACAATCCTGTTTAGTTCTGTTGTCTCCTTGTAACAAGATCTGGGGAAGCTGGGGAGCGGGAGTCTGCATTATCCATTATTTTTAGTAGAATATGTGATTCCAATTTCTTTTTGACTGTGATGTTTGAGACAGAGTGAGACGGCTTGAGCATAAATGGGACAGTTCATGTTTTTGAAAAATCAATGATGTATGCGTATGTATGTGTAATGCGTTGACTCTGGACCCAAATGCATGGCACAGAACAACAAATACTCATTAGCGAAAACTCTAATAATGTACTCAATGGGTGATCAGAAAGTTATTGATAAGTGAGACAGTGGCTCCCTCTGGTGGACAATGGCCAGATGCAATGCAGTGTGCAGGTCGATAGTCGGAGGTAGGAGTAGTCACGCCCACAACACCCCGGTAATCACACTGCAGGCGCTGGATAGCATTAGGGAGTGACAGAAGATGGGCCGGGCACAGAGCAGGCAAGGGCAGGCAGCGTGGCAGACGAACCAGGATGGACCACAGGAGAAACGTAGTCGTGGAGGGGCCATGGTTGGTTCACAGGTATGAGTGACGTAGCAAATGAACCAATAGAGAACAGGTAAAAGACGCAGTCAAGGGAAAACCAAGGTCGGATACAGAGGCGGAGAATCGGGCACTGAGGACTAGAGGACAGGCAGGAAACCAGCTTGGGGACGAGCAGGGTCTGGCAACAAAGAATAAGGTAGGTTCACGAGGAATTGGGTAGGCTCACGACAATTTAATGAACAAAGGCTGAAAAGCATGATTGGTGACAATATGTAGTAAAATATGCACAAAAAAGAAGCCTATGTAAGCCACAATCTGTTCATTTATGCAAATTAGCCATGGGGTTTTGGGTTTCTCCAGGTGCTTTTTTACCATTTTTTTCTTACTTTTGTCATCGTTTGGTGTTAATAAGTCACACTAAACACCAGTCACCAAAGGAGACAATAGCTCACTTTCTTTCTCATCTCGCTCACTCAACATAACTAGGACACAAGACTAACCAAGATGGTACCTAAAATGGGTTGGGAATACTTGTCTATTTGTGCAAATGTTTAAATTTTATGCACATGATTTCCATATATATTATTATTTATAATTTACACCCAAAGATACCAGCGTAATTTTTAACGCTTGAGTATATTTGATTGAAAATAATAATCTAAACATATTTCCTCCAGAAGGATCATGAATAATTGAAATACAGATTGTACAGTGTTGTTATTAGCCACACACTAACTAAATTTGTGAAGTAGCAGTCAGGCATCACTGTGGGGGGACAGTTCTTTGAGCTCCACTCTCAAGACAAGTAGGTCATATTAATATTGCACTTAGAGATATTCAGAGTATTCAAGGCTTGTTGTCAACACGGATGAGTGGGCCACAATAAGCTGTAAATAGTGTCTCCACTTCACACTCGACTTGTAGTGCTGATGGTTGTCCTCTTGTATTAACTCAAATAATCTGTTCCTTCCTCTGTCAAGATAACCGCTGCTGGCATTTCCAGTCAGTGTGAAAAGGCTTTAATTGTATAGAATGTGCCGGCTGCTAAAATAATTGGTATGACTCGAGGAGATATGCAATTCTATCATGTTCAAAGGCTGAAAAAGACAAGCATAGGATGTGTTGTCGAGTTGTGTGATTAAGACTCCAACGCAAGGCCCCACAGGAGCACATGGGAGCGTTTGGTTTCTTCGTCTCACAGTTGTATTCGTTAGCGGGATTGTCTGGTCCAGTGCATAGGATGATTACAGCTCTCATTAAGGACGGACTTGGATTGCGGAGGTCCCCAGCGAGTCTTGTTGAACATGGAATAAAGCTGACAGAGCCGAGTGTGCTGCCATGATACGAACTGTCTGTTGGCTTTTCCTCTAGAGTGTGAGCCAGTAGCAGAAACAGCTCAATGACATTCTCTTTCTCTCAGACGTATGCATTTATGTATGTTTTCAGAAATGGATAAGTAAGATTCTAAGATTCAAGATTCAAAGTTGTTTACTCATTTAGTCATTTTCATTATATGCACAGACATACAGAGGAATTGTAATGTTGCTTCTTTCTGACCAAAGTGTTTTAAACATGCAATAAAATCTTAATAAAAATATAATAATAATAAAATATATAATTGGAGAGTCTCATAGAGCAGGCTCTGAGACTCTGAAACCTTCTCCCTGATAGCAGCAGACTGAGGAGGGAGTGTGAGGGACCACCAGCAGTGCTGATAGCTCTGTGGGTGAGGCGGGTGTTAAAAATGTCCCTGAGGGAGGGGAGTGGTGGCTGTGTTCACAAGGCCAGCTTTAGGTAGTCAACTGTTATGTAATTTAAGTACTAGCACTGCAAATGTAAAAACAGTAATATAGCAACAACAAGGTAACCAAATAATGACATTACTCTTTCTCCCATATTGATTAAAATAATTAACATACTGCTCTAAACCATATTTAATTATCTCAAACATCCTATTAACTAATTTGAATAAATTACTAGTGTCTAAATGTAGGTGTTGTTACTGAAGCAGCTTGTAGCAGTTTGAATTTATCCCATCATATTGACAACTTCACTTGCAATGCTCTTTGGTTCAATGAAGTGTATTTTTTTTCTTTTACTCACCGGTGGCCAAGAATTAAATATTTAGCAGTAAAGGGTCAGCCAAAGTGTGATTGTGTAAGGTACTTATTCATAGTCAGTGTTTTACTTAAAGTGTGGGGTATGTACTAATACTGGTGTGGTAAAGAAAAAAAAATACAATTTCCAGGATCTGAGTGAGGAATGGATAATCTTACAGTTGTGCTCATAAGTTTACATACCCTGGCAGAATTGGTGATTATTTGTCCAATTTTCAGAGAATATTAATGATAACACAAAAACTTTTTTTTCACTCATATGAAGTGGTTGAGTGAAGCCATTAATTGTCAAACAACTGGGTTTACTATTCTTAAACAGAAACTACCCAAATGACCCTGAGGATAAGTTTACATACCCCAGTTCTTAATATCGTGTTTTGCCAAATTTAACAAAAAGCCTCCAGTTCTTGTAAATTCTTGGGTTGTCTTGCTTGAACTGCACGTTTGAGATCTCTCCAGAGTGGCTCAATGACACTGAGGTCAGGAGACTGAGGCCAGTCCAGAACCTTCTCTTTATGCTGCTGTAGACAATGACAGGTCGACTTGGCCTTGTGCTTTGGATCGATGTCATGTTTAAACGTACATGTAGTATAGGACGTACTTGTCGTATGTTCTGGTAACATGCTGCATTCATCTTTTTCTGTGCTTTTGTAGCTCACACTCACCCAAAACATCAGCAATCCAGCTCCATGTGTCACAGTAGGAATGGTGTACCTTTCATTATAGGCCTTGTTGTCTCCTCTCCAAATGTATCGTTTATGGTTGTGGCCTAAAAGTAAAATTTTGGTTGAAAACCTCGAACAGCTACACCACTTTCTTTTAGAAAGTTCTGTATTTTAGATGAAGTAATGTGTGGAATTTTCTTTGCATCCTAATCAATTTTCCTGGCAGTTGTGGCTGAAATGTTTGTTGGTCTACTTGACCGTTGTTTGGTTTCAACAGAATCCCTCATTTTGAACACTGCTGATTGGCATTCTCAATTCCTTGGATATCTTTTTATATCCCTTTCCTGTTTTATACAGTCCAATTATTATCGTTTCCTGCAGATCCTTTGACAATTCTTTTGCTTTCCCCATGACTCAGACAGAAACATCAGTGCAGCACTGGATGAAAAATGCAAGGTCTGTCAGGAGCCCAGAAACTCACTGACATTTTATACACACATGATACAATGACGAGTACAAGCAAAAAGATCACAGCTGAGGATGGGTACCTTTGATAACTGTTCAATCCCGTTTGTGTCACCTTTGTATATCAACTTTTCATCAAGGTCATTTGGGTAGTATCTGTTTTCATAAGGATTCACCCAAGCACTTATTATGAGTATTTATTTTTTTGTTATCATTTATATTCTCTGAAAAATGGCATTACTATAATTATTAAGGATAATGAATAATAATAATAGTGGAAGCAAATACATACATCGCACATGACACTTAAGTTGCTCATATAGCTTCCTGAGACCTAAATTTGTTCACTCTTCTGAACTGTTAGCTACAGTTCAAAAATTCAAAACTGAAAAATTTATTCAGTTTGCTACAATATTCCAACCCATAGATTTTCAGAATTTTTTTGTAAGAAATCATACAAAACAATAAAGAACATTTAACTTAGATTTTGGTACAATATTTCCGGGCTAGAATGTGTTTCCTCTGAAAACATTTAAGCATACAAAAAAAGCAGAGAAGGTTCTCTAACAAGAGTATTGGCAATACAACTGTACACATTTTAGGTCTTTTAAGCCTTTTTATATTCAGATTTACTTATGTACCACTACTTTTAGAAAATACAATCACTTTAGACAGAACCAGCCATCCTAACCCACATAGTCGGTTTTTATGTTTGTACATTTTTTTATTTTATTTTTTTACTTTGAATACCTTATAACCCAGTGTATGCTTTCTTACATCATGAGGATAAGCTGATTGGAAGCACAGGAATTCAAGTCCATCTTTGAAGGAGAGAGTGCACATTTCATGTGTCCCCCGCTGGGTGCAAGAGGGGACACAGTAACTGCCCTCACTGCGGCCATCCATCTGTCTCATCAAATCTCATTAACAGTTGAATTGTCTGCAAGGAATCAGCACCAGAATAGGACTCACAAGACAAATAGCTGAACATTATCTCATTGTTTGTTTAATTACATGCTGAGTTTAAACAAAAAGTTAAGTGAAAGATTTGTATCGGAAATTATTGTACTGTTGAGTCACGCATGAAAAGCATGTGTATTGTTTTGTTTATACCAGCCAACATTTTATTGATCTTTTTGCACAATGTCCCTTCAAAGGTTACTTTTTGTGGAAAATTCAAAAATAATAAGTAAGTGCATTATCTTAAAAAAAAAAAAAACAGCAAAACTAAACATAATTTCAAGATTAATTTGAAAACAAGAAAGGGTCACAATTTATTTTACACTACATCTGATACATTGTAATTACTTCATTAATTAAAATGTAACACACTGTGTAACAATAACATGTAACTTAATAGTACATACATATTACATACATTTCCAATCAGCAACAGCGCTCACCACCTCATCCCTTTACCACCACCAGTGTCTAGGCTGCGGGGGAAGACATTAAGCTCTTCTATTATTCCTGGCACAGCACTGTCCTGCCAGCGCCTACGTGCCAAAGTTTAAAAAATTATTCTTTAATGCATTCAGTTTGTGCTTCTATTTTGAGTTTCTCCAGGTTGACATAAAAATTACAGTTGTTTCTAATACATTTTTTAGAAAATATAAATGTAATTGAACTGTATAAGGAATGGAGAATGCCAATCAGCAATGTTCAAACTCTAAAAGAAGGTCAGGTAGACCAACATACATTTCAACCAAAACTGCCAGAAATTTTTTCGAGATGCAAAGAAAAGCCCACAAATAACATTAGCTGAATTACAAGATGCACAATAAGGAGGCACTTAAAGAAAAATGGGCTACATGGTTGAGTAGTCGATTTCTACGCAAATGCCACAAAGCATCCCTCTTACAATACGCCAAACAGTACAGAGACAAGCCCCAAAACCTCTGAAACAAACTTTTTGGCCACAACCTTAAACATTACATTTATTATTATTATTAAAAAAGCGTATTTTAACTTAACTTAAATTATTTATTTTATTGTTGCTGTTACTGTTTTTTGTTTTCTTGCATTCTGACTTTTGATTCATTTAATGTTGATTAATTTCTATGTTGCACTTTGAGGTTTTGTTTAAAACAAAAAGTGCATTACAAATAAAATGTATTATTATTATTATTATTATTATTATTATTATTATATAAATTTTATATAGCACTTTTTCGGGGACACAAAGACGCTTTACATATCAATTATTCATTCACTCCACAGTCACACACTGGTGGTGGTAAGCTACATCTGTAGTCAAAGCTTCCCTGGGACAGACTGACAGAGACTTGGCAGCCATTCATTCTAAGGACTCTCCAACCATCACCAAATACATTCATACACCAGTGCCACAGACACTGGAGTCAAGGAGGGTTAAGTTAAGGTTAAGGAGGGTTGCCCAAGGACACAACAACAGTGTGAACTGTGGGGAGAACGGGAATCGAACTGCCTACCTTCCTGTTGAAGGACGACCGCTCTACCACTGAGCAATTGTGCCCCAGTACCATTTGCGCCTCAGTCCCACTGCACTGGGGCGCAAATGTGGAGAGGTGTCAACAAAGCCTATGATTAGATCAATCAATTGATGAAAGGTACACAATTCCTAAAGTGAAACATGAAGAAAGATCGCTGATGTTTTGGGGATGTGTGAGCTACAAAGGTACAGGAAAAGATGGATGCAACATGTTATCAGGAGGAAAATTTGCACTAATCAGCCCAAAAGCTGCGTATGGGACGTACTTAAATGTCTCCATAATCCAAAGCGACCTGTCATTGACTACAACAACATAAAGTGAAGGTTCTGGACTGGCCTCAGTCTCCTGACCTCAGTATCATTAAGTCACTCTGGGGAGAGCTCAAACGTGTAGTTCATGCAAGACAGACCAAGAATTTACAAGAACTGTATAGTGTAAAATAAAGTGTCACCCATTACCTGCAGCTTTCTTAGATTGTTGCAACCAAGGATTAATCTTTTATTTTATTCTAGAGAAAAACAATGCAAGTTAAACACTTCAAAAAATTTTAATGTGTATGACCTCAAAGCAACAGCACAGATTTGTCAAGCCTCTTTAAGGACTATCTGTATGAAGTTCTGAAATATTAACCCCAACCAAACCATCCCCATAAACTCTTAACACTTAAACTGGACTATTTTCTGATGCTCAACCGAGTCAGAGAATTGAAAGCCAAGCTATTGCAGAAGCGCAAAGCATTTCAATTTTCATTCTTGTTGACACTCTATAACTTTGATGTTTGTGGAATTTTTCTGTGCTGTGATGGGTCATGTGAAAGAATGAAAGAATGTATACAGGAAAAATGAAGTAGCAAAGCATTGTATTTTTTGGTGAAAGATACAATTTATGAAAAAAAAGAGAAAAAAGGGTAATCTACTTCTGGCATGATACAGTATTTGCACATATTTAAGTAACTGCGACCTCCAACGGATGATGAAACATGTGGCTTGAAGAAAGATAAATATAAAGGCAGGATTTTCTTCAAAAAACAGATTTTCAGAAGAAAACTCATAAAAAAACATCATCAATGGAGTCCGAGATTTGGAGTATAAAGTTACCACTGGGAGCTATAAATGCTGGAGGATAATTTGCTATAATCGGCATCAAGGGTGCTTCAAGGAAGAAGGGAAGTCTTCTCAGGCTCTTAACACTGCTATAACTTCAAAGAAATATGGTCAAATCGATTAAGAATCATAAAACTGTAATACGTTGAAGAGAGGTCAGGGGGGTTTAAATAACAAGGCTTTTGATTCGATTGTAACTTTTTTGTCCTACAACATACTCTCTGCCTTAAACAAATTATTCATAGTAAAGTCCTCATTAGAAATGTTAACATAAAGATATTGGGCAGAATATTCTACTCAAGCCAAACTTTGGGTGATTATTGGCATTAACCAATGTTTTCTTAACTGAAAAAAAAAAATCGTAAACTAAACTATTTTTATATATTTTTTATATATTTTTTTAAATAGCACACTACAATAATTAATTGTTGATCAGATTGTGCATAAGCCCAAAACACAAAAATAACAAAAATGAACTTAACTTAATTTAAGTGCTGTCCTCCCTTGTGTCATGTTCTCTTTTTTTTACCTTTATTAACAATATCAGAACTATTTGGCAGTTTAAAGAAACTACACTCTCAGCTACCATCTTATAAAAAACTATACATCTCACCAAATCAACATTCCACACATCTCATGCACACATATGAACAACTGGATTTACTCTGCCTTACTAAAACCTGGCAAAAAACCCATACTTCTAGAGCACCCACGGACAAATGCATGGATTTCCTTCACTTCAAATTCAAAATTGACACCACCATCATATTCACCAATAACTCTCCACCAGCATTATATCCAGTCCTTCCAAACTATCTGTTCCCTCAGCCCAGGCACAAAACTGGCTCTCCTCCCTATCACCCAGAACAGCCCCAGATCTTACCAAAAACCTTAAACACACCATTTAATTGCTTTCAAATTTTACAGTACCCATAAATGTGGCAACTTCACTGTGGGAAAGCCTAATTCCTGATCTTGGAAAACCTACCTAATTGTCTCCTTTTTGAGCAGAAAATTGATCAGATTGCTTCACGTATAATTGTTTTTACTCTTGTTGTCAATAAGGACTAGGACGTAAACATAAATCAATTTACTTCCATTTATTTAAGTAATAGATTTCAATCTCCTCCTACTCTATTACAAGCTTTTTTATTTGGGGGTTGTCTTGGTCGGTAGAATTTATTTGCTGCAAAAGAGTATGTGGGAATTAAAAGAAAAAGGATCACAGCAAAATAGTGCTTTTAGGTAACTGTAGGTAACATTAGGTAACATTGGTGTGAATGTGTAATACCTGGTGGGAAATAATCATGGATCATAACTATCAACACAGACTTAATATTTGATTACAACAGTTAAACGCATTAGTTATCTTTTGATCCTAAATCTAATAAATGCCCGTTTTATCTGACTCTAGTACACTAAATGTATAACCTCCTGAGAGCAATTAAATGCAGACACAAACTTTAATATACAGCACTTGCAATTGTATTATGCAAAAGTCATTCTCTTCAATAAAGTAAAGCCTAATATTGACTAATTTGAATAAAACTCCTTGGTCTTTTTGTCAAAATGTGCATAATTTGAGGAAGTGCTTTGCCCCTTTAATTAGCTCAGTGGATTTGTATGCACAGCAGACAGTGGAAAAAAGTCAACCGCCGACCTTACCCTGAAATCAGATCATGGCCTCAGTTGAGGTTAATAAGACTCCAAATATTAGACTCTAGAAATCAGGCTTTATGTTATTTTTGGCATAGTTCTGCTGTACTTTATCAACACTGTAACTCTGCATGCCTGGATAGCTGTATAAAATTAGCATATAGTAAAGACTAGGAAGATGACATGAGGAAAGGCTGCGGTGCATCCCATTAACGGCCGACTCTACAGTTCATGTTCAAAGAGCAGACAGGTGCCCTCGATTTGTATGTCAAGCAGTGGAAGTTACAAAGTTTATACAAAAGTTTTACTAGAGGAGGAACTTAGTACATGAGGGATCAGCCATAACAGTATTGCAAGGGATTTTGACAGTGGATATGATATGGTAGGTAGCAAGTGACTGCATCCAAAAAAGTTCTCATTTGTTTCTTGAAGTTGAATGGAACTTGAAGTGCAGTTCTTGTAGGCCGTTGCAATGATTGAGAAGTGGTGTTCAAAGTTAAAATTAATGGGGTGTCTTTCAACGTGTAGGACCTGGAGTTTAACAATTTTTATGTAAAGATGGATTGGATAGATTGAATAAAAGCGTCAGCTAAATGAATAAATGTAAATGTAATACAAGTGGCCAATCATAACTGTTGTATGCAATAATCTATTTGACTCAATTTTGGCCAGAGGAAGAGGAGTGAAGGAAGCCATTTTGTTAATTTATTTTTTATCATTTCTAATTCTATTCCATTAAAAACCAGTAACATTTTGTCCCCTTAGAATCATAATGTTCTGACATTTTTGTCAAAATTTTGTAATTTACATATTCTTACTTTGGCAAAAAAGTATTAACAGTATATCAGGTTTATTCAAACGTAGTCTTGGTTCTATCCTGTGAGCCAATCAAAATTTGTAATGCAGACAATAAGGCCAACCATGCCCTGCTTCTTTGGAATGTTGGCCTCTCGGCACAATTCCATGCAGACCATCTTCAGAAAATGCCACCTTAACCAAGGTTAAATTAACCAGTTAACCAGGATAAATTTGTAATGTTTTAATGAAATGTGTTCCATTTATAATTTTTGCTAAGCAGACCCAACCAATCCCTCGAGAACACACTGTGAAAGGTCTTCTGGTAGACACTGGACTCTCAGCAGGTAAGTAGACTGATAAAGATGAAGTAAAGACAAATTAAACTGTTCTTTTCCCCAATGTCTGGTGTATGACCATCAGTTTAACATGTGTGGGGGTCACTTGTCCTTTCCTGTACACCACTAGTGTCCACTGAGAACTTGAAAATAAAGCGTGCTCTCTAAACAAAATAATACAGTATATTGATTGGCCTTAAGGAAGGTTATCCTTTGATGCATTCTGTCCAAAGCTGACCTTGCTGTTAGGTTATGAGTGTCTTCCCACAGGCAGGTACACCACTTCCAGGTAATTCTGCTCGAAGCTTACACAAGGGTATAAAGGTCTGTGACAAATTAATATGAAACTCTTAGGGGAGCAGTTAGTTCCTGAATGTTAATGACACCATAAATGGAATACAAAGATTCTCTGGATAGTTTTATGAATATGAAAAAAAAATATATGAAAAAATATGAAAAAAGTCACAATATTTATAAAATTTATCCCAGTTGAAAAGATCTTGACCATGGATCACCATTAGTGAGGTGAATTTATAGTTTTAACGTTTTCAAGGTTCTTCTACTACGCCCACCTTTCCTTAATGTTTGGAATTATTCAAAGGCAAAACTGTGATTAGGGTATTTGCTTCTTTAAATATGCCTCCCTTAGAGGCCTACTGTGTTACCGATAAACCACACTGTAAAACCACATTGCCTTACATTTGGCCTCTGTTTTTTTAGTTTTACTCGAACATACGTCATTCTTTCCTCACTTTGAATCAAGTCACATGCTTTTACTGTTCCATCTGGCTCTTCCTGTTTTTTGGTAAATGGGCGTGGTCCTTTTTGGTTCTCACTTTTCAATCAAATCAAGATCAAGACCATTTATACTTACAAACTGCACTAACTGAGCAACTGCAGAGTTCACCTTAACAGCACCAAACATAAGCTAGAGCTTTAAATGAATCAATGAAGGAATAAAGAATCAATGTTCCATCTGACCATGGGGCATAAACATATTAATAGACATAGCCACAGTTGTAAATGTAAATTAAACCATCTGCACACAATGTTAATATACTGTATGCTTTATGTTTCAAAAAACAAAAACAGCAGACTAAAAATGCTTTTCAGTAAAAGCCTTCTCTGAACTAAACTTTGATAAAAACTTGAACACAGTTGTAATAATTGTTGGCCAAATCCCCTCAGTATATTTTACCTCCTACTTGCCTTTACCTCATACAACCTGACTTCTAACAACTCTTCAAACAACTAGCTTCTAATTTGTCACATAGCAACTGGCTCTTACCAGTCACAGAGCAAGCCTTTTGATTGTGCTGGTTTAAACCTGTTTTGTCTTAAAAATCAAGAAAGATTGTTCACTCAGTTTCCTGGATTTTAAAAAGGCATGCCATCCAGCATAAGTTTGGAATATTATTATCATTATACTGCAAATGTGCATTGTGTAAATGGGTAAAAGTGAAAATTTTGCAATTCCATTCTCTATTATGGGCTGAGAAAACAGTCCATGGACATAATGAAAGAAAAAGACAAGTTTAATGTACCATAAATAAGAACCAATTTCCCTGACATTTTCTATTCCTGAATGCTACAATACATGAGACTAGACATCACTGTAATGTTTACAGAATGCCTGGTGCAGTTTATTCTCTTCAACGTAGGATGAACAGACAATGGTGGTTAAATTGTAAGTGTTGAAAATAAAAAAAATATGGGAAGTCAGTGATTCTGGTAAATTTCAGGGTTCTAAGAGAAACTGGTGTCCTTTGAAGTAATTTGATCTGGAGCAGCAATATTTAGAAGATAATGGAGTAACCTTGTTGTTATTTAATTATTGGACTAGGGGTGCACGTGGCAGAGTGGTTAGCACTGCTAACCTCACAGCAGAAAGGTCGTGAGTTCAAAACCCAACCAACCCAAACATTCTCGGCCAACTCCGGTCTTTCTGCATGTCCTCCACGTGTTACCGTGGGTTCTCTCCGGGTACTCCAGCTTCCTCCCACCGTCCAAAGACATGCATGTTTAGGTTAATCAGCAACTCTAAAGTGTCTAGTGAATGAATGTAATAGTGAATGGTTGTCTGTCACTGTCTGTCTCTAAATGTTAACCCTGTGACTAACTGGCCACTGTCCAGGGTGTACCCCGCCTCAGACCCAAAGCTGCTGGGATAGGCTCCAGTCACCCGCGACCCCTAACCGGACAAAGTGGTAGAAAATGAATAAAACCATTTGGTAGGGGGTAATTATTATGAGCAATTATGCTCTTCTGAAAATGGCTTTTTCCCTGTTAATTTGTCAAACAAAACTCCAGAGTCAAAGATGACCACAATAAAAAGTAGCTCATCAATAGCCTGGGCAGCTAAACCATTTTACTCAAAGTTAGTGTGGAACCTGTTCCTTTGTCCAGGGTTCCATCAATCTGTTGGTCCTTGCAAATGTTGGTACAGCCCCCTAAATTCTGATGGTTCTATGTCAGTTTGTTAGGCCCCCTGTTAATCAAACTCAAACAGAGAGGAACCAGATTAAGGCCCACGTCTACTTTTTAGCTCTCGTTTTGCGCACAAGACGAAGGTGCATTATTCAGTGCATGCACTGGCTTCGTGGCTTAGAGCAGTTCAAAATTTTACTAATTTGGGCAAAAATAAAGATTAAAAAATTACAATATTCCTGTTTTATGTTTATATAATGTTCAACTTGTTTCTGTACTGATCTGTTTTCTCCAACCAGGAGGTGCCCAGCATGTTTTTGATGTTGGAGGGGGAAACTGGAGTACCTGGCCGAAACCCACTTGAGCATGAGGAGAACATGTAAACTCCCCACAGCCCGGGAGTTGAACCCTTTGAGGTGACAGTGCTACCCACTGCACCACCGTGCCACTGTATTTACTATGGTTATTGTTTTGTTGGCGGAACACATTGGTCTTAATGTCTTACAATGCTTTCAAATCTACACATTACACATGAGGACATTTATGACATATTTGTTCATAGTTTATTTGTTTAATGGGCTATTTGTGATCATGTTGCAGTAGCAACCATTACTAGAAGTTCAATTAGTACTTGCTAGTCACTAGAAGCAGCCTATCACATCTGTCTTTAGGTATGAGGTGGGGCACACCAACCTCGTACAGACCTCATAATTACAGGGTTAACACACTAAAGCATGACAGACATTCCCCCTAACATTTGTATTTAGTCTGGGTAATTTAGATTCACCAACATGCATGTGTTTGGATAGTGCATCTGCATTTTCTCATCATTTGCACTCCATGCCACATGTTTATTTATTTTTTTGGTGGGAGATCATGTTCTTTGTTGTCATTCAAGATAGCTGGAACTCATTAAATTGCTGGATAAAACACAAGCACACATTTATCAGTGGCAGAACACCCTTGTGTGACTTATCTCCGTCGGAATAGGTCTACCTTCCTCCAAAAGACAAAACAAACTGTCACAGCGGTGCAATCAGCCATAGCTCGCTATAATGTCCCAATGTCGTTCTAGCTCATGCACCCAGGCTGTGGCACCAAGCAGGCTTTGATAAGCTCCCTTGGAAAATTACATCTAATTAGGTATGCTGCCAGCCTGGCCTTTCTGTGCTCATAATCATATAGCAGGCACAAAAACAGTCTTGGGGGGTTGTACACAGTATGGACACAGTCCCTTAGGAGCGAGGCAAAAGCGCATCTAGTTTTAAATACAAAACGGACACTAATGACACAATTAATTACTCTTTGCACTGACAAATGTGCGACCAAAGTGTTGTTTGGGCCTAGGGATTATCTATTGTTTTAATTAAAAATAAGGGCAATAATACAGTTCCCTGTGGACAGCAACCTGGCAAGACACTCTAATATGCCCTTCGAGAGAAACTACAAAGCTTTCCTAAACCTCTTTACTCAGTAGGGAGAGAAGTTTAGAAACATATACAAATCAAATAACTAATTGTACGCAAACTATATCGGCATTTCTGAAAATGTATGTATGATGTGTAAAGGTAATTCTCAATGATGCGTGTAAAAGGATTTTATGAAAATAACAACAACCAACTTTTAAAACACAGTCATCAAATCATCACATAAATCATCTTGTTTGAACAAATTTATAAATGGCAGTTTGGTACATATTTTGTTGAAAATATTATTCCATGCATGTGGCAATTGCATAAACCTCAAAAAGTGATTGAATCTGATTGAAGAATGGGAGTGACTAAAGCCTCTTTTATACATGTACTTAGCAAGCAGGATGTCTGGAGAATTACGTGATTTTATGGCAAAAATGGAGGTAGGTGGACACTCTTACGGGGGCACTCATGTTGTTTTGTTGATACTTGTACATATGGCTGCAACATTTCTGAAGGCCCAATCCCAATTTTCTAACTTACCCCTACCCCTTGGCCCTCCATGAATGGGTAAGGGGTAGGGCTAAGATATTAGGCTACCCCTAAGGGACACCACACCTGTAGGGGCATAGATGTATAAGATAATAATATAAGGTTTATAAGAGATGTCCTAAAACATACATAACAACATATAGTACAGGTATATAGGCTAGATATATAATCTCATATAGTTTATAATGTAGCCTATACTGTATTTTTATACACAACATAATATTACAATAAGGTCTAATAATGCATCTGTCATCCTCATACAGCGTATGAACAATTTATTGTGAGTGGCTCAGTGGTAGAGCAGTTGTCCTATAACTGGAAATGTAGGTGGCTAAACATAATTATAGAAAAGCACTTAAAAAGAATGTTTTTGCTCATAAATGAATAAAAACATTCTCATCTCATCAGTCCCTCAACCCTTACATCCTTTATTTCTAATAAGTCAAGTTTTCTCATCTTCCCTCAATGTCCTATGTCCTATAGCTGTTCAAATATAGTCTTGTGCTGAAGGCTTAAGCCTATTTCTAATTAATCCATCCCTTGAACGGCAGAGAGATGAGATCAGGAAGCAGGCTGAAGGTGAATGGGACTGGGTCTAGGTCTTTCTGACTCAAAACATATTTCATCTCCCGGAGAAAGCCATGCCATATTGTTTGTTTTGACAGCATATAAGTCAGGCCCAAATCCTTTGACGATTTAGCTATTACAGATGGTTTTGGCCTTGGAAATCCAAAGGACATGCCGGCAGTGTAAAGGTTACAGATTCTAATTATATCCAATTCCTCATTTCTGTTCACCTATAAATTATTTTTCTTTAACAATTTGTTATGCGACCCATAGAAGGTGCACAGTCTTGGTTAAACCAACATGTTTACGTTAAAATAATTTGATGATACCTCCTAAGCATCCCTTTAATTTACTTAATTTACATTTAAAGTAGTTCCGGTATCTGGACATATTTTCTAAAGGCAGAACTAAACTCAGTGTAGCCAATTCTGCCACACCATGATGAACAATACGCTAGAGACCACAGAGGACAGCTTGAATAGTCAAAGTGATATTCTGCAGTTTTGAAGTAGAAAAAACAAACCTTTAACTGAGCAAATAAATATCTGTTTTGAAATACACATAAAGAGTTTTACTACAGTACATTATTAATGATCTGCAAAAGACATTTAGGTGTTCAGTTCAAGGGAATTTTTTTTTCCACTCAGCACACACACTTTTTAGAAAAATAATGTACTGTAAAATTGCTGTAGTGTAGTATTTTCTATTTTTCCATTCCTTGTTTAATGCTATTTTAGTCATTCATGTCATGATTATTTCCAATGTTAGTATACTTTGGATGACTAACAGTATTGTGTCATTCCCTTTTCTTGCAATTTCTTTACATGTCTATAAACTAGCACAGACATTTTTGATTCATTTTAGATGTAAAATAAATTTCAGGTGTCCCAAAATATATTTTTGTTGACCCACTTTTGGGACCAAGTGTGAACCACTTATCTAGTGAGGCCACCGTAGACGGCTTATATATCGCAATACACTGCATCTCTGAGCCTGGTTAGTGCTCCGGATTGCATCAACACAAAAATCTTTCTAAAACAGGCAATGCATTATTTCTAGACAAGCACAACATGTGATTGGGAAACAAATGTAATTATTTTTAGGTGTACGAGGTGTAGGTTTGGTGTGATCGAGTCGCAAAATTCCCTATTCCACACTACAGTATATAACACTATGGGACATGTCTATGAACAAAATCCTATAAAAAATAGTTGTAGGAACGGAAATAATGTCATCTTATTTTTATTTAGAGCTGATTATACACTGTTTAAAACATACACAAAGTGGCTTTTAAAACCTCGATTAGCTGTAGACAATGCATTATTTATTTAATTTTTTTTTCAGAAATACCTTTACTGTTGCCTCATAGCAAGAAGGTTCAGAGTTCAAATCACATTTCAGTTCCTGTGCGAATTGGCCTGAATTACAGAGTGAGTTACAGTGGTAATAATAATCCAGTGCAAATACGGCTTAAGTAAGTAATTGATTTAGACTACACACTGTAGCTGAACATAGTCTCAGTTTAAGAACCATTAAATGTCCAAACTCTAATATCAACTCTAAGAAATGAACAGTCCAGAAGTGGTAACCATGACGACGCTTGACCTTGTAGATTGGTCTAACTGCGCTCCACTAACCACCGATGATCAAGAATGATGGACATGACAGGTAAGTCAGCCAAGTGTAACTGGATCCTTCCATGACAGTTTGAAGGTGTAAAGATTCATTAAACCACAGAGGTCCTTGAGTTGGGGCTTTGTCGGTTGATTTAGACACTTTATCAAAAGCTCAATCACTAAACATATTGATTTTACTGAAGTATTGAAAAGAAGCTTTGTGACATCCGTATTTGTGAATGTAGGTTTTAAATTCATAACAATGCAAACCCTGTGACCATCTCATGAGAAAACTAAATCACTAAATCCACTTGTAATTTTTAGATATTAAATATAGAGACATAAAGGTGTCCTGCTAATAATTTGCCATTTTGCAGCGTGTACAAAAAGAAAAATACTTAAAAAAGTATTCTATAAAGGAGAACAAATCATTTCCATTCTACAAATATTGAACGGCTCCGTAAAATTGCACATAGATCCTTGTATTGTCTGGATAAAGTTCTAGGTGAGTCCTGCTATATATTATTTGAGGATGCATGAACTGTACCGTTTCTCTAGAGAGAGGAGAGAGCAGTCAATGATTTTCTGGGCAGTGGTATCAATTCTCTGGAGCTTTTTGAGTCTGCTACTGTGCAGCTGTCAAACCCAACCCAAAGTGCTTTCAATGGAGCAAAGGTACAGGGACACCAGCAGCTTCTTCTTTAGGTTGTTCATTATGAGTTGTCTTAGAAAATACAATTCTGGGCTATTCATCAATTTTTTTTTTCCAGTGTTGTAGTGTAAGCACTCTTGGCCATGTCCTCCTCTTGGACCTCCTCTAAGGGGTGCAGGGCATCCATAACTGGAAGGTTGGCAGTTCGATTCCCCCCACTTCATACTGTCATTGTGTTCTTAGGCAAGACGTTGCTTCCACTGGTGTATGAATGTGTGTGATTGTGGTGTGTTTGGTGGTGGTCGGAGAGGCACCTTGTGTATTGCATCTGTCACTCCATCTGTCTGCCCCAGGTGCAAATGTGTGTTTGAACGGGGTGAACGGAAGCATTATGTAAAGGCATTTGGGTGCCCGGGTACAAAAAAGTGCTTTATAAATGTATGCCATTTACCATTTCCTCAATGATGATGCTTAAAATCAGCCACCCTCTCCACACAGTCCTTATAAAAGGTCATTCTTTTTTTTTTTTTGCAGTCAAACATCTCATCATACATTTGACCCTCATCCGATGCTGATGTATGGATAAGAAAAAAAAACACACCACCAGCGCCCAGGCTCTGAGCCAACGTCTGCTGGTCACCTCTCGGCAGACTGACTGATCAGAGACCATAACCTTTGCTGTAAACATGGAGTAATTATTACACAGGAGGCCTGATGCTTCCCAAACAGATAGAGCCCAGACAAGGACTTCAGCTGACACAAGAGCGATGGTGTAGGCTGCACGGGGGTCCAGATGGTGACCACCCACATCGGCCAGATGGTAGCTTTTATTCGGGTTTATCTATGGGAAATGTAAGCAACCGCTGTGATCATAACCTTAACTCAGTGAGAACTTTATAAATAGAAGTCATTGAAGTTCATTGAATTTAGCACATACAGTAGATTTCATAAACATTGTGGTGAAGGAACTCAAGAAATATTTATGTCAAATTTGTTGTATTTTCACTCTCGTTAAAGAAAAGAAAGCGTTAAAGCCCAATTAATTAATTAAGTATGTAACTTTTGACCTACAAAAACAAACCATCAGACTCTCGTGAGATGGATCTTTGGCATAAAATAGTGTAAACAAGCTTTCTGTCAAAGTCTGAGCGGGTCCCCTCTCGGAAAACCAGAGTCATAACTTTCGAGGCTTGGGCTGCTCAGCTCAGCTGTCATGTGACCTGAGGCGCCTCAGGCTAAGACTGGAGAAACAAGAAAAGATGGAGGCTATGTTGGATTGGACCAGAGCTCTCTCCGCCGCGTACAGGGACTACAAAATGCTAGACTTCTGACAGGGACGATACCCCTGTATTGGCCTTCTTACATTGGCTCCCAGTTGCTTTTAGAATTAAATACAAAATGTAACTTGTTTTCAAATGCCTGACATTGATAGCCCCATTTTATTTGTCAGAACTGCTGTAGCCTTATTCCCTGCCCAGAGCTCTGAAGTCTGCAGACCAGCTCCTTTTGACTGTGCCTAAATCCAGACTCACAACGAGAGGTGACAGAGCCTTTTCTGTAGCCTCCCACTCCAGATCAGAGCTGCCCAGTCCTTGGAACAATTTAATACCAGGCTGAAGAACCACACCTTTTTTTAGCATCAAACACTAGCTAGACGGAATAATCTTGGTTTTATGGTTTTATCTTGGTTTAACTGTAAATTGTTTGGTTTTATCTGGTTTTATTTAATTGTACCCACATATAGAATTCATACATACATTCATCCATTTCTGCATTGCCTGTACAGCCCTTTGATTGAATGAGGTTGTTTTAAATGCGGTACTGAAATAAATTTCACTTGACTTGCAAAGAAAAAAATGCAAAATGACTACAGACTCTAGGTTGCCCCGTGTGGCCAGAAAAATTATGCAGTGTGCCTTTAATATTCTCAGACATGCATATTGATGGGATTGTCAATTTCTGAGTAATTTTGATGAAGAGTGTTGGTGGGATAGAAAAGGCTGGCAAACAAATTATCACAACCAATTGTGATGCCAAAAACCTTTGTGTGGTTTGTCGATTTGGTTCAGTGAACTTTTATCAGGAGCTACATAGAGGAGTGTCTTGATTGTCTTCTGAGATCTATGAAAAAAAAGATCTGCATGTCTGGATTCTTCCGGATGACTTTTAAGTAGTAGGATGAGGGACTGAGTTTTAACAGCCATATGTTGGGTTGATTTAAGAAAAGCTTGTATAAATTTGTAGTGGCCTGTTGAATAAAAAAACTGATTCTATAATGATGTCTCATATGCATCACTTTAAATGTGTTCAAGTAACAACAACTAGTTTAGACTATTATGACATTAAGAAATCAGTAAATTCAGCTACCAAAGATTATGCCTCTATCTAAATATTAGCTAGAAACCACTTAGGCATTAAAAGGTCAGCAATCGAGGTATGGTAATTAAACTCAATATTACTCAAAATTGTATTAGTTTAAACTTTACCTTGTATTATAAACTTGTGTTAAAGTTGAGCAGTGGTGACCAGCCAAATAGAACATTTAAAGAAAGAATACAAGCCCTTCACTGATCACTGAGTAAGTATTTGAGTAATAGGGTCACAAATCTTTTGGTCTTTTAAAATGATGGTCCCCTGAAAAAAAGTAAAAAGAAGGAAGGAAAACAGTAATCAGTTCCACTTTTACGCCTCAAAAAGAACATATAAATATCAAAAGTCTAAATTGTCATTGCAATGTTATATCATATTTCATGTTTTTTAATATAAAATGACTTGTGCCTTTCCCATAGAAACATTGTTGTTAGATTATTTGCTTTTCATTCAAATAGATGTTCATACTCATTCCTCATTTGTAGGTGTAACTTGAAAATGATGCATCAGACCCCAGGGGTATCCCGCTGTCCTGTGTTTTGATTCTGGAAGTGTTGTTAATTGTTTACATTCTACATCTTTATCTCTAGACCAGATTAAAAGACCAGCCTCACGGGGATTATGCTGCTCAGATGTATTCAGCCCACACTGTATGAGTCGTGGAGCTGTTTTAAGTTCCAACAGATGTGATTTCAAGACATCTGAAATCCTACAATGTCCGTTCTCGCATGTTAAACATTTACATTAATATGGATGTCATCTTATTCTTTCAACCCTAACAATAGGCTTTAGTAGCTCCGAGTGCACGAGGGTGAAACATACAAAGACACAATTCCCTCATTATATTTAGTGTGTGTGCGCTACAGTGTAGTCCCTGCAGCCAGAGGAGCAATAGCCATCTTCTGTCACTAAGTGTTATGAAATGTAACGGTCCAACTGTACTTAATGCTGCCATTCTTTCATTTCCAATTCATGGCATTAATATTGCTTGAGGCTAACTCTGGGAAACTTCATGACAAAGAGCATAATGGACTTCGTTCTCAAACAAAAATTGTTGCAATGGAATATTGATTAGTCCTGAATCATTTCAGAATAACAAACATGTTTAATTTAAAGTGCATTTCCAGCAGAATTTAAGATAATAACGTGGCTATGCGTTTTGATCTATTAAAAAGAAATTGAAACTGTGATTAGCCTAAAAGAATCACATTCCCCATTTAAACATTTATCTTGAGATGTTGAAGAACTCAAAGAATGAATCAATGAATCACAGATTTATTTCCACCTTATGTGATCCATTGAGCAAGGCCACAGTGGCTTGGCTGGAGGAAGTTAATAGGTGGCAGGTGTCCTGTAGTACATAGACAACTGTTTTTACATTAAGTTATCAAAGTTATGACAATAGACAGCAGGTGTCAGAGATCACTGAGGGATATAAACTCAGTTTTGACCATGGATGAAACTAGTTCAGCCAAACGGTACAATCCTTCTTCAGCAGGCCATGTATTGCGCAGTGGCTTATGAAAGGTTAAACCCGATTTGCCAGATGGTCTGGGAGGGCTTCCAAAGTGTTTTCAAAGAGCAAGTACTTTAGATTAATACCAGGTTGGTGATTGGATGGTCTGCCTGTGAGTAACCACAGTTTTATTCAATCAGAGCAACACCATGTTGTTTCACACATGTTGCTATCACATCATTGGTCTGAACAGGCAGTAGCTTGTAAGCAGTACAAGGTGCATTGTCTGGAGTTTGTGACCAAATCTCAACAGAATACAGCTGCTCCGCAAGATAAAGTTAGGTTATGAGGTTAAACCCAATTATGTGGGAATTTGCTAAATATGATCAGTTCACTTTTAACACCAAACCTTAAACCATGCTAAAATGGGTCTTTATTAGGATTCCCCCAGGATGAATCACCACATTGTTTCCAGAGTGTTGCCCATAGGTTGGTGTGTGACATTTCCAAAGATTTACAGACATTATAAATACATATATTTTTTTAAACAAATGAGTACTATTGTTAACAGGGTTTGTAAAAAAGCCTACAAAAAGTGGTCGTAAACCAAAATGAATGCATATATGGGTATTGTAAGGCATAAAGTGAAATAGTTTTATGTGTTTATCTACAGTTTTGTTGCCACATCATTATTCTGGGGATGTCTGTAGGTTGGGGTAGAGCTTTTTGTATCATTTACCAACCTGTGCTTTAATATGGTTTATTTTTGTCATGCATAATGAATCGTCCATGCCATTCTCTTTGCTTGTCTAATTCTCGCAGTGAGCGGTGTTCCTGATTTAGAAAGACAGGTTTTGCCTAAATAATGTTGGACCATGAAGAGAAAATATTTCACTGTCACTTTGAACCTGTGTTTCATGTTTTATTGTGACCGTGTCATGGTTGGGTTTATATGGCACCTAGTTTATTTGATCTCTCTCCCAGTGTTATCCTGGAGGAATAAAGTTCTGTCATGTGGTGTACTGACAAATCACATCAAAGTTATCAGTGAAATGTTAGAGAAAGTGCAGTTATGTTACATCATCAAGCACTGAAATATATATGACGTTTAACCCTAAGCCTTCCAAAAGGGTATTTTTTTATATACATGAAAGTATCTTTATGCATTTAAATGTTTTTTACAGCCTTAGTCATAAACTTAATCAAAATGACTTTTCTTTTTCTGTTTCAGAATTAATTAGTGCTTTTTATAAATACCAATGAACTGTGAGCCCAAGGGACTGCAGTCAATAACACTCATTTAATCTTAAACTAAATGCAATGTAACAGATGGAACTATTTATTAAGTTCATCTCGCCCATGCATCTTAATTTGTACTACACACTGTTAGCGCCCGGCACTCGCGCTGTCATTAACATGCAAGGACGACATAGACTAAGCACACACTTTCATTGGATATTATGCAAATGCAGACAGATTATAACCTCCCATAAGAAATTAGCAATAATGTGATCAATGTTTTAGTAGCAAGCTGAGATTTTAAAACCACCACACCAACCAAACTACTGTAGGATTGGGAAATCATCTATGAAGTAGTTATTGTCTTTGGTAAAATGTCCATAAAGCTGAAGTCCAACATGATCAAGAACCAAATCCAAACCGGACTCTAAGAACAAGGCCTAAACCTGAATCAACAAATCAAATATTTTCATTATTTGATACTCTAAGTTAAAGAATGTAATTTAAGAAAAGGTTAAAGCAAAAGCATCTGGACTCAGTTTTCAAAGTGAAGATGTTTTTACTCTAATTCCAAGAGACTTTATCAATTCTGAGATCAACTGGTAGGAGAGCCGAGCTTAAATCTCTAAAGGGAGGGGTTTGACCTGAAACTAACTCTGATGGGACCAGACCGTTCTGGTCTCATAGTCGTTTGCCATGAAAGGGCAGTGTGACTCCTGATGTGAGAGTCGTTAAAGGCTCAGGTGAGTCATTAGTGACACTGTTCCATTCAATTGTTGTTGTTGTTCTAGAGTTTTGATTTAGATTTCAAAACACTGTAATAAATACTAGGCAACATGAATCTGAGGCCACCTCCTCTGCTTTAGAGAGGGCATTTTCATTTTCACAAAACTAGCTTCCTTCACACCTCTCAACCTATCTAGAATCTCTGGACAAAATTAAGAGATTGCTGTCCTCAAAGGAATGTCCTTTCTCTTTGAGGTGGATGTGGACAGCAGACTCAGGTCCTCCAGGATTGGCTCTTCTGTGCTGATACATCCTCTTGTGAAGCTGTTGTTTAGTTTCACCGACATAACTATCACTTTACTCATCACTGAACTTGAATAAACTACTTTGTTTGTCAGAAGGGATCTTGTCTTTAGGATGGACCAGTTTTTGACGCAGCGTGTTTCCAGGTTTAAAGTGGACTGGAATGTTGTGTTTGTAGAAAATCCTTTTAAGTTTTTCAGATAAACCAGACATATAAGGGATAACTACACCCTTCCCTTTTGTCCCTGGTTCCTGTCTGTTTGGTGTCTGTGTCCTCTTGGTTTTGTTGAAAGTCCATTTGGGGTATCCACAGTCTCTCAGGGCTTTACGGATGTGTTGTTCTTCTTTCCGTTTACCTTCTGAGGTTGTGGGCACCTCTTGTGCTCTGTGCTGAAGAGTCTTGATGACTCCCAGCTTGTGCTGCAGTGGGTGGTGGGAATCAAACAACAAATATTGATTTGTGTGTGTAGGCTTCCAATAAACTTCTACTTGGAGAGTCCTGTCCTCAGAGATAACCACTGCACAGTCTAAGAAAGCCAGGCGGTTGTTTATGGCATCTTTACGGGTGAACTTGATGTTCTTGTCCACTGTGTTCATGTGCTCTGTGAAAGTTTCTACTTCCTGGGTTCTGATTTTGACCCAACATATCTGAACCAGTGACTGGACACTGTACAAAAGACCAGAGCTCTGTTCTCTACTTCCTTCGTGTACAGGTTAGCCACAATCGGGACAGGTGACAGGTGAGCCCATGGCACAGTGTTTTTGTCTGTAGAAATTACTTCTGACCTGGAAATAAGTAGCATTTAAATATACCTCTAGTAACCTGCAAATATGGTGAGGTTGGTCCTGTCCTGTAAAGATCTGTCCTGTAGTAGTCTCTTCCTTACAAACATGAGTGCTTCAGTGATGGGTATGCAGGTAAAGAGGGATGTGACATCAAAGGAGAGACAATTGTCTCATGTGTCTAGTTGTAGATGTTTGATTTTCTTACTAAAGTACTGTGAGTTGATGATATGGTGTTGTGAGTTTCCTGCCAATGGAGCAAAGATAGTGGCCGGGTGTTTGGATACATTGTAGGTGGCTGAATCTGTTCAACTCATTCAAACTTGAATCAATAATTAATCAATCAATGAATAAACACTGAAACGGCGGGAAGTGGGATTCAGCAGGAGGTTTTATTTTGAGGTAATTTTAAGATTATATGATTTGTATAGGGGTGTAGTTCTGTGTCTTTTGAGGAAACTGAAACTGTAAAACCTGCCAGAGAATATTTCATAGCTGTTAAGAATCCATTAAAGTTACTGACTCCTGGACCGATGCTGAGTAAGCCACCACTGGACTGCAGATAATGACTACACTACTCAAAATGACACCAGACTCTTTTGTCGCTAAAGGCCTCCTTATTCACTTTTCTTACAAAGTTTCCATTAAAATATGGAGCTTTTTTTCCTGGACGTCTATCCTTTCAGCTGGGGCGATGCCACATCTTATCCCATCATATTATGTTTACTAAGCTCACTTGGAATTATTTTTAGATTTAACAATATTTTCACCTCTCAGAGAAACAAACCCTTTTGAATACTTCATCAATAGAACATTCAGTAGTTCTTGTATACATACAGTGCAAAAGATACAATTAATAAAAAACAAAAGTCTTAGGTTTTTAAACATAAAACTGTGACTGTATTATTTTAAAAAGATAAGGGGTTGCATTCATTAATTCACCCATTCCTTTATTATATTTTCCAATAATGTTCCAATATGTCAAATATGTTCCAACAATGCACTCACTTCCACTGTGCTGCCACAGTTTCACTAAAGAAGAAATTGAAAGACTGCTTTATGGAGATTATTAGCAGTAATTGTGAAACAGTGAGGTTATTTATTGGTCATAAATAAAATCTTATAGTTAAAATACTTGTTATCTCCATTTCCAAAGTTCTTTATAGTTATACTTCAAGGTTAACATATACCTATTGAGCGAACAACCCTCTGTGCATAAAATGATGGAAGTTCAATGAAAAGCTTAGGCCTTCAGCAAGTTTTTTTCCACATTTGATGTTTTATTGCATTATTTTTTTGATTATTATTGTCTCATTGAGACACAAGGTCTAATGTTTCAAAAGAAAAGCAGCTTCTTTTATAATTCAGTAAAGCTGTAAAACTCAATTTACCGGTTGATCTACATTTCTACTCTCACCTATGGTCATGAGCAAATAAATGAACGCAACAACTTTTCCATTTTTTTGGTCTGTATCTGGAAGTCTAACATAATCTTGGCTCGGACATTCTCTATCGCCTTCGGAGGTGTTTCCCACTTTGACCTTGGGGCTTCCAGTCCATACGGTACCATCCCTTAGCAGCTGGTTTATTTTTACTGCCAGGCACTCTTGAAGTGCAGTGAACTTCATAAGCCAGTATGCATGATTATGTCAGGGCCCGGTGCTATCCAGTTTTTCATACCTGAAACTCTTGTAGCCAAGAGCACTGTGTAGCCACTGGGTACCGGTGTGTGATACCTCCTTTTTCAGTATTGTTTGGTCTCCAGCCTTGGTGGGTTTGCTTTGGTGTTGTTACCCTGCCACTGAGAGTAAAGTTTAACTGGTTATGTAGAGAACAGACGTTTTATTTGCCTGGCTTATATTTCTCACGGCTGGCCAACTTTGTTTGGCAGTTCAATGCAGGTATGAACATATGAACATCTGGCTTTACCTCTTGAGTACCTGGTTTTTGCTTATTGGGGGTTCATTTCCAGTATTCGAGTGGGAAGTTGATGTTAACTCTGACCTCTTGTCCTGACTCCCCCTTGCCATAGCATTTGTGTTGTACCTAGTCAAGCTCAAGTTGTGAGCAGCAGTTGTCATTTGTGGATGTTGGAACACTGAGCTACTAGTTTCTTAGTGTTGATTGCGGGTTTTAAAGTAATAAAGTTTGCCACATTCTCCACCTGTAAACCCTCTGACTAGGGTTACTAAAGTAGTAGCATTCCAATAGAGCCTTGTTCTTGAATCTTACCCATTTTTTCCTTGTTCCAGCAGCCCATTTCTTGTCATGGTGCTCTGGTCCCCTAACACTTGAAGCAGAACTTGTTTGACCAGGAAACGACTGAGCCAGTGTGTCTCGTAATACTCACCATTATCTGACAGCCTCTGCCCACTGTCCCCAGAGCTCTAGAAATGATGGGCAGGTGTGGCGGGGAATATTGTGCATCAGAAACTGGTGAGAACATAGAAGTCCCCAAATCCGATTCACAAAACTCCTGCAGAACATTTTATCTATTGCTCCTCTTAGCTCTGGAGACAGCTGCCTCTCATGCCCTATTTAAAAAGACTGCTAATTTTTCTTGCAGGTTTCCCATAAAGATCCGAAAAGCAGAGAGCAGACAGCAGTTGCCCAAAATTGCAATGCTCTTCACCGACACAGTTTGCTTTTGCACTCAGTGTAACAACCGAGGCTAACAGAAGCTACATATTACAATATCAAGAGTTAACTACACTGACCACTACGCACATGGACTTATGCATTAAGAGTGTTCTCAACAAAGTTAGTTTGTCCATTTAGCCTAATAACCAGAGAGCTGTCCTCTCAAGTCTCTTCCTGAGACTCTACATGCTCGTGGTCAGACTCTGGTTCAAAAGTGTAATCCACGACTGAATTGATGAGACACTTTTCATTTTAGTAGAGTATGGACAAAATGGTAGAAATTTTGGTCCAAAAAAGTGGTAAATGGGCATAAAATCTATGCCATCACATATATACTAGGCACTTAAAAAGCATTTTAAGTAATACTGGACTTTGATAAGTATTGCCCAGGCTTAAAATATTTTGTGACAGTAAGGGAGAACAACCAACTTCCCAGAAAACATTCTAGTAGGAGTTTATTTATACATTTACTGAGTTAGGAGCGCTATGTAAACTTTAAGATCAGAAAATAAACAGAATCCTAAAAACACCAACGTATTTTCCCAGCAAGAGATGATTTAAAACACTGGCAAAATGCAGGTGTCAGGGTACAAGTGCTGGCGGGGCGGCACAGAAGTTGTGAATTTCAAACTTTAATGAATACACAAAGGAGTGACGGATCCAGTAGCAAGCCAAATGAGGAAGCTTGCGGTGCTGTCTAAAAACAAGTTCCCATGTTTCATCAAATGTGGGGTGATACGGCAGGAGAGAGAAGTATACCTGAACAAGGGACGCTAAAATCTGAGTTTAAACACGTCGGTAGAAGATTTTTATGCACTCTAACAAGATTTGTACCCCCTGTTGTGTTCAGTAATGATGAGTGAGGAAGCCAGCTGCTGAAATTTCTCTGAAAGACAGAGGAATTTTCAGCAGTGTCCTTAAACCATGTATGTTACTTTAGTTAATTTAGATACTGCTCTGGTATGCACCTTGTCTTTTCTAACTTCAAAAACACTGGCAGTCATTCCAACCCTTCTTGCATCGTCAAACACCTCAAGACGCGTGAAATCATCAACACGGTAGGTTATGATCCAGACGCAGGAGAAAAAACGATGTGGTTTGTCTCAGCTGAACCCAGTGGCTCCTCATTATGTGCCGTATACAGAGGGATTTGGATTGGAAATGCAATTTGCTCTGAATTCACAGAAATATTCTGTCCAAAGGACGATAACTGTTCACATTACATCTGTCTTTTTAATAATGTGTTTGATGATTGTGGATTTAGTCACGGCCACCTTAGACAATGCCTCATGCCATCTATGCATTTCCATTTTTTTCTGCGCCCAATTAGACATGCTGGCTGTAGAAATAATCACGGCGCAATGTGTGGGACCAAAGGAAGGGTAAGTAATGCCGAGGAATTTGGAAGCGTAATCAATAAATTTCACATGGCGGATAATTAGAATTCAGTCTACCTTCGCAAACTCATTTAGAGACACAAGAAGTTTGTGTTGTTTGAGAAATGGCTCATAGGTAATGATCATTTCAACAGACTACCCAGAAAGTTCAGAGCTGTGAGTCATCCCACTCCGCTGCTGAATGCAAGTGGAAAAAACTGAATTGATGAAACAATTTATTTAATTGTGCATTTTTTTTCACTCAGACTAGTGCTATAAAAGATTACTGTAACTATTCTGAATCTCCAACCAAACCAAAAGGCTTGTTAGTTTTGCTTTTCTAAATGTTTAATGAAGAAACTTGCAAATGGTCAGAACATATTAACATTAATAACAATATTACACAATATTATATATATATAATAATATTTTTGTTGTTCACTCATTTAATTTTTTTTTTTATGGACGGCAAGGGACTGGAGCCAATGCCAAACAATATTTATTCCTATGAGGAATTTAGCATTTACCCTTAACACGCTATGTTTGGTGCTGTTAAAAAGAACTCTGCTGTGGTTGCTTCGTAAGTGTGGTCCACTCGTGTGTGAATGCTGCCATACAGACCACAGTGTGCATGCACAACTGATTTACAAACTCTCAAATGCACAAAATTATTTTTAAACGTCAATCCCCATCCAACAAGGTCATAACAATAACTTCCCAGGAGTTGAAAAAGCATGGCCCGTTTGAATTAAACAAAATGAGCAGAGGTCAAATCTGGGGAAATGAAGAGGTTTTTGGTGTGAATCACAAGTTGACTCATGCCCTTATTGCCAAACACCTTCATCTGGGAACGCCTTCTAGTGTGTTTCTGAGAATCTCAGTCTGTTGTATCATTTAGTACAGAGCTAAAAATGCCATTGTGAACACTAAAGGGAATTGAACTAACTGTACTTGAGGGACACAGAAAGTCAGGTTTAGCTCAAGGATTAATAATGCATTTTTTTATTTAATTGTTTAAAATCTTTTTTCATTAACTGAATCATTAACTTTGTGATGCAGCACACTCCCTTCATCGGCCGACATCCTTATTTTTTTTTTTTACCAATTTAGTGTTTGTTTACGTTTCTTTTATTTGCAGATTCACTTTTTTTCACTGTTTCTTCATGTCAGCTACACTCTGGTTATGTAAAATGAATCGTTGCTATGATGGCTAAAACTAATCTTGTGTTAGGCGGATACTAGTCAGTGCTTCATCCAATCACCTACAACAGGAGCCTTCCCAGATGTGAGCTGTTCTATCTGGAGGAGTCAGGTTAGCGAATCATATGAATGGATTTTTGGTACGGACTGACGGTCTGCTCAACTGTGATTGGTTATTTTTTTGAGGAGGGCAGGTCTAACAGCTAGCATTTGTTTGTTGCTTGATTAAAACAGCATTACTGATGCTAAATTAAAGACTAGTTGTGGATTTTAAATCGAAGTTTGTTTTTTGCTGATATACACTTAGTCTATTAAATAATAAAACACAGAGGAAACAATGACTATAGCTGAGACAACGCTCAGTGGCCCACATTGGAGTGAATCTTTCTGACGGTCACACACATAAAACACAGATTCTAGGTCCAAGAAAGAAGTAACTGTGGAAACAAACAGTTGACAACAGTGTGTTTCTACTGCGGTTTGTCCACTTTTCCAAGGCTTTTTAAATTTTGGCTGTGGGTGGAGTTAAACTCTGACCAGGGGTTGAATTACCCTTTAAACCATTTTTATAACTGTCTCTGCTCGTGAAACTATCCAGGTAGGTTCAAACTGAAACAAAAAATAGACATTTTGGAGTAATTCACTCAGTAATGATCAGGAAAAAGTTCGAGGCTGTCTTTTGTTCAGGAACCGTCAAACTAATTTACTAGCATTAACTATAAAATAGACTGACACAGCATGACAGCTCTGAGTCTCCAGCAGGGGGAGGGGTAAAGTTAGCTGAAACATCATTGCTTTGTAACAAATGTAACCAATCTACACAGTAGGCCGTCCGGCCAGCTCATACTTGCTAGAATTAGACTGAGGGCAGTACAAATACCAACATTATAACAGAGTCCAGCTCACTCTCCTGCCCCTGGTTTCATCAATAACACAGCTTTTCTCTGAACTAGAGGAACATGCTTACATTTCTATTGTGACATTGATTTAAAGAATGACCAAGATCTCCCGGCTGATTTTGTTCCTCTCCCTCCTCTGTATTATATCCGTCTCAGTGTGTCCCTTCCCTCTCATCATTCACTCTAACCATGACTTCACTGGAGAAACACAGAACCGCTCAGTCTCCAGAGACAACAACGGGAACACGTCCAAAGAAAATGGGTGCAATTAGTGTCACTGAAATGGTACAACAGCTGTAGGACAGCAGCATACTTCAGAGCTGTCCCCCGAAGCAGCCGCACTGCTCGTCCGAACTGCACTGTGGAGGTTATTAACTACTACTGTGATGGTTGCACCAATAAAATTACACTGTGATTATGGAGACGTACATAGATAGTGCTGATACACAGCTCAGACAGTGACTATCATCCCACAAGCTGCCCCTCTCTTTTCTATTGGCTTTGTGTCAAGAATAAAAGCCAACATTTGTGAATTTTATTCAAGTTTTCTAAAAAGGGGAAATATGAGATGAACAATGATAAAAAAAAAGTATTTTAAATTAGATGTTAGTATAATACATAATATTTCCAGATTACATTATTATAAATTAAAGGATCACACCAAACACAACTTTCAACTGGATTTAAAATGTCCATCTAATTTAAATATACACAACCTAACCTATGACAATTTCATATACTATTGAGAATTGTGAATCTTGTTTTTATTTTTAATTAGGTTTTAGCTTGGTAGATTTAATTTTGATATTTGCAAAATGTTTTAAGCACAGGGCAAGGCCAATAGTCAGCTCTTTGTTAAAGCTTTATTTTGCACTTAAGAGTTGCTAAACAGCACTGTTACTGTATTAAACGAGGAATACCTATTGTTTTACAAATACTTGCATTTAGTTTGACAGTTTAATTACCCAACAGCTTTATTGTAAGAGGAATCATCTGTGGAAAAATGAGAGCGTAAGACGTCATCTAGGCTTTATAATTAAGGGTCGATCACAGCTCGCTTCTGTGAAATAAGGAGATAATTACCGGATAGCTAGTCTGCAACGGTAAACTCAGAGCTAAAAGTTTCAGGTGAGTTCTAAACTTTGGTTTAATGTAATGTATTTGTGTTTTGTGGCTGAAAATAGATATTTTTTTAAATAAAACAATATAATGGTTACTACGCCACTTTTGGGTGTGAGTGATGGTCTGAGACTGAAAATGATAATATGTAAATGAACAGTATGTCTGGCTCTTGACTGCACTTTTGACAGAGTAAAATTTTTCTCTGTGACAAAAAAGTATTTTGATTTGATGGAAAAAAATCTAAAAATGTGGCCCTTTCCATTCATGTATTTGATAGAATGTCTGGATTTTACTTGCAGACTTTCTCGTGACATTTATTTAAACAGGTAATTATTATTATTATTATTATTATTATTATGTTTATTAATATTATGTTTAACCAACTGAGAGGTGTTATTGGTTCGATTGGACAGTCAGTAACAATCAAAGCTAAACGAGGATCACTTTATTTCTCTCTGTTAAAACTATATCCTAAAATAAAAGGGACAGAGATGTTTGTATGACTCAATAATATTAAGAACCTATTCACCACATAAATGGAATATTTTAATTAAGTCTCATTAGTCCCACAATTTGTTCACTCTAATTAAATTAGCAACAACCACAGATTTTAATTATCTGAATGTAGTTATTGTATTAAATAATGCCAGGATATGAGATTTAACAGAGACAGCTAGGTGATTAATAAAATAATATGTAAATAGATGCTGTACACTTAAGCCAAATGGGCATTTATATATTCATGATACGGCTTCTTGCTTCAAGGTGGTCTCAGTTGTGTTTATCCTCACGTTACATGAGACCTATTGCACAGTCAGCAAACGTTGTATGCATATCATTTTGTAAAGAAAGTATTTCTCAAGCAAACTTCAACATTTTAGTTTTATAAGGAGTACAACTGAAAGAGGGGGTCTCAGACTTTCAGACTAAATGCAGGAAGTAACAGACATAAACACGAAATGCAAACAGGAAAGAAAAGGTGGAAAAGATAAAATACATTATACACAGAAGATGTTGTTTTATTTTTTGCAATCTTGAATTGAATAAGCCATTTATTAAACTTCCAGCTATTTGTCTTATATTCAACTTAGGACAAGCCATGTGTCTTTTACATGGAACAAATTTTAAAACACAATTATATAGTATGCAAATTGTAATATCCTTAGCTAAAAATTTAGTCACAGAATAATGAAAATGAATGTACTTGATCTTTACATTTTATTAGGATCGTCTTAAATATCAATGAAGGCACAGGGAAGTATTATTGTCCTAAGACACAGAAATGTGAATAAACTAAGCTGTTTTTCATTTACCAAACCAACTAAATGTTTTTGTACAATTTACTTGTCCTTGCAATTGGAATCCATTATGTTTAATTAAGTATTTTATTGATGTAGTAAGGGTTTTGGTTTTGTTATATATATGACCATTAATAGTATTCTTGGATTCTGTTTTATGAACTACATGCGTAGTACAAAGAGGGAAATCTTGCAGTGAGCTATACTGCAGTCTGGCCAGCCATACCCATTCACTTCATGAAGCCCTACCCCTTGGGCCTCCAAAGGAAGGTTAAGGGGTAGGGCTATGATTATAACCCTAAGAAATCTATAACAGTCCTACTCTTCCCCTGAACGGGCAAAACAAGGGCTAAGAGGTAGAGGTATATTTGGGATTGGGACTGTTGTTAAGTTTTGGTCAAGGTGAGGTTGATGCAATGCTAAATGTCTGGCCTTGTTCCTTATATAATCAAAAGGGGGCTTGACAGAAAACATTTGGAAACCACTGTCTTAACCCATTCGTATTTAATAACATATTAATATATAATATTCGAGTTTTTTTGGGCTTAATCAAAAAAAAAAAAAAGAAGAAAAAGAAGGTCTAAAGTCTCAAACTGAAGTTTTTGAAAGCAATGCTGTAAATGTGACTAATCAAAAGTTGGGGAAGTTTGACAGAAGTACACTAAAGCCATGAAGTTGTAAGACGATTGTTACTCATAGTATGTAACAGATTCTGCTGAATTTAAGCAGATGTTTTGTGCAGCACCGACAAAGAACCTATATTTCTGAAATTAAACTATCCGCTTCATTGCCAATCAAGTCTACCATTGCTTTATGAATCAGAATTTAGCTGAAGTCAGATGCTGTGTTCGCAAATGAATTCCGAGGGTGTTCTGAAAAATCTGACCTCAGAGTTTGGAAATGTTGAGATATTGTGTGAAAGTCAGCGGCAGACTGTTGAACAGAAAGTTGAGGCTGAATAGATTCACTCCGGCTCACTGTGAGAGTCGGTCTACAGGCAGGAGCACTGCACCTAAATAAGACGCAATGCAGCAGAGTGGTAAACAACGATGACATTGATGGAGTAGCAGCTTTAACTGAGTTGATGACACTGTACAGCTGGTGATATAACAATCTTCTGCATGTTTTGTTACTGCAGGTAAATGAAAGGGACACAATTAAAATATGTGTACAAATAACGTAGGATCACTCCTCTGAGGTGTATTTCCTTGCAAGCTTAGTATGTGTTAAACTAAATAGAACTATATGATCTGCAATTTGCCTAAAACTTGAATTCAAAAGCAGAATATTTGCAATTCCTGACTGAATAATCTCAGCCCCACACAAGTCCTATAGAACAGGCTATACACTTCTGTTGTGGCGGCCACTAGCTTGCATTAGCATCCTATTAAAACCTCCCACTGTTTGATCACTCGTGTGTGCGATGTGCACCGAGGGATTATGTGAAACAGCAGTGGAGTTGTGGGAAGTGCCAGAGGCAAAGGGATCTGTGAGTTATGGATTTACCTATATGTTTGCTTTTTACTCATGTATGCTGTATACAGTGCTGAAAGTATATCTGCATAATGTTATTGCAAGATGCTTGAGGATACAGTGGCAGCGCACTGGTGCCCGCTGGGAGCACCCGCCAGACTGAAGCACTTCTGCAGTATATCTGGGAGTTGAAACAAATAGAAAACAGCCCACACAGAAGCCACAACACAAATAAAAAATACAATGAAATAACCACATGAACAAAAACAACACTGCTTATTTATCTTCATGTATTAAGTCATTATAATTGAAATGGTTTCTTTAGTTTGAGGAATAGCAAAGAGAAATGTACTTGTGAATAGAAGTATTTGGAAATAGTTATACAGTATATATAACAGTTTAAAAGGTTATGCCCATATACATAGCAATAAACATTATTTGTCTTGATGGTGATAAATGCACAGTAGCAGGAATTACAATGGCTCTGGGAGAATTCAGGTCATTACCTGCTGCTTCAGGTGTGTTCTAATCCACTCATCCTCTAACAGATTTGGTTTTGGCCTTATGCTTGGCTAAAATACCAAAGATGCATCTTTTGACCCGTCATGTGCTTTCCCACAATGCATTGCAAGTGTTTTGGAAAAAACAAAAGTGTGGAGATTTTTTGATTTAAAGAAGACATTTACTATGTAAATAGAATAAGAATATTTTTATAATGTTTGGTACATAAATTGCACAGTTAAGTCTAATAATAATAATAATAAGCTTTCCACACTTGTATGTAACATGTTGCGTTTTAGATCAAATGAAATGAAACAATTCTAATATACGTATGTAACAGTAACCTGGTTTTAAAGTATTTAAAGCATTTAAAGTTGTAACTACAATACCATTTTACCTATGTTTTAAAAGACATGCATTAAGTAAGCATTGACAAAATAAAGAATAACATTTTAAATGAGCCCATAAAGTAGCCAACTTTGACTAAATAACTAAATGCCTGAAGTGAAAGCTATGCTTTACACAATTTTTGAAATGTAATTTATGTCAGGAGGGAAGTTTTATAAATGGTTGAATAAATAGTAAACTTTTAAACCTGGCTTTAATCACAAGAAAGAGTAAAGAGCTACCTCAGCTCTTAGCTTGACTCGTGGAGGCTGAAAATGTGGGCCTGAGGACCTATTCGAACATCTTCCACTATTCTCCGATAAAACTACATGATCTGATTAGCTGGTTTCTAACTATTGCAAAATAGTAGGTGTCATGTTGAGTTTTTCATGCATGTTTACCATAGAGGAAGCTTAGAATATAAGCTTTAGAATATGTTGCTCATTTTAGCAGCTCTTTGGACTATGGTGTGAGAATGAAAAACAATTGAACCTGTAAGTGCAATAAATTCTTTACCATTTGTCATCAGTCGTTCCACACCCAGATTGAAAGCACTCCCTTATAAAAAAGCTAATAAATGCTTAAAGAGCTTCTAGTCTGAGAGAAAAGTCAAACAGAAACAAACTTTACAGACAGTAAGTGAAGTCTTCTTCAAGGACACACAGGACCAAGTGAGACTATATGGAGATCTTAACAGCATTGCCTAAATATTAACTGAAGATTGAAGTGAATGGAGGTATACTCAATATCTTTTCTACAGAAAGTGTTACTCAGCATTATGCTAATATTGAACACTCTAAGCCATTATTTGGGTTCAGGCCAACGTGAGAACATGCCAGCAGAACTATGGGAACAAAATGATATGCAACAATTAGGTCAACTTGTTTTCTGTTGGCAAGAAATATTCCCTCACCGCTCTGTGGTGCACATCATTAACGAGATAAAAACAGTGTAAAACCATGACACACACATAACTCATTTCCACTGCTTATATGAGTTCTGTTGCACATACTGTTATAAATATGTCTTAAATTACACCCTCAAGAACCCAAGAGATTTGAAATGCCTCAAGGTAACAAAGCTGCCTGCGGTCATGCTATTGATGTCTGTATCAGCAATGAACAACCAAAATAATAAAACGTCATGGGATACTGTATATCTATAGACTTGCACAAAACAGAAAAAAATCATAAATGGCATAATAATATGTATCTTTGCTCTAGTTAACCACCCCATTTAATTTTCTATTATTTAAAAAGGTTTGAGTTTGATCTCTAAAATGGACAGATTGTGATACATTAGAAGGAGTAAATTGCTACTTCAGCCCTTAGCTAAACTTTTGGAGGATGCCAATAAGCACCAAAGGGCCTATTAAAACATCTTGCCACTGGTGTAACAGTTCCATTAGCCTGGAAGGTGGCCATGGTTAGTCCAATTTTTAAATCCGATTCTAAATCTCTCGAGGCCAATTACAGACCGATCAGTATCCTACTAATCATTTCCAAGGTGGCTGAAAAATGGGTACCGAACCAGTTGGTCAAACACCTGGAACATGGTTTGACAAAATACATCCAGTGCTGTTTGGTTTCCAGGCTCACCACTCCACTGAGACAGCAAATTGTGTGTCTGTTAAAAATGTTAATTGGACAATGACCCCTGTGTAGCAGTGTTCATTTTGCCAAGAAATTTTTATTTAGTTTTAGTCTTAGTCTTTTGACTAAATTATTTTTTAGTTTTAGTCTCATTTTAGTCATCCTATTTGTTTTAGTTGATTAAAATGTCATGCAATTTCAGTTGACTAAAATTGAAATAGATTTAGTCGACTGAAATAAAAATAAAATTCATAATAATTTGTTAATAATTTTGACCTTCTGTATCAGTCATAAAACTAAACTTAAAACTTTTTTTCAACACAACTGCCTTTATTGAAAATTATTTTATTGTAATAGTAAAAATAAATCTTGCTGTCTATTGTAATATAAACAAAAATACATTAATGTGTATCAAAGAGATGGAAAATACATATTCACAGCTTATTTTAAATTAAATTAAATAAAAGTGCAATTATCAAAAGGCCTTACAGCCCAAGAACGATAAAGAATAGTAATAAATGTACATTAAACAGGAGGATATTCCTTATGCTACATAAACACTGGCATCATAAACATCAAATGCAAATATTTATTTACTTCAATTAATTTTGAGGAAAGCGCTTTGTGCAAATCAATGATTTCCTCTAGTGAGGTCACCTGTAAAAACTAAATACTATTTCTGCAAAAGCTGGAGAAGCTGCCATTGTCAAAAGATCTAATGCTAACAGTTTGTTGCTCTGTCGTCTAGGGTTAGCTTCTCCGCACCACCGCGTAACAACAAGACACACTCTGACTGGCTTACTTAACGCATCCCGCCCATTCCACTTAATCTTCCCTTTTCCCGACTGGTTTTCATCACAAGTTTTGTTTTTGTTCGCAAAAAACCTTTGTTGATGAAATATTTTGTCAGTTTTTGTCAACAAAATTAACACTGCTGTGTAGGAGCTGTATTCCTCAACTTCAAGAAGGCATTTGACATTGTAGACCACCAAGCTCTTCTAACTAAGTTTACATAGTTAAACTTTCCTGATGATGCTTTACAATGTGGTTTACCTTATACATATCAAACAGATGTGTCAAAACCTCTTACCTCAGCAATCCTGTTGGTATCCCACAGGGTTTGATCCTTGGACCCTTATTATTTTTACTGTACATAAATAACCTCCCAGATGTATGTCCTGATCTCAACATTCATATGTTTGATGTGGTTATTTTTACCCACTGTTTGCCCACTGACTTCACCTCATTCAATCTCACAAATACTCTAAACTAAGTACAAGACCGGCTCAATAACACCTGCCCAATGCTTCAAAAAAATAAATAAACGGTTTATATGACGATTTACTAAGGGCATGCACCAAAACAGAAAACAATCTATTTAGTGTTTTTTTTTTATCAAATAAAAGCATTCACAGCTTGCATTGGAGCTAAGAAAAAACACGATTTAAAAAACAAAAACACACTACTAAGGCATGTTATTATTATATCAGTGCTTCAAATTTAACCTCCTCTCATTTTATTTAGTTGGACAATATTGTTTTGGTTTGTTTTCTTTTCCGACCTCAGGGATGCCAATCATTTCAGTGATGCTTTTTTGTAGCCAATTTATGACGCTCTTCCTATTTCAGCACGTCTATGGTTCGTGTGAGGTTTACACTTGAATCAAACTGTTCACTTGGAAGTGCTTCAAAACCTCTGTTTTGGAGGGCTCTTGGAGCGCACTGAGATTTGTCTGGAGCATTCACACTTATCCAAGTGTACCGTGCTAACAGAGCAACCGCACCAGAGTCCGCTTCAAACCGCACTAAACACGGCAAGTGTAAAAGCACCCTAAAAGACCAGTTGAGCAGAACAGATCGAATGTGCATATAGGAGGCGAGAAACTCAAATTGAAAACATGCAAACAAGCTTGCCTCATCTATAAATCCCTCCATGGTCTGACCTCTCTGAGCAACTGTGCTTGTTCATGATGGACAAGAGTGTGTTTTTTGATAATACTATACCTAACCACAGTTAAAGAATTTCCTTTTTTATAGCACTTTTACACAATTCACTTCTTTGGTACTCTACACCAAACATGGATCTCTAGCTGGTGTTGTAGTCAGTCCGTTTTTGTTATTGTATCTGAGTTTTTGTTTCGGTAATGTATCTGATTTGCAGTTTCTTTAGTTTTGATTTTGTTTCATGATTTCCTGATTTTATTGTCAGTGTCAGTGTCTCTGATATACTTCCTGCCCTTGTGTCTTTCCCTCCTGTGTGATTGCATGCTCCGCCCTGATGTGTTTCCCCTGTCCCTCGTTGTGTGTCTATACAACCTGTGTGTTTTCTCCTTTTCAGTGCCAGGTCGTCTTCACCCCAAACATGAAGGTGCTGTTCAGTTTTTCTTGGGTTCAGGTGTAGTTTGTTCTAGTTTATTCCATGTGTTTAGAGTCTTCCTAGTGTTTTCCTGGTGTTTCGTGGACTGGATTATTGTGTGTCTTGTTTCACCCTGTTTTTGTATATACAATTTTTGTATCCTTGCTGGCTAAATAAACCTTTTTTGAACCTTCTGCCTGTGTTTGGGGTTTTGCGTTGGTGTCTTACACGTTCCGGACAGTGTGTCCATGACAATTATGCTTTATACTTTGCTTGAACCTGTTTTGCTGCTGAACTCTTTGGTGCTCCTCCAGAGATGGCAGCCTCTTGTTAATCCCTTGTATAGTCTCTCCCTGCATGTCCAGATTGCTTATTTGTGTATATTGCAGACTGTTCCGGTGCGTTAGACGAGGCCATGCTGTCTGGTTGTTTGTCCTCCCTGTGGCTCTGTCTGTCTCCTCACGGACACCCAGAGCTTTGTGTCTCTCAGATGTCCTTACTCATCTGCTTCCAAACTTTTAGTTACTGGGTTCGGTTTACTTATTTGCAGACTCCAGCTGCGCAAGTGAATTTAGAAATATATGTTTTATGCAAAGATTAAGGGCAGCCATATTTCACAAAAGCTATTGTCTCTCATGCCTATGCAAATTAGATCAGGTGTAAATAACCTTGATATGGGGCGCAGCGGCTCAGTGGTAGAGCGGTCGTCCTTCAACTGGAAGGTTGGTGGTTTGATTCCTGCTCTCCCCACAGTTCATACTGTTGTTGTGGTGTTTCAGCTGTAACACAGGTGAATAGAAGCTTAATGTAAGTCACTTTGAATAAAAAGTGTCAGCTAAAATGACAAAATTAAATGTAACACTGGGGAATGGAAGCTTCACTTTGGATAAAAGTGTCTGCTAAATGAATAAATGTAAATGATTCAACAATTTTCATGACTTGAACCATCAAGGACTTTGATGATTATACTATATATCTTTAGGATAAAAGTTACGCAAGGTGTTTTTTAAATAATATTTTGAAAAATTGGTCCCCTCAAGAAAGGTTTGGGAAATATTATAGAGAATATCTTAAAACCAATGGGCCTCAACTTTGACTATATTATCCACATAATAGTACATTACATTGTGCAGTAATCTAGCTGCAAGGGGTCAAACCTAGGCACAAGGGGTCACATGCCAGTATATCCTTGTGCGGGCGAAATACATGGAAATACATTGCCCCAGTACATAAAACAGACTAAATATAAAAAACACAATCTGGTTTGATGTGGTGACCCCTGAAAGAAGTGGCTGAAAAAAATGTTTAGTATATTGTAGCAGTACACTGTTCGTGGTGGGGTCTGATTGAGTTTCTTGTAAAAGTCGAGCAAGCTGCAAATTATGCACTGTTAAGTTTCAACAGTGGCCTTTAAAACAAGTAGCTTAACCTGGCAATAGTCAACATGTGTTTATGTTATATTTGTAATCATTAATCATCCTTGTCTTGTGTTGCAAAAATGACTAAATAAAACCATTAAAATTCATAGAAGTTCTTACTCCACACATTTCATCACGGATACCAACTTCAAAGGAGTGACATTCATATTAAACTCCTAACAAAATCTGAAATGACCTCAGGAGCACAGAGCCATATTAAGAATATGGGCTGTTCACATTTAAATGCATTTGACTTTCTTTGATAGTCATAGCTGCTCCTCTCTCCTAATAGTGACAGCTCAATTTATCAGTCTGAGGGCACAAAGAAAGTGAAGAGATTACATCAAAAGCTTGTCGAGATAACTCAAAGACAATGTTGGCTTTTGATATTTAGAAATGATTCCTGCCACTGTCCATATTTTAGAATTTCATGCATAGTTTTCCATAACTGAGAGTTGCGTGTCTGTTATATTGTGGCAGTATCTATAGTCTGCTAACAATTAATGAAGCAAAAGTGAAAGCTTTTCAGAAGCATTCCCAATTGAGAGAATAAATGTTTTCCTGTGACAATGTGTGCTTAGAGTATAACCCATACTTTACATTTGGCAAACTATCATGACTTGATCCTTTTTCCTATTGTTATACATGGAACCACAATGAGCTATTTTATGTTTATGTTTACCTCAAGCATGACAGAGTCCCAGATTCCTGTCAGCATGACAAATTGCCCCATCTGTGTCATTCCAATCAAATTTTGATGGTGTGATGCATGCTGCACTTTCATAACTTGCCGTCGAGACAAACCATGTATCATTTTACCAATTTTGGCAATGAATTGACATACTTTGGATGTCGCTAAAATATTAACTTGAAGCAATCCATCACCTGCCAGTTGGCACAGGTGCCAGTCAGTTTCAATGGGTCGAACTTGCCAAGTAGTTATGTGAATTTACTGTGTAGCCTTGTTGGCATCACATTCTAATCAATAAAGACCCTAGCATCAGCTAACTTTCCTTGTTTTGGGCATTTTCGGTTAGCCCTTTGTCTTAAAAACAGATCTGTTTGCCAAAGTGGTTTAGCTAAGATTTTTAAAATCCTACTTCAAGATGTTTACTGTCATGGTAAAAACAAATAAAAGTCTTACTAGCATGCTTTCCTTTACATATCCTGGTGTAGGAAAGGCGAAGCACACACAGCCATGGTGGGTACCATCATGTTTAGTAGACGATCATGTTTAGGGGATAAATCTGGTATGTGTTTTGGTGTGAGTGGCCAAGGAGTTGGGCCTTTTAATTGTGGTAGCATTAACTTTTTCAGAGTGCAATTTGCAATTATGGACCATGGAAGAACACCAGGGATTAGTTGTTAGCCTTTAAAGATGGCCCAAGTGCGTGGCCCAAGGGCAGAGTGGTAGTCGGGACACTCAGAAGTTTTTCTGGTGGGCTGGTGAGGTGGCATCACAGTCCAAATGTCCAGAATTTGAAATGGACCATGCGGCCCAAAGAATAGGCTATACTACCACCTGGGGGAGGCCCTAAAGGACCGTCCCCATTAGGCCCAGTCGATGACACACAACAGCAGCAGCAGCTCTCAGACACACACAGCCACACACCAACAGCCCTGCCTCTGTGAGCGCAGACGTTGTAGTGATTCGGGCCGGCCACTGAGGACAGCAGGGCTTCGGCAACGTGTTACCCGCTCTGTGCACGTGCCCAAGGCTGACCTGGAGCAGCTAATTAATCGGCTGCCTTTCAGCGTAGCTTTGGAAAAACGTTCCCGTCCTGTGCGCCCAAAGACGGCTTGTTGAGGTGCAATGACTAGGCAAACAGGGTCGTTTACTTTTTTCTTTAAATTTGTGAATAGAAGACTATAATAATAATAATAATAATAATAATAATGTTTGTGTGTGTAGTCTGTGCTACACAGTCTCTTTCTGGTTGATTAATGAAAAGTAGCTTCAGAAACAGAGCTCATAAACACAGAGCATATTTGTAAATATAAACCACGTTTTGAACGATGGTCTCCAGATTTAAGCGTGTGCAGGTGTGTTTCTTCCTTTTGGATCATAGTTTTATGTGCCTTCTATTGTTCTAGTGATGAGTAAACCTGCTTCAGACTGTGATAGCACAGCTGCACTAATTATAGATCTTTTTCATTTTTCAAACGTAGATATAAGCCCTGACCTCAGGGAGGGACCACTGCCCTTAACTATTAAAGAGTGTTGGATTTGTCTCAAAACAGAGGCGGATCAATGTGGCCCCCCAAATTAGGGGGCTTCATACTATAGGCATAAAAGTAGGAAAGGGTGGCTTTTTGGCCTTTGATTCTGTTTTAAATCCTTCAGTCTGTGATGTTGGAGCCACTCACATTGGTCAGCTAAAATATTAAAACATAATCGAAAATCAGTTTTGATTCACGTAAATATAAATGATGATTGTAAATGATTTCACAGATGTCTCTATAACTACAATATCTAATATATTTTTTTACTGATTTCTTTATAGGGATCTTTCTTTTTGTTATTTTATAAATGAAACAAAAATCTAGTAATGGCTGATCTAACAAATTCCCGGGCTGAAAAACAGTCCCACTCCGGCCCTGACGGGGCTCATCTGTGTTCCCTTCCTACGTTTGATGGATGAGTTCAAAGTGCTTAGTGCTGATGTTTCATTGAACCAAGAGATAAAAGTATTATGGCTTTTTTAAAAAAATATATGTTTCACGTGGCATTTGAGATATTTAAATTTGTAAACCATCGGTGAAACTTACAAAACATACTATTTGGAACACCTGTCTAAAGTAAACAAATAAGTCATAGTGAAAAATCGTGTTTGCAGATGTAATCTATGAAAACAAAAAAGAACAGCTGTTTCTGTTACTCTATTAATTCCAGAGATTGCTTGTGCAAATGGTGTGAAGGGAGAAATATGTTGAATGGGCTATTACAGCAGTGTTTTCCAAACTTATCAAAATGACAGAAAATTATTGAATATCAGCCCATTCAAGTGAGTCTCTTTGTTCGACCGTGTGCATTGGTGTACAGCTCTGTCTGACTTATTAGCTTTTAATTCTCAGCATAAATCTATTTGCACAGTGTGTGAGTGGCCTGGGCACGTGAAGCTGTGCCAATGTCTGTGTGAGCAATTTGACACTTTCCAGCGCTGCCAGGTCGTGCAGTTGAGTATGTGACAGAGCATTACTGAATTAAAGGTAGACAAAATACCTTTGAAGCCGGTATTTAGCATGCTGATTGTATTATTTCAGCTTTGTGACTTCCTCATGAATATTCCTTTAACACATTCAATTAGTAAGTAAGATTTGATTAAGACCAGACCCGACTTCTATTCTTACAGAAAAAACCGTGAGCAGGTAATTTGACTGCCAGTGCCCCACTATCCCATCTTATTCTGTGTTAAGGTTAGTGTTAAAAATAAACCATAAAAGCTTTGCTGTTCACGCTTGAAACTGGTAAAAACAACATTATAACAGTGAGAGCGGTAAAAATAACAGGTAAGAAGTTGTTTTTAAAAGATGATCTTAGCTCAGTTAGCTGAAATAGTTACAATAAGTAACTGATAAGTTACCAAGTATCCGAGATACTTCTCTCTCACACACGGAAGAAAAAGCTGTGAATTGATGTCAATGTGGACAAAAAAGTGGCTCTCAAACTAAACTTGTTCGCTGGTCCTTTTTCTTCTGAATAAACATCTGTTTTGGTCCACAACACGCCTTTAGGGCTCCACTCAGCTGCGCAGCGGATCTGAACCGTATCCAGTGGGAGAGACTCTGTGCAGTGTAGTTTTTCATTTGAGAAATAATCCAAGAAGTTTAAATGACTTTTGTGGATTTGCTTGGGTCATTAAATGATGGGCTCAAAATGACCCTGCTTTATTTTAACACTTTATTTAAGGTGACCCAAATAATGTTAAATTGAAATTACTGAAAACTAAAAAAAATATTTGTGATAATAAGGCTTTGTTTTTTGCTAATGTGGATTGTACCTGGTATAGAAATGCAATTACTATAAAGGAAAATAGTAGGGCTGTGAATCGATTAAAACAAATGAACGTATTATTGAATATTAGAATTTGTAACTTTTCTTCTTCATCAATTAACATAGAAAAGTATAAATTAGAATGTTCAAACAGACTTTAAAGCTCAGTCTATGAATGAAAAAATTATTTTACAAATACGTTTGGTTACTTTTGGTAGATAGTGTGCATTTTTTTAGCTTTTTTTGTACCTGCACCTGCGGCCACCACCAAACTCACCTCCACAGTCAGACACATTCATTCACCAGAGCTGTGGGGAAATAAATGAGAACCCTTAATAAAGTACAGTAACCTAAAGCATTACCAGTACATTTACTTTGTTAGCCAGTTGATACTTTCGGGTCATTTTTGCTGTATTCTGTGTAATGGGACCTCTCCAAATTAAAATGATTGCTGTTATTGAACCCCCTGGTATTTAATTACAAGTGTGGGCTCTTTGTAAAGGTAACAATCTCTAGTTTCACTCAGAGCAGTCAGAATCTGTCTAATTATTACTGATAAAATTTTATACACTTTGGAACACACCAAAAAAATTACTTTTTGTGTGCTCGCCTAAAAAATTTAGTGAAAATAAAAGTGTCTGAAGCTTCAGCAGGTAGTTGAGGACTAAAACACACTGTGGGCCAAAAGAATTACTGGATGACTACTCACATTTCAAATTTGAAAAGAATATCTGTAAAAATGAGTATTTTACAGCAGTTTTAATGTTGGTTAATCTAGGCGCTTTATTCCACTACAATGATTTATTCATTTTATCAAACTAACACATTTGGAAAAAGTGCAATAAGTTCTGAATGCTTCAACCCACAGACTTCAATGAGGGCTCTTCTGAAAGCTTATACCTAGAGGAATCTGAATTTACACACAGTGTACTATATTAGTTATTTAAATTAATATTCCATAATAATTGGCATGTTTACATATGAAAATAGTCAAAATGAGTGTTTTGGGACAAAATATATATTTTTGAATAATATCCACAAATAAAAACACACTGCAAACTATATACATTGGTCATAGCACTGCAATTTAGTGTTTTCAAGGCTCCAACAGCATTAGAAAGGGGAAAAGGAGAGAACAGAGAGGTGTCAAATCACCAAAACCCCTTTCAATTGGCCAAACAAGGTGTCAATCTAATGCTAACACTTCCTGCTAACATGTGATTAGCTTTTTTCGGCGGTAGAAAAGGAATTATGTTTTTTATTTACAAAAGAAACGACATAAAGTGTTGCAGCTGACTTCAAGTTGGGAATACTTTTCGGCAGTTTTTGTGCCTTGGAGGCTCTAACATATCTTTTGGACCTAATTATTTTACTGGATATTATTCCCTGGACCTTTATGAGCAGAATGAGACCCAGTTTGTGGGATTTTGTGGCGGTTCAGTCCAATAGACCCGTCAAAGGTAAGACCAAATCCAATCTCCATCTTTGTGCTTGTCTGTAAAACGGGCTTTGGTGTCAAATATGTGGTTTTAATGTCTTAAAATGGTTTATATAGTCTGAAAGATGAAACTTTAAGCTTTAATTTGATGTATAGATTTTGGGGTTTGCACGACTTTGGAGTTTGCACTGATGGAGGCGCACGCTAAAATGCTCTGTGGAAATTGTCAACGTCCCGGGACCGGGACCGTTGCTACGTATCAGTTAAGGAATGCTGATTGTTCTTCACTCGCCAGGGTCAGATAAGAAGCGATGATTGAAAAACCACTAAGCTTCAAGTTTAATAACAGATCATATATCGAGTACATGACCATGGGCTGACAACAGAACATTCACCATTCAACATTCAGGCGTTCGTCTCCTGCCATCAGCCCCGAAAATCATCAGAAGTTTTCTATCTCTCTATGCTACACTCCCAGCCCCTCCCTTCTCTACTCTCGCTCAGGAGCTGTGCACATTTGCAAATGAAATTTACTTATTTAGAGAAAACTTTTGTAAACTTCTGTAAACATGTCAAATCACCCACATTACTTACTACGGCTCTCAAAACGCTCTACAGAGTCCATTTTTCATTCACTCCACAGTCACACACTGGTGGTGGAAACGTGGCAGCCATTTTGCTCCATTTTCCACCTCTAAATATTCTTACAGCAGTGCCACAGACACTGGAGGCGAGGTCATTTGAGTGTCTTGTACAAAGACACAACACGAGTACGAACTGGCGAGTGGAAATCAAACGGCTCTTCCACTGAGCCACAGCGCCCCCAGCTACATCACTAACGGTGTCTGAAATATTATTATGGCTGTTATGGTTAGTCTTTACAGCTTTATTTCCCTGGGGTCAAAAAGGACCCCTATGGCCAATGTAAAACGGGTTGTTTGGATGAGGATTAATAGACGTAAGTATTGTTTGTATTTGCTATTTGCCATTATGATTCAAACCAGTTACAAGCCTTTAGTGTCTTGATAAACAGATTTCTGTCTGTTAATTTATCCATCTCTCCACAAACATACACTGCCCCTTGCCCAGTCATTCATTTGCTAATGGCTTAAGTTGTGACTGTCCCTTCTTTTATGTTGAGGTTTATTTGATTAAATACTTAAATTAACAATGTGACATCTCTTAACTTTCTCTTTATTTGTTGAATTATAAATGTTCACTGTTTCAAGCTGAGATGCATTTATTGCAAATGTTGGATGAATGATTGAAGAGTGAGGTAGTATGGCAGTTATTTAAATTGCCACACACTGACATCGGTGTCTAAAATAAAATACAACTTAATACGCAAAAAAACAAATACAGGATTATTGTGATTTTAAGCAATCAATTACTTTTAATGCTGTTTCTGAGTGGTTTGGAATCAATTATACAAACTGAAAGAAAAGGAATGTGTGTGAATAGTTATTACACACATATTTAGCATAAACATATTTTTATTAATCTTTGCTCCAGTTTATTTTCCACACTGAGCCACGGAGGCTGAATTGTCCCGCTGTAGAGTGCCTTCATGCTATCATCTACATTTTTATTACTCATGAATGTTTTTCTACTTTTCCCGCATTTCTTCATAATAGTTGCAGCTTTGTAATTGTCCTGTCCTCCAGCTTTTTCCTGGGGGTCCCGAGGCATTCCCAAAGCAGGCAGAATACATAATCCTTTCTGCTTGTTTTGTTTGACCTGGGTTTTTCCCAGTTGGAGTCTGAGCCTGAAATACCTCCATTTTGAACCAACTCTGCTGACCTCTTCTCACAAACGAGCAGCAATTTCTAAACTCCCTTTGGACACAGCAGCCCATTGTCCATGTCTTCAGTCGAGCCCGAATGACCTACTGCAGAATCACAGCCTCATTGTTCCGGTCAGTGCCCCAGGGCTTGTGATGAGGGCTCAGGGTTGGACTTTTCTCTGACAGATACAACCATTAGTAATCTAAAGTTATTTATATCATCAAGATTATTATTCTGATTGGATAAAATCTCTCATGCAAGAAAAGGAGCCATGAGTGTGTTGGTTTATTGGGTACAGTTCAGAGTCAGTGTCAGGTTAATAGACACATTTATTCTTCATGTGTGAGCTGATGCTATCTCTAAAGAGAGAACATGATTCATTTTACACAACAAAGCCAACTAATACAGTTTTATCCAAACAATATATTAGAATGAGATTCACAGAGATTCAAATCAAAAAAGACAGTTTCATAAATCTTGAAATAACAATACAGTACAATTTAGCTCAAAATTAAAATAAAACTTTCACTCCCTAATGAACTCCCATTCCCTCAAACAAATCATCCCCTATCTTCAGCAACCCCCTCCTCAAACCCAAAATAAACTAATTTATTGTTAACTTATTTATGAGCTAACCTGTAAAACAACAGCGCAGGGATCCTGACACGTGGAGCACACGCGCTGATGGAGTCGGCCCAGATTCAAGGCCTAGTTTTTGCCGTCACCATCTCAAATCACTGAGTCAGGAAATCTCTCGCCACCATTCGAGTGGAAGAATCCTGACGTAAACAGCAGGCGCAGGCGGATGACAGTGGGTTTTGGGGTCTGCTAAACACATTGTCATTTATGTAAGCAATGCCCACATCACTTCTTATTAATTCCCAGATTAGTTCCTCAATTTGTCTCTGCAGTAAGCTGGAAAATTATTGTCTAGACGATATCAATATGTCTCGAGCACTTAATTTGAGAAATAATCCTGGGCAAAAAAAAGATCTGTCATGATGACGCAAATGGATTTGACTGACTAGAAACAAATACTAATAAGTATCTGTAGTTCTTGTAAGATCGAAGTTATGAGCCTACCAACACAACACGAATATGTTCCTTGATTTTGAGTAAATACCCAGAGCAAGTCTTCAACACTTTAGTATAACTGCAAACAAAATAGTCTAAAGGCCCTTTTCATACATGCCTAACCTTTGGACTTTCTCCTGACATCTTCTGGAATGGCTGAATAGATGCCTATTTGTGCCTTAAGTAGAATAAACCACCGAAGTATAGCACTAAGAAGTGTTGTTGACGGGCATGTTAATGGCATTTGTATATATCTGTAGTGTTTCTGGCACTGTATGTTGTGTAAATGAAGGGGTGAAAGCTTTTTTTACTGCTTGTTTACGTTTACTTACATTTTACATTTACATTACATTTTGTAATTTAGCGGATACTTTTATCCAAAGCGACTTACATGTGAGGAAAACAATGGAAGCAATTTCAACGACACAAGGTAACAAAAAGCATAAGTGCCACAAAAAATAATGAGTGAAAACGCAGCACAGTATACAAAGCTCAGGATAGGAAGTTTTTTTAGGGGGGGGAGAAAGGGAATCGGAAAGAAAGGCGTTTGTCAGTCAGGTGTTGACGGAAGAGATGTGTTTTCAGGTGTTGTTTGAAGATGGCTACAGAATCTGCTGATCTTGTAGCAGCAGTAGATCATTCCAAAGTGGAACAGAACCAGAGAAAGTGCGTGAGAGTGATTTTTTCCTTTTTGGGATGGTACCACCAGACGTTGTTCATTTGCAGATCGCAGGGATCTGGTAGAACATAGGTCTGTATCAGTGAGTGAAGATATGAGGGGGCGGAGCCAGTGGTGGTCTTGTAGGACAAGAGGATAGCTTTGAACTTAATGCGGGCATCAACCGGGAGCCAGTGTAACCTAATGAAGAGAGGAGTTATGTGCGCTCTCTTTGGTTCTTTAAAGACCACTCTTGCTGCTGCATTCTGGATCAGCTGCAGAGGTTTGGTTGTGCAGCAGGAGTCCAGCCAGAAGAGCATTGCAGTTATCCAGTTTTGGACAAGACAAGAGCCTGGATTAGGATTTCTGTAGAGTGCTCCGATAGGAAAGATCTAATTTTCAAATGTTGTAGAGAATGAATCTATAGGACCGGGCGGTGCTGGCAACATGACTTGTGAAGTTTAGCACTTTGAAGGTTTATCAGACAGTATGTTTATATGCACATAGAAATAGCTTGATAATGACTTTTTTCTCCTTGTCCGGGGGACTTTGAAGCAGGGGAAGATGAGATACAGTGCAAGGCAGGCTAATGCTGCATTCGTAGTCTTGATAGTTCACCGTATACTGTATTACCTGGATTCCACTGTCACAAAGTGCACTGAGCCACATCAAAGACCACGTAATACCGACATATTAAAGAATAATCGGCCATTTACAAGAAAGAAAAGAGTCAATAGTTTAAATTTAACTTCTTGGCCAAAAGGATTTATGCTACATTATTTAGACCTCTAGGCATAATAGTGATTATATTCTTATAGATTATCTTATATTATTTGAGATAATGATATTCTCAAAGTTTGGACATGATTCTGACAACTACAGGAGAACATACACAGTATAAAGAGGTTTCTTTAAGTGCACCTCACCTGAAAAAGTCACATCAATCCAACATCCCACAGATTTATGAGTGACTTATCTGCATTTAAATAGTATTCAGAATTTAGAGCCTTCAGATTCTGATTATGTTAACATAAGTGCAAGAGCTCAACATGTTTATTCACTTTTTATTTTTACACTTTTTGTCAAGTTTACCAAAGGACACTCACCTGTCCTTGAATTCTGGGAATATTTGAACTCAACAGCCTTCTTACTGGCCATGCAAGATTATTTGAAACATTTATAGAGTATCAGAGTAAAATAAGTCATATTTTACTAACCCTGACTAAATTCTGCCAAATTCCAGAAATTACAAAACCAGAACTTGACAAAATATAATTGTGTCTAAAGCAACAGTTGTGGAGCCGTTTTGTGTTCTCAAACGTTACGATTAGGCATTGTTTGATGTAGATTGTGTATATTACAGTATGTTGGTTCAGGTGTTGAGATTAGGGCATGTATCCAGGAAATGACTGTAATGTCTTCTAAACAAAGACAACAGCTTGTGTGTCTTTTTGTGCACCAGACCATTTCGAGGCAGAACTGTGCAAACACCAGACTCAGGTTTAGTGCTCCAGTGACTAAGCTGATCATTATTCCCTCGGCGATTACACCATTCAGACAGATTAAATGCTTGTTAATAATGTTTGTCATCTGTTTATCCAGACTAATCCCTGACCTGGATAAGACGGTTGTTGATGGCTTACCTGGGCAATTGTTCCGGATAAAAAAAAAAAAAAAAAAAAAAAAAAAGGTTTCTGGAAGAAGATTTCCAATAGACAGTAAAAACAAAAAAAGACCACTTGATCAGTTGCTGGCAAGAGGGTCATGTGGAATTAATGTCTGGCATCAAGAAACCGAGCTTCATTCAACTCTGATAATTATAAAAAGAAGTGTCCATGCCTGAATTTACCGAGCAATCAATCCAAATTGTATTTATAGTCCATAAGTCAAATGCATCTCCTAGAGTGCCAATTATTCACATAAACACCATGTTAAACATTTGTGGAGCTTCTCAGTCATCCAGGTAATTATAACACAAAAGGGTCAAAAAGAAGACATCTGGACAGTTTTAAAACTGAAGATGTTTTGTTCCTCATCTAAGGGATTTTGGCAATTCTTGTCAAATCTTCAATTTCAAAACTACGTTTCCGGCTAAATGCCCTCTTTAGCCCATTAATTAAGTAAAAACTTGATAACTTTATTGGAAAATAACAGCATGAACCTTTTAGACCATAGTATAGGTGATTGATAAAATTGGAAATTGTGTAAGAAGTAAAGATCCATGGTAAAGCGACAAGTAGAGTTTATAACAACTTGATTACAGTACTCATGTGGGACAGATTTGGGACAGCTTTTATATCAGAATAACATTTTTAGGTATCAAACGTTGACATGTTTTGACTGCAACTTTCAGTCTTCCTCCAGAGACTAACTGATGTGTCAGCTGGTTCAGTAGGCTTCTGATGTGGTAGGACATCAATGGCACTTGTGTGAAAGAATGTATGGTCGTATTTATTGTCCTTCGGAGTCATTAGAGGGGCTCTATAGTTATACACAGAGGAACATTTAGAATATGGATGAAAGAACATAAAAAATAATGTGTGAAGGAAACATCTGGAACTTGCAAGAAAGTTATAAAACAGAGCAAAAAACCTAAATTCTGCCTTTACAGACTGCAAGAGAGCGAATCATGAAAAAATGTGAGGAAAAGAGGTTGGGACTTTTTAAAACTTTTTAATAATGATTGTACTCCAGACAAACTGACCTAAAGCATTGACTGTAGATTCTTCTGTCTGCTATTTATTCGTGGTGATCTGTTACCTTTTTAACATAAATAATAATAACCTCTGGCTCCGCAAACCTGCAGCAACCAACACTTTGACACTTTTTACAATATGTTGCCCAATTAAAATAGTACATACTCTCAATAAGCTGTAATAATTTTGAAAAAGTATCCAGTATTGCTTTCATTCTGTGGATCGTGACTTTTTATGTAATGTGAAAATCTATTTGTTAGTCTTCTTTCTCTGTCTGGCGGACTTTCACACACCTTAACACATCCATGCAGAACTCTCCAGTCGGCCTTGTCAGTTTGCTCTCCTCGGTTCACCTCCTGTCTGCTTCTTCTGCCTTCATCTTTCACAAGAGGCAGGTTTCTGGGCCACGTTTTGGCACCTGTGGGAGAGATTCACTCCCTCGGCTCCCGATCCATGCGTGGGGCCATTATTCTGCTGTGACCTTTTCATCTCTGCCCTCCCACGAGAACATCTTCCAGGCTGGAACACATTTGTGGCCGAGGCACCCAACAAGCCTTATCAGCCTTTACTATCATCCACCCTGCAGTTGACCGTTTGCCCCATGACAGATTTTATCACAAGTGGAGGCACAGCAGGATGCTCGAGTTTTGAGTGTTTGAGGCCGCACATGTTTAAGCTAGAGCTGTTCTCTCTTAACACCATTGGGTATGAAATGCAAATAGATTTATGAATATGCACTCAAGTACGCACTGCTCTGGCCTTCATAGGACAATGAGCACCAGGCCATACATAACTCTATTCTACATATAGAGTCGACCAACTGGGACCAGGTCAGCATTGCTTGTATCCGTGTGCACTGCCGATAGAAAATGCTTGTTTTTCCAGGAATACATTTTATGCAAAACTGTTTAACATACAAGAAGAGTTGGCCTCACTCCAGACATTTAAATAATTGCCCATAGCTATGTTACGCTCAATTGTGGTCATGGACAGCTATTTTCTCTCTTTCATCTTTTTAAAAAGAAAAGCAAAAGGCTCCTTGAAGCCACAGAGAACCTAAGTAGTATTCTGTGTGGCAATTCAGTCTGATTATAAGTTAAGAGGTGGGCATTTTACCATCTCTGGTGATGCAGCAAGTCAGACACCTGTGATTTGCATTAGGCTTTTCTTGATTTAAATCTATGCAAATTGGAGTGCTTCCGTCTACGCTTCAGAAAAAAATAAATAAAAATGTCTACTTTGGAAATGGGATGTAGCATTACTGTTGTAATGCGGTTTAAAGGTAATGCAAAATGGGATAGACTGAGAAGTAAAGTATCACTGAGAAATATGTATTTAATTATTTTGCAAAATAACCAGAAGTTTCAAGGAACAGATCTTTTTTCATTGGGGTTCTGGTTTCTAATGGATCAATTTCCACACACAAAATCTTTACCCTGACCGGAGATTGAACTCCCTCTCACTGAGGCAGGAGTGCTCATGATACAACTCCATCCCTGGGCCATGTCAAATTTTAGAACAGAAGATGAATATAATTTTCTCAAACAAAAAAATGCAAGTGGTGTTGAATTTGAATTAAAGGAATACTCACATACAACTATTTTAAAAGTATGAATACATGGCAAGACAACATGAAAACATGCAAGTTATATTTAAGTTGTAGAATATATAAAACAGGTCAAATTGTAACAAGAAGGTTTGTAATTCAAACCAATTTTAAATCATGGTTTAACTTAATACCATTTAAACCCAGTTAAAATAAAGACAATTTAGTTTACCAAGTTTAAAATGTAATTGTGTTAATAAATTCTAAACTGCAGTTTTCAAGTCTGGGTTCAAACCAACTCTGAAGGAAGTTTGACTTCATATGAAAGTATTTTGAATATTTCACAATATACTCATTTCATTTTTATAGTTTTTTTGTGCAGCATTAGTGTAAGAGAGCCCACTGACAGAAGGCTGGCTGGAACCTGGATGATTAAAACTTTAGGTTTTTCATTTTGTTTGTAGAACATCATAAACACTGATTCATAATGATGTTCATAATCAGGGATGCTTGGTTCTAGCTAGGTGGGCTTAGCCCCTCCTGGGTTTTACTATGATAATTATATACATGTATAATAAACTAAATATTAAAACAATAGTTCAATTGATATTTTGTATGTTTTTATATCTTGTGGAAGATCTTTGAACATAGTTTTTATCATTTTGATGGCACTATAAATTCAAGGTTCATTTTTTACAGCCCGAGCACAATGAGACCTAAATACCAACCATCTTCCGCATTTGATGATTGACAGGTGTTAAGGCCCGCCCTCTTGTATTACCGACGAATGAGGCTATTCTTGTTAGAGACTTGAAAGGGTAAAACAGTGAGACGTACAGAGGAACAGTGGCTAAACTCTGCTTTTCCAAACAAAGTTAAAAAAGTTAAAATTTTAAAAATAGGACAGTGTAACTCTGCTGGTTTCTGTCATTTCACACTGAGTTTTACTAAACTTGAGTTTCCAATCAAACAGGTTTATGTAAGCCAGCTAAAATTTCCCTACAGTTCAAGGTTTTTCACCATCTTTTAGTACATGCTGCTAAGGCTAGGTTAGCGTGTTGGACTATAAATTAGGTAAATGACATATGTAATGAAGACCTACTTACTGGACTCTACAATGTTGAACACAGATGCTGTTGAAAACTCCCACTGTACTGTTAGACCTTGTTTTTGGACCCATCCAAAAATCAACATGAATTAAAAGACTCTGCTAAATTTACTCAGTAACTACTATCCCCAGATTCAAGAAGAAATGGGGAAGATAAAGTTGATGTGGAATACAACCAATCCCTCTTGTATCTGTGAATCTGAAGGTATGAAGGAGACAGATGGTGGTCTTTTTATGATTTCATAAAGATGGGCTCAGATGCAAACCCAATGAGGTCCATCCAGTCAGCTGAGAGTCCACTCCACATGCTTTATTCTCTGCAGGCTCTCCATCTTCTTTCTTGTCTATCAGTTGGTAGTGACAGGCTGATAATGTTGTACAGGCCACTCTTCAGACCCACAGGAGAAAGCCCGCCTGACAAAGACCATCTGGTGCCCCGTCATTATTCAGAAGTACCCCCAGACCCTGAGGAAAGAGCCTGACATATAACGCTGTGTGATAAAAAACCCAGTGACAAAACGCTGGGACACAAATGAGAAAAATATTACCCACACAGGATAGCACATTTATCTAAAAGTCCACCTGTGGAAATATCCAAAAGTCTGGGACAAACAGGTGGGAAGACTGACCCAGGGACATGCTAATATTATAAACTAGGATAAGTAAAAACAAAATACATGGTTTACCAAAACAAAGGTGCTTTCATACATGACACGTTTGATTAGGATTTTGGCAAGAGCAGTTTATACAATCTTTTTGTAGCGTTGACGAGGTGAACAGTAGTCTTCTCCTGTTGCCATTCAATTTGAGACTGATACCGTTTCCATCTCACACTGCATTTGATGTTATTTCTGGTTAATTGTTAGGCCATACAATATAACAGGCCTGCATTATTCCCGTCTGTTTCCTGCAGCTGACAGACACACTGTTATAAATCAAATGTGGTTTGTACCCTGGTTTGGATTTTGGCACGCCACTAAATTGTACTAAAACGCAGGAATCTAGAACGTCGGCCACAACATAGACCCTGGAGAATGGTCAAGAGAAGAGGCTGCTTCATGTTTCTGATGTTGAGGGTGATTAGCCCTATCGATATGTTCCAGTATTGTCTAGCAGACAGTTAAAATGCTCATCAGGGGCCTTTTTGAAACAACTCACAACCCACTGCCACTCCAGCACGTTGTGCCACGGTGTGTAGAGACAGTGTAGGGTCCAAAAATCTGTCAAATCTTTGTATGGTCATTTTTCCATGTTGAGCCAAAGCCAATAGTGCAAGTAAGAAGTAACTCAGATAAATGAGGAGGGTTCATAGGCCACTCACTGTTAACTACAAATCTGAAACAAAATAGTGTTAAGAAGACAATGTCGCCTTAACGCCAGATTTCTTCTTTAATTCTTCACATTTTCTATTTAATTCATGTTAGAAAGCTAATTTTAATATAAATACTGCTCTGCACTTTGCCATCAAAAATTCTGTTGCGTAGCAACAGGACTGACCCCACACAGCCTGCACTCTTTGATTCTTTGCTCTCAGTTACATTTAACATTCACAGCTGTGTTCTGCATTTGAGCAAGACAAAAATGTCCATTTGATCTCAGCCTCTGCGAGGACAAAAAGCTAGAGAAAAGGCAGAAAAGATTTCTTCTGATGCCAGCATGTCTCTGTAACTTGACATTGTTAGGTCAGAGAAAGTATCAAATGTGATAGAATACATGCAGCCTGTTCAATGTTCAAATCAGTTTCCTGTAGTTCTACATACTTTTACTTCCAAACATTGCCTCTGTCTTCTAATTTATTATGTGTAGTTAAACAGAAAAAGCAAAGGTGTGTTTTAACAACTGGATTAATATTAAAATCAAAAAGGAAGCATATCAGTTAAATGAGGCGAGTTGCTAAAAAACTGTCAAAATATGAGAATAAAGTACATTCAATGGCCTCCTTACTCCATCCTCTTTGCTCAGACAGGTTAATGAGGTTTGGAGACAGACTTCAGCATTAGGACCCTTGTTAAACACTGCCTCAATCTGATTTATCATCACCCAGAGTGAAGTTGTTGAAGCAGCTAGGGATCAAGAAGGATTAATCTCTTGGTCAATTATGGCTCATACTGCTTAGAGAACGTCCCTTGAGATGTAAAATTTATTTCACAATATGCTATCATTCATAGACATTATTTAGCTTTATTTCTATTACAGCTTGATTTGAGTTAATTATAATATTTTAGCTATTGCTTTGCCAAGATTGATCCAATGTACCATGTAGTGGCCAATATATCAGAAAACACATGAGATAAATAATCCAGGTGTCATGGCCCAGGTGCCGAAAGACTCTCAATGCATAACCCCAGACACAGGAAAAGGGTTTAACCAAAATTTATTTCTTAAGTTATAAAACAAAAACTAGAAAACAGGATAACCAAGGTGAAGGACCGAGCACAAAATATCCAGGATAATAAACACAAGGGAAAACCAGACTAGGCCTATTCACAAAGACAAGGCCCGCCAACCAGACTCATGGAAGATACGACGACCTGGCACTGAGCAAAAAGACAAACGGGTATATATAGACAAAGACAACAAGGGACAGGTGAAACATATTAGGGCGGGGCAGGTAATCACACAGGAGGGAAATACACCAGGCAGGAAGCAATTCACAAACACAGACAGGGGCAAAACATATCAAAATAAAACACAGAACTCAAATACAAACTTAAAACCAAAATCAGACACAACAACCAACCAAAAAACCACAAAGAATATAACATCAGAAACAACACAGACAGATACACAGAAAGCACTAACAAAAACAGACGATATAAACCGACGTGAACCCTGACACCAGGGGCCTCATTTAAAAAGCTTGCTGACACTCAAAATAAACCTTCCACGCCAAATATGAGATCTATAAAAATCCACTTAGATTCTGGAGACTTGAGGTCTGTGTGTGTGTTGTCTGTGTGTGCTAGACAGTCTCTTTCTTTTGGATGAGTAAAAAGTAGCTTCTGTCAGAAATACAGTTCAAAAAGATGTTTTGAATGATAGTCTCCAGATTAAAGCCTGTGCATGTGTTTTTTGCATCTTAATTCTGTCCTCTTTGTTGTTCTAGTGATGAATACACCTGGATCAGACTGATAACTCTGTTGAGGTGGTGAAAGAGCGCACGGCTGCACTAATTACAGATCTTTAAAACATAGCGCTACACTGTGTGCACAATTGTTAAGCAAGTGATTATTTTGACCATATTATCATTTTATCCATAATTTCCAACTCCAAGCTATAATTTTTTTTTATTCTTATGTGATTTTATGCATTTCAGGTGATGTGTATTTGTGTAACGAGGGAGGGTGTGGCCTAAGGAGCTCAACACCTTATATCAAGGTGCAGATTCTTCTCCTCAGGAAAAATGGTCCGAAAAAGAGCATTAACTGACTCTGAAAAGTAAATAATTGTAGAAAGTTGTTTCACAGTGATGCAGCACTCTTGAAATATCTAAGATATTGGGGCGTGATCACAGAATCATCAAATGTTTTGTAGCAAATAGTCAACAGGGTCGCAAGAGACGTGTTGAGAAGAAAAGACACACTTAAATGCCAAAGATTTGCAAAGAATTAAAAATGAAGCCCCCAGGAACCCATTATCCTTCACTGCTGTCATATTCCACAACTGCAACCTACCTGTGGTGTCAAGAAGTACGAGGTGTTTAGTTCTCAGAGACATGGCCAAGAATAGACAGGCTGAAACCCGACCACCTCTGAACAAGACACAGAAGTTGAAATGTCAAGAATGGGCCAAGAAATATCTGAAGACAGATTTTTCAAAGGTTTGTGGACTGATGAGACGAGAGTGACTGTTGACGGAGCAGATGGATGGGCCCGTGGTTGGATCAGTAACAGGCACAGAGCTCTACTTCGACTCAGATGCCAGTGAGGTGGAGGTGGGCTACCGGTACGGGCAGGTATTTTTAAAGATGAGCTATTTGGAAAAAATCCACACTCAGACCTACTGCTAATTTTTATAAGACACTTGACAAGACAATGCTCCATCACATGCATCAAAGTTCTCCACTGGCCAGTAAAGACCTTTAAAGATGAAAAACTAATGACAAGGCCCCCTTCATCGCCTGACTTTAACCCTATTGTGGACTTTAGGGCTCATCTTAAGCAGGAAATGTACAGTGAAGGTAAACGGTACACATCTGAACAGTGTCTGGGAGGCTGTGGTTGCAGCTGCACAAAAAGTTGATTCTGACCAGATCCAGAAACTAACTGACTTTGTGAAAGGCTTGTGACATTTATTGAAAAGAAGGGTGGCTATATTGGTCACTGAGTTGTTGTTTTTTTTTTTTTTTTTATTTCAGAAATGTTTATTTTTAAGTTGCCTAATAATGGTGATGTTTTCTTAAGAAAGCCGAAACTTCACTTTTACTACTTAAATGTTCAGGTTTGAGGGTTTGTTAACATTTTAGATTGACCAGGAGCACTGTAGTTGTACCATAATAAAATTAATACTCAAAAATACAACTTGCCTAATAATTGTACACACAGTGTACTGTGATGGAAAAAGGTTTTTGGACACCCTAAAAATTTGATAAAATCCAAAAATATTTGTGGAAAAATCTTTTTTTTTGTGTTTCAAAAGGATTAGACAAGCATTAGACCGACACAAACCAATACATTTTTTTTTTTTTTTTTTTTTTTTTTTACAAAAAAAATCTTGACAGTTTATGTCAGTTCTCAAAATGTTCTTAAAGCTGGAAAAAACAAAGATAAACCATCACATCATCAAATTAATATTTAGTAACCTTGAAGACTGCCCTTCACTATCAATGTTTCATGCGTATCAATGTGATGGGTTTTCAGGGCAAAAGCCAAACCATAGGCTTAAAAAGAGTTAGGGGCGGGTTTTGTAAACTATTTAGGGGTTTGATTTTTTTTTTTTTTTTTTTGTTAAAAGTCTGCAGTTCCTGATGCTTGGGCCACTATCAATGAACAGTCTAAATATAATGTTATTTGACTTTATAGATCTAAATAAAAAATATATATATATTTGGGTGTAATAGTATTGTATTAAATGGGACGTTTTCTTTTTTCAATATTTATAAAAGTAAAGCGGTGGAATTGTGTGCAAGAGCACTGAAGCCCCTGCACGTTTGCTGGAGCACAGTGGCACTGGTTCTGTGTCATGGTCCTGTTGTGGAGCGCTGTTTAAAGTGATGAATCAGTGGCTGGATTTATGAAATATCTAATGAGCATGATCTTGACCGACGCTCCATTCAGGACAGAATATTTTATTAAGAAGCTCAATACGACTCTCCTCATTACAAATGACACTCTTACCCCCATTCACATGAGATTTATAATTTCTAGCCTAGTTTATTAGCATTTAACGTTAAAAAAACAAGTTTAAACCTTAAAAAAACATAGCACTCCTTTTCTCCCTTAAAAAGACTGGATGCTCTTAAATACCTAGACCAGAAAGGCAGCCTTAGCTTAAATAGAGCTCTGGAGACTGAATACTTTGAATCTTTTCCATGCATAAAAAATCAAATAAGGAAAGTAGAACGGTCAATTGGCTTAATTAAGCTAAGAGAGAAGCTCGACTATAGTGACTGTTTACCAAAGGATTTGTAGGTTGCAGTTTTGTTCACAATTCTCAAAGGAGGTCATTATAATAGAACATAGTGGTTGCTGTATTTTTTTCACTATCATCTTTGGTTTGTGAAGTAATGCTTTTCGCAGCTGTCTAACATTTAACAATTGCTCGCAGTGCAGCGAATGTGTTCCTAGCTTGTACTGTGTATACATTTTCACTTTGAATTGGAGCATTGCTGAAGGATGACATTCAAAATCAATAAAGAGCTGTGACCTTTTGACTTGAGAGGCAGGAAAATGACATGATTGCACTTCATGAAGACAGGTGCTACTGTGTCCCAAGTGTAAATGTAAGATGAAAAAAGCCGGAGATGAACTCCAACAGAGTCTACTTTGATCAGCCAGCGTGCACGTTTCAGTGGCAGGTCATGCAGGCGCTTCCATCACCCCTTCATCTCCGCCGAGAGTGTGGGAAGAAAAACATGTCTGAACCTTTTTGTGAAGCACTGTGGTGGTCAAAAAACTGATGCAGAAGAAGTGACAGTTTCTGGGGTTATTCGAAGGGTTTGTGTTCTCTGAGGCCTGGGATCCATTTCACTATTGTTAAGTGGTTGAGGGAATGTCTTCAAAGACTTTTTTTGTGTTGGGTTTCAGATATTCCACTACACTGACATTTGCAGATGTAACTCTCAAAGCCACTGAAGAGGCCTATTTCTCTCATCTCATGTTATTTTTCTGTCCTCTTCAAGTTCAATTATGTCACTTTTCTTTTAGCTCAAGTCTAGTCATTTCCAGAATTCAGAATTTGTCATTTTAGAGCAGCTGTCATCCTGAGTATAGTCTTTGCAATACAGTTGTCTTTAAGTGGTGTATTAGTTACTTTTGTTCGATGTGTTTTATGAGCTCTCTTCTTAATAGACATGAGGATACTTGAAGAAAAAATGTAAACCTAATTCCAAAATGGGCTAACGGTTCACATGATCCTCTGTTGCTCCATTGATTCGAGAAAGAAAGTCACGTTGTTGTGTTTACATGCTTTGATTCCCTGAAAAGTCTGGGGTGTAATACTTCTCAGACACAATTATTTAGTGAGTGAAGTGTTATTATATATTTCCTTATCCATAATGAACTGCCACATTTTCACACTTAAACCAAGGTCTGGACAAAACTGACTATTTTACATTTGTATTGTCAAGTTGGTTCCACACTGCACATTTTTAAGTGGCACCAGATTACTTCTATCATGACCTTTATCCATGGATTAGTCATTATCCGTTATGTGCGTCACGTTCTGTACCCTAAACCTGAATGATTTATCACAGGAACATTGGAAATGTTAACACTTCAGTGGCTACTGTTTTCACAGACGTAATGATTAGCCTGTCTGATGCAGAGCGCCTACAGGCTTTCACTTTTGTTATTAATGGCATTAAATTAGCTCCAGCAACATGTGCAGTACTTCAACCACTGCATCTCATAACAGTAACAGTAAAATAAACAGTACACAGGAGAAGACGGCAAGGCTAACTTTACTGCGGCAGACTAACAATGAGTATTATTGAGAATATAAGAATTAAGAAATGTACTGTCAAAACTCGAATAGTGCCTTTGTGTGGGGTTCTAGCTTTTTCTTTAAGATTATAGTATGTTAAAGGCTGCTTAATGAGAAATGTTTTTATTTATTTATTATTTTACCTTGTATTGGAGGCTGCTTTTAATATTAGAAAAAACTCCCAGAGTTGTTGGCTATTGGGTTTTTTGAATGTTATAATAAATCAGAAAATGGTCAGTGGAAAATGGATGAAACTTTTTATTTTCAGGGGGCAACTGCAGAGCCCTGTTCCACCTCGGGACCTTGTTCAGTGCTCAGTGTTCACTTATGTTTGTCATTGCACTGATAAAACTGATCTAACATTTGCTCGAACACCTTAAAAAAAGTAGAAAGCAGTATTTATCCGACAAATCTCAGTCTTTTTTGCTAAAGCCCTCTCAGTTAGCACCGAGTTTAACCGAGGCTGGTTCAATCGATACAAAACAAACACAAAACAGTCCCCATAAAAGAATTTATTCCAGACTCACATAAAAGGTGACATCTAACCATCTCCATCTGACTTACTCAATCCCAGTTAAAACATCAGAATGTCACATGACTGTTGGGGCTGATGTGTTTTATGTGAGGAGCGAGTCGTGAGCTGAAAACAGAGGCACACTGCAGCGGAGCCTGAGCCGAGGCGCTTAAACCCTTAAGAGATGACTCAAGCTCTTGAAAAGATTCTGCTGGTGACAGTTCAGGCAGCGTTCAGTTTAACAGCATTTACTTTCTTTACCTGTAAGGCAGTCTCAAACAATTGATGTAATTGTGCATCTTCTGATTTCCTCCATCAAGTCTCAAATAATGGTCTTACTGAGCGTTATGGAAATAAGGACACATTAATAATAAATATGAATAAGTTATTTCAAACTGAAAGCTGACCAACCTGGTTGAACAGAAACCCAGTCAAAACTGGAGTTTGTTTTCAGTTGTGTAAAATCATACATTTGCGCTTCTATTTCGAAAACCAGAAAAAAAATAAAACAACAAATCTAAGCTTTTTTTGACCTAGTAAAGGTTTTATAACTTTGTACAACTGCCCAGAGCAGGCCTTTGATGATTTTTTTTTTCTAAAATAAATTTGATAGTACTAAGACAGACTTCCGCTGTGTCTGTTCGTAGACAACAGCATGTCCCTGTAGGTCTACCATAGCTGTTCACATGCTCTAAAAAAGAAGAGCAGGGTGTGGAATTGCAATCTACCCTTTTGCAGCAACGTGTCACAAAAAAGACCTAAAACCACATACCAACAGGCCTTTCTGTGAAACCCTTAGAGTTTGGGAGAGTTAATCCGTTAATCTATATCTACACTGTAGTTTTTGGAGCGATGCCATAGCAACACAGTTGTAGATGTGTTCAATGTAACTTTATTTGTTTATCAGCATTACATGGGATATCTTTCTGTATTTCCCTTCCCAGTGTCTGGGGAGTGGGAGATTGCTGCTCTTTTTTTATTATTTATAAATTTGTTATAATCAAAGTGGTAGAAAACTATAGCATGCAAAAAAACTGAATCCTTAAATGGGTTAAACCAAGGTAAAAAAAAACTACAAGAAATTTGAGATTAGTTCCTAGATGAAAAAAAGTTCTTGATGATGATTGTGTCTATGTCCTTTTTGTCCATCAGTGAACTGATCGTGTAAAGCTTTACCGCTGGCCAGCCTTCCTGCCCAACCATGGTGAACACATAAAATATGTCTGGCCCCAGTGTCCGGCCCCACCTGGCCCCTCATCCCTGTTACAGAGCAGGTGTTCCTGGGTTGTGCAGTGAGGGAAAATGGGGTTGCCCTGTCCTCGACCTGCTGCTGAGAATGATGGATGTTATAACACCAAGGCCAGGGGTCAATACTGGAGCAGCGCCAGAAGTAGATCAAAGAACTGTAGCACTAGTTAACCACACAGCTTTGACTCACTGTCTGTAGAAATGAGAGGACATGCCCGGATACATTACACTCTCACCTTTTATTCCACTCTCTCTTACAATGAGCACGGACCTGAGAGCAATCGGATGATATTTCCGAGACAATAGCAGTTTTCACATCTCTCTCGGTGTGTCACAGGTTGTTACTGAGAAGTGTGAAATCCCATGTGCCATTTTTTTATTACCACCAGTGTTCTATCGACTATCACAACAAGCCTTCCCATTGCACCCCTCCACAGAGTTTTTGAAAACCAGTGCCATTTTAAAAGAGTTCTCCCACTGACACATTTTTTTAAAGTTTTAAAGCCTAATCAAATTGCAGGTTTCAGAAACACTAGCCTGACCTTCCACACATTAACTTCACAAAATAAAAAGTATGAAATGTCTTGATTATACAGCAAATTTTCTTCTTGTTTGTAATGTTGGACATAATTGTATCTCGTTAGTTACAATGGGACAGCCTTTACATTGTTAAGTTACATTTGGGGTTTCTGTTCAGCTGTTCTACCTCATGTCTACGAACCGTTAAAATGATTGTGAGAATATGTATTTTTGGCTAAAAAAGTTGTGTTTTACAGCTGTTGAAATAAAGGACAGAAGCAGTCTCTATACGGCTGGCCAATCTAATATAATTCAACCCTAATATGATATTTTTTTCATTTATCCATTCATTCATTTTTTACCGCTTAGTTCTGTTAGGGGTCTTGGGTAAATTATTATTTTTTTTTTTTTATTACCGCAGGACACCCATTTTAAACTATGCACCTTCACTTCACTTTCTGAGTCAAAGGATCTTTGTTTAAAAGAGTCAGTGACTCATTATCCATTATATGCTCAACTCCTGTCAGGTATTCACATCATAATAATAATTCTTGGTAAGTGTGATAATATAGTAAGAAATAATGAATATTTGAAAGAGCAAGTGGCAAAGACAAGTACAAACATGACTTTTCCACACAATGAAATGGAAGGTTGAGATGAAGGCTGATGGAATAAAAAAATAGATTTAATCACATAGCCTTCTTCACCTGAGTTAATGACTCATTATTTTCACGTCTGTACCCAGAGGATAGATAAAGTATTGTGTGTCTGGTCCAGTGCATGGGATGATTAGCTCACTCATTACGACTGGAGCTGGAGTGTGTAACTCTCAAGTGAGACCCAACATCCAGAGCAGTTGTACCAGCTGCCAGTGCACCCAAGACAAATACTGTCTTCACTGGCCCCTCGCGCTCAGACCTTGACACCGCGTTTTTACATTTTCCTGACAGTTGCCATGGCTCATTTTGCTTGTCTCTTAAGTGTTTCTTTGTTAAAAAGCCAGACCTCAACAGACAATAGTCACCAATGGTGTCATGGCTAATGTGTTCGTAAGTCTGTAATGGTTCAGAAATCCATTTTTAAGACATTTTTGGGGAAACTAATATTTTTGCATTGTACTAATAAAATAAATGAATTAACATTACATTACTATAAGTTCAATCACAACTACAGTCAAATCATACATTTGGTCATTTGTTTAACTGTACTTGTATCCCTAACTAAGTGGAAGACTTTGCCATGAAGACAATCTTTTTTGAGTCCACCCTAAACCTCCGACACTTGTCTTTTGTCTTCTTTTGGATTACTCAAGGCCTCTATCACCTACAAGAAAAGTCCGTGTTTTCTTTCAAAAGACACCACGGTCATGTCTATTCTGCAGAGTTTTAGAACAGCTTACATTTTTTTGTATGTGGAGATGTCTACTTGAGTGTATGTAGATGAAAATGACTTTAAGGAGGTTCAGGAGTAAAGAAAAAAGCAACATTTAAGGGAAAACTTCACCAACTATCAACAACAGTTACTTCAGAGAAATGCACTGACAAGCTGGGAAAAGGCACAGAGGGAGGCGCCTAAAATTATAATTGTCTAAATAGAAGAAGAAAAGAGCATACATTATTGTAGATTTTTGTCTCTATTCTTCTTTTTAAATATTCTGTTTCAAAAATGGTCATCTCATGCTAAGCAACAAGACATTTCCAACCGTTTTGACAGTTGACATTTGTGACAGTTGTTATAATAAAGTTTTGTAATGTTCCAATTGTTTAGAGAAAATAACGTTTATATGCCCTGACAGCAACGTCAAAAAGACCAAGTCACACTGACAGGGATGTCACAACTGCACTACTGTACAGTCCTCATTGCTCACTGACATGGATATATGGATGCCAATATAAATTACATTCAGCTTCATGACTCGCTCAAGTTTAGGGGAGAATTAAAAAGTCAAATGTTGGTGTTTTTTAATATGTATATCTATAAATTGTATGTTCATAGCATATTTGCAGTCACGTAATTCTAATGAACCAGGAGAATTAGGTGTGAGGCAAGAAGTCAACAGCAGCTATGGCAAAAACTGTTGAAAGTCTGTTTCAAGCTTATACAAAATACAAACTAAATTTGTTGGACATAATCCTTACTTAATAAGACCAAGTGGTCATTACACACACAAGCCTTATCTGACCAATAACAAACAAGTGCTTTCCCGTAAACCTTGGGAACTTGATAAAAACCCTAGTTGCTTTGATCGGTTGAAGTGATTGTTAACCATTAGCATAATATTCACACCTTTTTTTTAGGAGACTCTCGGCCTGTCCATCTGAATATAGTACCACAGCATCATTCAAGAAATCATAAACATTACTGCAATTGGACCGCAATTAAACACTTTAAACACTTTTTCCTCTTAATTATAAAGAATAAAGACAATTTCTGGAGTCACAAAAATGTCACATGACTCCCACTGTCCACCCATCTGTTGCCCTGCACCATACTAGACTTGCCAAGGTCAATCACTGTATTTTAGGTTGAATTTCGGACTTTCAAAAGAAACTATCAAACAAAATCTACAAAAAAGACATGAGCCAAATTTGTGAATAATATATTGGATGATTTTTGTCCAGGTTGGAGGGGAATTCTTGCCTTAAAGTCAAGGAGTTCAGGTAGTTTATCTCAGAGTCTTGAGTGAGAGAAGGCTGGAATAGGAGAATGACAGATACTGGTCTGTTGTAGTGAAGACAGAACTGGGCTGCAAGGTGAAATTCTTAATTTACTGGTCGATCTACAGTCAAGACCAAAAGTAATGTGGCTGGGCACTCCCTTACGAAGATAGTGTGAGGAGCTCGGTCACTCGGCTGGAGCTCAGAGTAGAGCCGCTACTCCTTCACATCAAAAGAACATGGCTGAGGTGGCTTAAGCCCGAGATGTTATTCCTGACAAACAGTTTCTATAAGTCACATACACTATTTGTTGGCAATACACTTGTAAATGAAAGAAAACTTAACATTATATATATATATATATATATATATATATATATATATATATTTATTATCTCTGGCCATCTACAAAAATAGATTAAACTGTTCTTTTTTTCAACAGGCACCATTCAAAAGTAAAGTCTTTAAACAGAAGCTGCTGCTGTTCAAGTGAAAGTGTTCTGCTGATGAGAGGACAAAATAAACTCCTCATTTTAACGATCGGACAGTATTGATCACTAATGTTTTATGACCAGACGAAAGAAATATGTGGAGATTAGTCACTGAGTGTTTGTGAGAGGTGGGGGTCATTAACATTGAGCTCTGAGAGTGCTTTCTGTTTATACCCTGGCAGTCCTGCAGTTTTTATGAATGAAAGCTTTAACTGGTGAGTCATTAAGACAAAACAGGGGGCAAACTGAACACAAATGAATCCTCCATGAGAATGTGTTTGAGCTTTAGTGTTTTTGTCTGCGTTTTTTCAATGAAGACAGTGTCTATTTAAACTGTGTGGCTAGTTAATCATAATGTGGGGGTAGATTGGCAGAAGTGAGTGACTGTTGTTGGCCTGATGACTCAGTCTTTTCTATTTAACACAAACAGTTTTATGTCTTCCTGTCAGACTGTAATGTACACTGACAAGACGAGAATGTTTTATTTAGTTGCCTAATTACAAATGCTGAAATGTTTGCATTGAGTTTATGTAACAATGCACTTACAGATTGTAGACTGAATTCTGCCATTCCCCAGCATTTTACAATGATATTGTTGTCTGATTTTAATTTTTTTTTTTCTACAGTTCCATCCCACACTGGAAGATGGATTTATAGCCAATTTAAAATGTTTGGTTTTGTTGCAACGTTATATTACTGAATGCCTTTCATGACCTTGAGGATTTTAACAGATAATAACGTTCAGCTCGTGCAGGCCAGCTCAATCACATGGTCATACGCTTGTAGGGCTGCTCCTATTCAAATAATCTGAATCGGACACCTGCACAGCTTGTCAAAGTTAATCAAAGATATTTTCCTTTAAAGGGGCACTACGTAACTTTTTAAGCTCAAATAACGTTTTTATTTGCCCAAATATGAGCCGACCATAATTAGATGAGACGACTAAGACATTCTTTGTCAAAAACTGTTATCTCAATGAGCCTGTAGGCTCATTTTATTGTGAAGCGCCCGGGCCGGTTCTCCCGGGAAATCTACCCGGATGTTACGTTGTGCGCGTTCCTGTGTACAGCGCTGAATTCCCGGCAAAGCCGCCATTACAGCCAGCGAGATCTGCCGGCAGAGATGGACTCTACCAGCAAGAAAAAACGACCGGCCTCTAGCACTGCTCAGACACCGACATTGACTCCTCAAAAAAATAAAAAACATAACATGTTTACTCGAGCAAGACACGAGAGGAAAACAGAAGTGTGACCAAAGCAGTGGAAAAACAAGACTGAACATAGGCAGAGCATTTAAGCCATGGAGAGAGATAACTTTATGCTCTACTTTGGGAATAAAAACGGACCCTGAGCTGTCTTTTTTTCTTAGTGAAAAGGTAAGACATCATTACAGACAATTTATAATATACTGTGGTGTTTTGTTTTCAGCTGTCTAAAGCTAAATAACATTAGCATGCTTGTTAGATGGGGATGCTAAGCGGCTAACATGAGCGACTCCTAAAAACTTACTGTTTTGAATAGATTAAATACTCTGAGACTTTGAGAAGTGAATTATAACCCCGATTTCAGAGGCTACTAAGTCTAATCAATTTGCTGTCTTAGCTTTCAAATGACTTTTTTCAATGTCTTTTGAAAAAGTAGCTCAGTAACTGAGCTAATGAGCTCAGAACTCTTTTTGGGGTTACACTTTGCTAAGTACTTTTTTCTTTGTTATGTCTTTTGGCTCGTTTATTCAATAACCTTCACCAGAGATAACGTGATCCATGACAACTTTATAAATTTAGCGAGGATGTAATATATGATGTAACTGTTGTCACAGCCCATCTAATTCTGTCACATGTCTTGCCTTATTGCTTTTGTCTGGATAGATCCACTTCTCTTATGCCCATTCACTGATGTTTTGTTATTTAAATTACATTTGCAGGTCTCCAATGATTATGATTATAGTGTGATTAGCTGTGTGTCTGCCTTTATTTGTATGTTTGGTCACTAATTATCAATAAGTGGTCTATTCGTAAATTGTATGTAAAGAATACATTTTATTATAATGACACTGTTAAATGTAATGCTTTTGTAAATGTGATGAGATTGTATAAGGCAGCAGTCTAATAATGGTTGAATTGTTTACAGCTATGAGAAAAATACAGTGGCTAAGGGTCAGGGGCCACATACAATCCACACAAAGAAAAGACATAGGATTGACACAGCATCCTGATTCAGTCACTGCATGCAAATCTGACAGGTAACTGTGTTTTCATTTAGTACTACACAAAAACTAAAGTCAGACTGTAATTTTACTTGTGTGCACTTGCAACAATGTATGACAATTACATTTAAATTTTGATTATTCTAATTGTGACATTCACTCCAGCTCAGTAATGGGTTTAGTTTTGCTGTAACACAATTTATTTCCTTTGTCAATAGTGAAGAGTTCCAAATTGAGGGAGTGCAACCACTGGATGAAGACCAAGTGTTGAAGCAAGGTAAATGTAACTGTCTCCTAAACGGACAGTGGCTGAAGGATGTTGAGAAGTTTCTTACCTTTTTGGTAAGATTTAAAAAATATATAATTTTACATACTGATTTGTTTGATAGTATATGCTAAATGTGTGAGTAAGGACTATATTTACAGCACTATCAATGGAACAACAAAAACTAATAATAACAATAAGTTTTTATTATTTGGTTATTTCAACAGTCATGTCTGTTATACTTGATATACTCTGAAGTTTCATGTTTTTCTTTGCTCTTAGGTTATCTTCTGATCTGGAGTCCTTTCAGAACCATATAGTCATGTACGCTGGCAAGCGCTTCTCGTTCTCACCGCCAGTGGATGAGGCTAGGACTCTTCTCGCTGCACTGGACTATAATCATCACAACCACCACCGGCCAGTACATGTCAACAATAAAGGCCAGGTTTCATAAGTAATACATTTTTATATTTCATATTTTTTTAGCCTGAAAAATGATGCTAATGTTGTTGTTATCTAATGTTAAATGTATTGTTCCACAGACAAAAAAAGATCTACCGCAAAAAATAGCTCTATTGTGTTTGCACGGTAAAGGAGGCAAAGGACTACAGATACATCAACGGCTGCAGAGTAACATTTTACAGATTCGACTAAAGTCTCATGAGGGACTTCAAGTGTTCAAGGAGTGTTCTTCAAGATGACCCTCGGACCCCTGGTCTTCTACCTGGTGTTGTTCCACCTCCCTCAGCTGAATTAGCCCAGACACAACTCTGCAGAGGACAGGTGTCTCAGCCACGTGCCCACTGTCCTGTCCTCTCTCGCTTTCATAGGAACCATTATGTGTAGGCCTCATGCAGCAGAAGTCTAGCCTGTTTTGTTATTTATCAGAGCAACTCCAGAATATCTTGGTGCACTGATCTAACATGTTGAAGACATGTTTGTTACCTCTCAAACACTGTGTGCATCTGTATTACATTCCTTTGTAAATCGATGAAATGAATATTACTGTCAAAACACCAATGCATTTTCTTTTTTTTAAATTTATTTCTCTCTCTCTTTGTGAGACATGACTTCAGCCACGTAAAGGGCAGCAATAGAAGAGAGTGCTTTAATGGAACATGTCTTTAGAGTAAATATATACAGAAAACAGTTAAATTATATATTTATGTATTTCCAAAAATGTGTAACATTTGTAAATAGAGAACAATGAGTAATAAATAATCTCTATCTTTTGAGGTAGTCACTCAAATTATGTGTATATGAGATGTGTATCTACAAAAAACTACTTTTACAGAAACAAGTAAATGTATAGGTAGTGGATAATTGTTAATTCACTCTAAAGGGGCTTCTTTGAAACTTATAATTACTAAATGAGTCTGGGTATTTCTCCTAATTCAAAGGTGGCTGGAGGCCTACATCCAGACAATGTTCCATGTGGGCCTTCCTGCTGAGACACCCTACTGGATCCTGTCTGCAGCATTTGTTTTCCAGGTCCGTTGACCTGACCCGGCAGTTCAAACTGGTGCACCACGCTGGCTGACCCGACTGGGTATGATTGGTCCTGGTGTGGTCTAGAGAAGCCTCTGGCAGATGAGTTACAACAACCTGGAGAACTTCATCCTTCTCCTGCGACAGTCGTTCTAACTGTTCATAAAAATGAAACATGCACTGTTTAGTTCAGAGGTTTATTTGGGTGTGTGATCATTTGTAGATATATGACCAACCTGCCTCTGTTGTCCTGTAGCAGCTGTGCCACCCTCAGTCTGTCCTCTTCACTGACAGGCCCAGCTCCTCTTCATCTCCAGTGGCCTCTTCTTCTGCACCTCTTGCCCTCCCCTCGCTCTCCCCCTTCTTCACTCATGATCAGTGCTCTCTTCCACCGGAGCTTGAGTCCTGATTTGGAAAAAAATATTGCATATCTGTATTTTTATAGTGCTAAACTTCATGTTTGAGGTATTCTGAACAACACCAACAGTGAAATAAACAATGATAAGCTAAAATACTGTGAGGTTACGTTTATGATGTCTCAAAATAATGCAGGACCAATTCATTACAGTAATAGTAATAACCTAGAAACAAGCTAAATGAGTTGACAGTCACATGTTGGTGCAAAAACAAATAACAGTAGTAACACATGAACAGTATCCTGTCTGATATAAGTTCTCTAACTTTTGCCGTTGTCCTGCTGAGACTCTTGTAAACATTGAGCCTCGGTAAAAGCTACGTGAGTTGATGTACCGTTAGCGGCTAAGCTAACGTTAGCCCCTTTAACAAAAGTAACATGCAGTAGATAATATATACAAAGTTACAACAGCCATACCACGTTGAATAACGCTTTATAAAACGAGCCGTTTGTCAGTCTGGTGCTTTATTATCGTCCATGTCTCAAGAGTTTGCTTTACTGCTGTGTCAGCACTCGACATTAAAATATAGTTTACTCTCAAATTTTGTTCAGCAATACACTTTTACAGAAGTGTAACTTTTCTTACCTTTGTAAACATGATGCAAGTAAATGTCCAAGTCCTTCAGGGCGACAGACTGAAAGATAATGCTCCGGTGACTCAGTCATGCACGTACGAACACGCGCCAGTCTGAACACGAGAGCGAGCTGGACACTGACTGTAGTTTCTCTTAACGGCCAATGGTGGCAGTAGCTGTTAGGTTTTTATGAAAGCTACGTAATGCCCCTTTAATCTTTAAAACCACAATGTTTTGGAAATTTAGAAATGAAAAATACTGAACTACAACTTCCAGGTTATTCTATAATAAAATGATAAATACTTCCATTCTTTAGACTTGTTATGCATCTAGGATGCAGTGACACTCTTTTGACAATGAGCTGATTATCAGTTACCGCCATAGTCTCCAAATTATATAAATATAATATATTTTTAAGGCGTTGGATTTTGCACTGGTAAATTACCTTCAAATTTAAAAGTCTGCAGCACTGGACTGTGCTCTCTGTTCTGTACTAGCTGCTCCTTAAAGGGCTCAGACTCTGCCCCTCCTTCTGATCTGTCCCTAATATAGTGGCTACGAACAAACATTGCAACATTATTCAGCAACAGTGAATGTGGGCTTTACTGTTCTCTTTTAATGCTCTGGTTTCCAGCACCTGTATTCTATTAGTAACAAATTAACTCATTTCCAGACATGTATTTTTTTCATTTAAAGTAATTTGGGTTTTAAACATACTGTAGGTAGCTGTTATGTAAATGTATCTCCACTCCAAAAGACAGAACTGGTACAGACAGCTCAGTGCCCACGCAGAATTTGGCACCTGGAATAGTAAGTGGTGGCACGTTCGTGAAGTGGCGAGTTAAAACACTAAGATACGAGTGTCCTCATTTATTTTACAGCCTCTATTAGTGATGAGCTATAAAACTTACTTTGCATTTGAGGTTTTGATTTATGACCATGTGTTTTGTTTTTTTTTTTTTCCCAAAAATGTTATTTATTGGATGGAAATTCTACAGTCCACCAGAAACCCTGTATAGTTTAAATTAGACTTTCAGAGTGTGTAAACAGTGCTGTCCCTCAGTCAATAAGTTTTTTATTATAGAAAAATTATAAACATTTATTCCATTTAATCAAATATACATTTTTATTATTTTTTTTTTTTACAACAAATGTAATGTTTGTATAAATGGATGCATGAATGCTTGGATGCAGTCAGTGATGGCAAAATAATGAAGGAATTTGAAAATTCTTGTTGAAAGTTGATTCAAGAAGGATGCCTTCCTAGTAAGGGGTTCGAGGCATTTCCCACCAGAAGGAGGCTGGTTGCATTACATTCAACTTAAAACGTTGTATGTAATGGAATTATAACAGTAAAATTGTTACTTACCAAATTATATTTAGAGAATAGCAGCGCAGTTTATGTGAAATACAATTTGTCCTATGGTCCAAGTCCAGCAAACTGGCCTACATCATTGAGCTAACTGTGCTCTGTAAAGATGCAGTTGACGAGGCTTATGACTGCAATATTTAAACCTTGCAGGCGCCCCCTGGTGTGGCTGCCGAGAAGGAATTTATTGAATAGAATAGAAGCAGAGGAAAGAGGCTGGACAATGAAGGTATGCCCAATCAAAGTGGGCACGGGAGCTTCAGAACAAGCTCCATAGAGAAAAAGGGATCAAGGGGCAGGCAAGTGCAAACCTCTGGCAAATGCCACTGAAAAAGGCAATCACTGACTATTGCTAAAAAGAAAAGACACAGTTTTAGCTAACCCTAGTTCACATATCCTGGCCCGGACAACATGTGGTGAAACACCCAGTGATACAACTGAAGAGGTCCTGCTGTGATTGCAGTTGTGTCCTGTGGTGATCAAGAGGAGCCCATGGAACCAGACCCTGGACAAGACACAGACCTGTTCAAAAAAACAAAGTGGTATTCAATCTGTAAAATATTTTAGCAAGCCAATTTAGTTTTAGATCAAATTGCATCACATTTTAATTATTGTTTTTTCCTCTTATGTTAACCAAAACCACACACATGGAAAACCGGAATAAAACCTTTAGACAGACCAGTTTGAAGGGCTTCCATTTTAAGTTCTGGGTTCACAAAACCTGTCCACCACCACAACTTGACCCTACAGAAAAAAAGGTTTAAACTCACTAGACTCAAAAACTGGTTAAAAACAACACAAACAATATTTGCCCTGTCTGTGTATCCTTTGGAGAATCTTAACCAAAGCTGACCTAGTATTAAATATTTATGTAACGCAGTCCATATGTGGTACTACAGATCTGTTGTTGAGTGATGCCATCCCTTGAGACAGCTGCATGGATGAGTGACAAATAATTTGAAGATGTTTATGTGCGGCTGTCGCTCCCTGAGGCATATGAACCCAGCGACTTGACTTGAAGATTTTAGTGCCTGACACTATGACGAGGGGTTCAGGAGGCACCGGGCGCACTCCATCACACCCTAGCAAAACGAAAACACACCTGACAGGAGCTTTTCGGGCCCGCTTTGAAGGATATTTGTCCTGTTGAATGATGCTCGAGACTGCAATCAAAGAGCCACATATAAATCGCCTCCAGCTGCATTTGAAAGGCCGTAACTGATTAACAATCGGCAAGACTTCACAACTTTTGGAATCCGTTCAAAAAATGCAGGGCGGCTTTAACTGCGTGTGATAGACATCTGGCGGCTTTTTTTCTCATGTCACAATTACCTTAGGCCAATGAGCCAATCAAAGAAGGCCGTGCAGACTCTTCTATCAAGGGCTTTTCATCTAATCTGATAAAGAGACTCTGACTGGCCATGCCCTTGGAGAATGATGGCCCAAGTGTGGAAAATGTTCACCAACATGAAACATAGGCACTAGCTGTCAGCTATTAACAGAACAGGATATGAAAGGAACATCATATACAACACATAATGTTTCTTTTAAATCTTGTTATTAAACACGGATTAGTCAAACTTATGTTATAAACAGTCTTTTTGCATGTGCCTGTCTTGGAAAAAAATTTCCCAATGGAAGTTCCATTACTTCCTGTTTCTATAGCTCACAGTGGACAATCACCGCTGACTTTCCCTTCAAGGCTCAATAGCTATTCACATGCTCACAAGGAAAAAGGGTCAGGTGTGGAATGGCAAACTAAACATTTGCATCCAAAAAGGCCACTTTCATATTCAATACAGACTGCATCTACTAATATATATCGTAGTGTTTTAATAAAAAGCAGATTACAATTAAAAAAAAGATAAAGGAAAAGGAAACGGAGCAGTAGGATGGATATATATATATATATATATATATATATATATATATATATACTTTTTATGTATCTCTGTAGGTAATTGTGTAACCACATCCCTCTCTAAAAGCTACCTGGGTGCAGAGATTTGCAGAGCTACTGTTGCTGCAAAGTTTTTAGCATCAGCTCAAGGACACCTGGATGGTTTCTGAAAGGTACATTTTCTTCTCCTACTGTTCTGTCTTCAGTTTAGTATATTCATTTGCCAGTAAGTGCTGCAAAAGTTTTTGCCTATCAAAAGTTCATGGAGACTGTGATTTTTGAAAGGAGTAGCAGCTCTTGGAGTGTTCATAGTGCTGCTGAATAGGTGTACTGATGCTTGGCTTTGTAAAGGGCAACCTTTAAGGGTCACCAAATGTTGCAATTGCCAAAATCACACAGCATGCATCACAATGGACCTCTGCCGAGCTCAGGGAGTAACTGCATGATTGTATGGGCAAAAGTATATCCTAAAATGTACTATTCTGGACTGCATTATTACCAGACATTTGGCATTTCACTGTTTTCTGAGCTATTCTAAACCAGTGTCACCATTTCTTTCCTGGTGAGTAGTATCAGATGTTATTGGAGATATAGTATAGTAACAATTGTAATTACATTTTAGTTTGACCTTTAATAACCAGTATATCTGAAAAGTCAACAAGCAGGAGGTACACGAGGGCTCATGAGGGCTCATGATCATGTGCTTTATCTATATAATGTGGCTGTAAATTATTGGAATTAACAAAAATGCATGCTGTAATGTTCTTTCTTTTTTTCTTACATTTAAAATATAGTATGTATTTCATGTTGTTTAGTTTTAACATACTAATGTTTTTTTTTCTTTTCATGAATTTATTCATTTTCTTCCACTTATTCCCGATAGATTTCAAAGTGACTGGAGCCTATCCCAGCAGCTTTGGGCCTTAGGCGGGGTCACAGGCATTCATACAGACAAACGTATCATGATTTGTTTGTGACCTTCATGCCCTACCATCAGCAGCTCATTTTCAAAGTGCACCAAACAAATAAAGATCATATTGGTGAGTAAAGGTGCGTGTCTGTGTCTCCATTGTACCACTCAGAGAGAGGAGTTTGTGAACCTCCAATAAGCTGTAGGTTACATGACGTTAGCTGTGCTTTTGCTCACTGCTAACAACAAGCTACTTTCTGAACAACTATAAAACGGACAAACAGCTGAATATACCAAGTTCTCTACCGTCATTTCATCCAGCTCTGTTCTGCATCATTCTGTGTGTGAGCGCACCTCCTGCTGCTGTGGTCTCGTCTCATGTAAAATGTATTTATAGAGAGAGCAGCGTGCGACTTGTAAAGCTTTCTACTAAATACCAGAAGAATTTTAAATGTATTGTAATTATTATAGCATAATAATAAACAATTATAAGGACTCAGCTTTGCCTGGATGTTATTCATGGGACTCACAGTGATATAATAAAACTAATTATCAATATCATGTGACGAGCCAAAATAAATCTGTGATCTGTGATGTGTTGTACTGGGCAGCCCTGGTTTAGAGTATTAGTGCTGCTGTGTTGAGTGTACTATGATGCTGGTTTAGGAGGTTAGTGATTGCATTTGATTTTAATTGTTGGAAACTTACACTGAACGACTAACTTGCTCCAGAACAGGTTAGGTTCCAACTGGACAAGAAGCCTCTGCCATAGCAGCATAGTAACTGAAGTGAAAGCACAGTGTGGATTAACTTTAAAAAGGCAAAGTAATAACCCATCAAGTTGTAACTTACAGGTTTATAGATGTTTTATTGTGATCCACTGAATATGCCCTCATTTGAAATGAACATTTAAACATCTGCGTTGTGCCTTTCATTTTGCTAATGACTTTATGTTAGTCTTTTTGACGTATCTCCAGCCCCTCAATGTGATTGTTTGTCTATGGCAACCCCTCTCATTAATAGAGATATATCATAGGTTATGTGCATCTGATTAGTATTACAGTAATGATGGTGAATAAACTTCTCCTGGACATCCAGGAAGTCCCCAGCCAGACTTTTGGAAATGCAAACTTTCCTTAATGATTAGAATTACTGATATTGTGTTTCAGAACAGTTTTATTTACTGCTAGACTTTTATTATTCTATAAAAGACAACAGTTTATAATTCAGATGGCACTGAATGATTGTTGCTATACACTGCATCCATAAATATAGCTCAGATGGCACAATAAGAGTTTAAATTGCTATCAACTTTTATTTGATAACCATTGTGTACTTCACTCTTGTGTTTTCGCCAACAACTGGTCCGAAGCCAAACCACAGATATATTTTAGAAAAAGGCTCCCAACTGAACGGCTACTAAAATATATTCTGACAACTTGCCATTAATTTGACATGAAGGGCCTCTGTAAGAAACAAAAGTGAAAACCCAATGGAGCAGTGTAAGGGTTTAACTGCGGAGACTGCAGAGGCTCACAGAAGGACGGTCCTCGATGCAGCACTCCATCCATCACGGCCTCATGGTAAAGCAGCTCGACTGGAGCTGCTGCTGATTAAATGGCATTTGACAGCTTGCCTGGAGTTGCCAAATGGCACCTAAAGGACAGTACAAGAAATAAAGATCCAGTGGCCCTATGAGGCTAAAACCTGAATATAGTGAATGTCAAATAATAAAGAGTATAGTGAGTATAGTGGGGAAAGTGCAAACACACAACAAAACTGAAAACAAAGTAAGAAATTAACAAAACCAAAATAACAAATTGAAAAAACAAATTGACAAAACTGAAAACAATATGATAATTGAGACAAACCGGAAAAGGCAGGTAATGTTTGTGGACAAAATTCTTACTTATTCTTACTGCTGATTGGACGAGACATCTGTCACTCAAGATATACAGGAGGTAAATATCTAACTTTATAAATTTTTATTCTAAGAGAAATAAAGACAATTCACTTAGAAAACAGAGAAAATCTTTAAACGCTATTTTGAGGAAGTATATTCTTTTGCCGTGAATGTGGATTTGCTGAGAGCATATCATGGCATAAAGATTAGTCTTTATGCCATGATATGGCATAAAGACTAATCTCTAAACTATTTCCATAATAAGGACAGTACATGTTTGCACATTTGTATACGTACACACACAAATCTACCGCCGCAGAATGCTGTACTTCCTGTATATCTTGATTGACAAATGTCTCATCCAATCAGCAGCAAGAAGTCCGTCTGCAAATGATACTTACCTTTCTGGTTTGTCTGAATTGTCACGTTTTCAGTTTTATTATTTTGTTTTTGTTAATTTGTTTTCTGATTTGTTATTTTGTTTTTGGATTTGTTTGCACTTCACAGCAACAGTAGAAACCAAATGTTAATAGCAATATATACCTTCCTTCACAACCCCAAATACTTATATTATATGGGCGGCAGTGGCTCAGTGGTAGAGCGGTTGTCTTTCAACCAGAAGGTAGTGGGTTCGATTCCCCACAGTTCATACTGTTGTTGTGTCCTTGGGCAAGACACTTAACCCACCTTGCCTCGTATGAATGTGTAAGAATGTTCAGTGAATGTATGTGGTGATGGTCGGAGAGGCCGTAGGAGCAAAATGGCTGCCACGTCTCTGTCAGTCTGCCCCAGGGCAGCTGTGGCTACAGCTGTAGATCACCATCACCAGTGACTGTGTATGAATGAATAATGGACAGCTTGTAAGTGCTTTGAGTCCCCTGGTCCCTTGGGAGAAAAGCTCAATATAAATCCAATCCATTATTATTATTATTATTATATTCTAACGAGATTTTAGAAATTATTATGAGTATTCATTAGAAGCCCGCTTCAGAACTTGCATTTCAATCCGTATTCTGTCTGGATAAATTTATTTTAGTATTTAAATGCATGTGATTGTTCATCTTAAACTGCACCTTAGACTGTTTACCATTCATATTGAGAGCAGGTTTATTTTTCCCTATATAAGCCACCCATTTACAATTAGAAATCAGCTAATTCAAAGCTTTTGCTACATTTTTTATGTTTTTGACTGTCCTCAATGTAAAATGCGTCCTTCTAATGTGGTTAATGCACCAAATCCTTCACACAGCCGTTTGTTTGGCTCCTAAAACACGTTTTGATGTTCCCAAATAAATGATCACATTTATGATATTTTTATTCATTTTTTGTAATATACAGTTTTGCTGTAAACAAGAAACTGCATGTTGAAATCTTTTATGCAGTCTATTGTTTTCGCTTCTGTGTCTGGTCTCTATATACCAGAAGGAGTCAATCTATTATTTCTTGTTTGTGGACATGTCAAAGTGCCCTTGGCAGTCGTCTGGAAACCTGTGCCACTTCACAGTTCACAGTTTACACTCCCCTGTCCAAACTAAGACTGTGTGCTTTTGAATACAAATGAGAGTCAATACACCAGTGTCAAAATCTGGCAGTGGGGAACACAAGTACAACCCTGGAGCTGTGGTAAGCTTTTTGAATGAATTTAGCAATGTTTTAAGTATATTTATTTTCAACATAATGGCAAAGACAGAGTGCAGTATCTGTGGCAAGAGAGAAAATCCCCAAATTTTAATGTTACAGCTGCATTGGTGATGGTTAATGTAAACTAGTCTTGTCTTATTTTTTTGTAGATTAAAACTATCACGGCAGAATTAACCTTTATAGGATTTATAGCACTTTATATTGGGATAACCTTAAATAGATGTGTATTCAATAAAATTGCAATAAAAACCATATGAGAAGAATTACATATTTTGACAGAAAAACTGACAAACTTTCATGGCATTGTTGTGTTCTAATTCTCTGACAACGCAGTAGTGTCTACACAGCACTACAAATGCATAAAATATGTCCTCCAGACCACAAGATGGCAGTAAACGTGCACAAGCATGCATGGCAAGTTTGTTAAATTTATGAGCATGAAATTTATTTAAGTTATACACTGCTTTGATAGTCATTATTATTTCTATATGTAATAAATTGTTTTGTGGTAATCTACATTTTCTGACTAAACACTCCAATGAAAAACACGATGACCACCATTCCTTTCAAATACCATTCAAGCAAATCTCTCCAAAACAATGAAAACAACTGAAGGAATCATTTATTTAAATCCAAGCATGAGTTAATTTAGTTTACGAAAAGAACAGTCTCTGGCTTTGTCTTAATTACCCGAGAGGTGGAACAAAACAAAATATGCGCTGACAAATGTGCACGGATAGCACTTACAGAATGCTGTTGTTGTTAGTGCGTATTTTTGTTGACATTTCCCATGTGGCTTTGTGCTCTGTAGCATAGACTCTATCAGCCATCATTAAAATTACCACAAATCCTTATGCGTGCAACTCAGGAGGGAATATTTGAGAGATTTGGGCCATTGCTGTTTTAAAGACAACACATTTTTCTACTGTTTTATGTTAGATTGGATGGCAAGCAAGAATAAACACAACTGTATATGAGAAATCCTTTGTGGGCTAAAGTATATGCTATTCTGTCAATGTGGTCCTGTTTACAGGAAGGTAAATAATGGGGTCACTTATCGGTTCCAGTTTTGGGATGGAGCCGGATGTTTTCTCTGGATGCAGCAGGTCGTTTTCCATTACATTTGGAGCTGAGTCAGTGTTAATTGGCTGAAAATGGGCTCCAGAATGTCAGCATGTGTGCAGTTCATTAAGCAGCACGGATAAGCTCATCATAATTTGCACGTGGAATGGGAGTCCTGTTATGTTTTAGAACTGATATTATGGCCTCAGTGTGCATGGTACCTCTTCAGTTTATACAGGGAAACACAGCAGCTTGGTAAATGGAGCAATATGACATGATGCAGGTTCATCAAATGGTGGAGCTGCCCATTTTTAAGGCATAATATATCATCAGAGGGTTAGGATCTCATCTTGTACTAATGCTAAAGGGATGTTCAGCACCTTCAGCTGAAAGGTTGGTGGTTCGATTCCCGCTCTCCCAGAGTTAATACTGTCCTTGTGTCCTTGGGCAGGACACTTAACCCTCCTTGCCTCCAGTGGTGTTCCAGCTGTAACACTGGTGAATAGAAGCTTTGGATAAAAGCATCAGCTAAATGACTAAATGTAACTGGCTCATACACCTGATGCAATCTTGTTCCTTAAACTTTGTTTGAAGCCTAGCCACAGACGCATTTATCAGAGCAGTCGTCCAAAAAACACAAGATTGGCAGTTTCATTGTCGTTGTGTCCTTGGGCAACTGTGTGTAACTTGGTGTCTTTGATTGTGGTGGTGGTCAGAGAGCCACGCCTCTCTTTCAGTCTGTGAATGGTGGAATGGGTGCCAAAGAGAGTGCAAAACGCACTATATAAATGCATGCTATTTATTATTTAAATTCTGACAATTACCTGCAATTAACAGCATTAACTGTGTCAAGGAAGGTCACTGATTCAAGAAAGGACCAAACAGCAATGTTTTAAGCAAGTGTTTTGTGCCTAACCATATCTATATATATATCTGTTTTTATTATTACAATGCTATATTTTTGCTCTTGATCTTTAATATGGACAGATTCTTCCACAATAGACTGGGCTCTATTGCAAACCTGGTGCACAGAACTCTGAAAGAGCAAAATACATAAAGAAAAGCAAAGATCTTGAAAACCTCAGAAGCGTTAAGTCAGTGCCACGTTAAATGCACCCTTATTTTGACTTCTCTGCTGTAAATGCAACTATTAGCAGTGGTGGAATTACAAATGGCACATGCAGGCGTATGAAAATCTTACAAATGACTTTATAAACCTTTCATTCCAGAACTATCAGCTGCTCAGTCGAGTGGAAGTGGTTCACTGGGCCGGGGTGCAGTTGCCTCAAAATGGTGAGACCAACATTGTACATTTACAATAATAAATTCCAGCTCTTGTTTATCTTCAATCATAGTTATACTTATAAGGAATTATGATATGTAGAACACCAAACGTGATCTTGCATGTGATGACTTTAAAGAGCTGGTGATGAAAATGCAGATTTAAATCCACAACAAGAACCCATGTTACAGTGTGAGCTATGGCTCTCTATGGTAACAACCTGTGGAAATAGGTCGAAGTATTGCATGTATTGCTGAGGTTGATGTGTTCAGTTATTTTCAACTCTAAATTACCACACTTTATACAATACACATTTAAATAACTGTTAATTGAACCACACATATTTGGTCCTGTAAATGACGCAAATAAAACATTTTGTTGGTGGTTTTCCATTTCTTCCAATAGATAAGTGGCTCTTGTTTCTCAATCCAAATTCAAGCAGTCTCCCTGTTACAGTTATGATCGATCATGACACTTTAACCCTGAGGTTCCTGCTGCTTTCTCCATCGACCTGGAGCCATCTCAATCACATTCACTTAACGGAGGGATCCTCTCGCTGAATGAAAAAAACATGGATGTCTGTCAAAAGCAAAGGAGGCTGTTCTGTTGCCAGAGCTTCACACAGTGCGCTGCCGACAGTCTGTGCTGCTAATGGATTCAAGTAAAAGAGATGCCTTTAAAAGATTTGTAATGCTGCTTCTGTTTTCAGTTATCTAATGAGACAAACAGAGTTTACAAATTTACCTACCACACAAACACACCTTTACAGATGGGTAGTCCATCCATCCATCCATCTTCTACCTCTTATCCGGGGCCGGGTCGCGGGGGCAGCAGTCTAAGCAGAGACGCCCAGACTTCCCGCTCCCCAGACACTTCCTCCAGCTCTTCCGGGGGGATACAGAGGCATTCCCAGGCCAGCCGAGAGACATAGTCTCTCCAGCGTGTCCTAGGTCTTCCCCGGGGTCTCCTCCTGGTCGGACATGCCCGAAACACCTCCCATTTGTCCTTTTGGATGAAAACAAGCTTCCTAATTCTTTACAATGTAGAAACCAAAAGGCTTTTAAAGTTTAATCCAACAATTACATTTGGAAAGTTAAACTGTTCTCTGAGCACAAATAAGAACTTCTTTAGGAAGTATTTAAAAAGCTCTTTATTTAAGACCCGAGCATGTTTTAACCAAATGGGTCTCGATCGGGTATCGATAGAGGTCATGGTGTGGGTGTTGCCCCTCGTATATATATTGGCAGCAACCTACTGGGGGCACACAAAATACACTGAGAGTTATTCAATGGTGAAATCATTTTAAAGAAACAAAAAAATGCAGAGAAATGTCCAGGCTGTATTTTGTAGGTGGTTTGGGAAACTCATGATTGAACTCCTACGTAAGTGTGAATGGAAATACATACTGCACACCCTAAACTGTTCTTATTTAACAACTTTCTTTACAGAGGTACATGACTGGGTTTAAAGATTATTTAGTCATTGATAAGAGAGCAAAAAGTTGCTTAGCAGTTCAAATATTATCCATAGAAATGTGTAAAAACTTCATACTTATACATTTTATTTATTCTCTTGTACATTTTCTGGTATCCTGTCCTCTTTTACCCAAGAGAAAACTGGTATGTAAATAGAATATAAGTGGAGGAGATAAAGAATCAGGTAGAGACACCGTCAATCAGACTCTCACTAGTCATATATTTATAGAAACTCATTATTCACAGAGGACCTGTCAGGCTTGTTTTTTACTGAAAAAAATGAAGAGCAATAGCAGTGTATAAGTGTAAAACAGGGCATAACCTGACACGAGAGCTGGCATGTGGATGGATGATTAGATAAATTACGGGACAAACAGACAAAATCTCACGGCGTTCAATCATGGCTCAACTGCAGAAAGTGGTCTGGGCATGGAGCAAGTGAGTGTGTCCTCGCTTTGGAAGGATTTACTTAAAAAAAATTAGTGAGTGCATTAAGATCTGTGTTAAGAGGAGCCCATTCTCATAATAGGGACATGAGGACTTAGAACATGGGCTACACATAATAATCTACTCAGTGAGACGCTATGTGCTTATGTCTTTGCATCAAGAGTTAAGTGTCCTTTACACGGTTAAACACGGTGCTCACTTGTTCCATTCTTTAATAAATCTGTCCACAATGACAGTAAATACGATGACGACAGTTTAGCGACTACTTACTCGAAAACATCTTGCGTCCCTGTTTCCCATGTGTCTGACTATGAGTCTTTTAACGAGCCGTAAGATCAGTGACTACTTAAACCTAGGTGTCTGTGGAGCTACAACAGGAGTGAAGAATAATCAACCAATCACTGCAACATGTAGGAGAGAGTTAACATGAGGAAAAAAACAAAGATACACTTAAGCTGTGCATATGGCTTCTTGGGTTTTTTTGTGCATTCAGAGCTGGTGCACTACAGCCTCATGCATGTGGGCCAATGTTATGTCCACCCGCATGGTCCACAGCACTGATTCTGACCAATGGGCTTAAAAGAAAGACAATGTATTGTTGTTGTTTTTTTTTTTTTGTTTTTGTTTTTTAACAAAACATTTTATTTTTTTATTTATTTGATTAGGACAGTGCATGTTCATGAACATACACATTAATGTAAACATGCCAGATTGCAGCCTTAGAGCTATTTACCATCCATTGTTTCAACTCAAATAAGCATCAAAGACATGAATTAATTTATTAAGCAACAAAATTAGAAATGACCTCATGTGGAAAGAATTAATGCCAGGAGTGAACCAACAACCATCTTGCCAACTGGGATCATCTCACTAAAGATTAAAACGTGTAGCTATGGCCTGTAACACTACAGCAAATACTGATTCCCACCACCTTCACAAACACGCAGTCAAGTATATATATATATATATATATATATATATATACTAATGTGTATAAATGTCCCATGCTCAAATAAGAACATGAGACGTCACATTACCTAAAAAAGGAAATTGGTTTATAATGGAAAGTTGTCTTCTAAGACTTTCGATGAACTTGAGGATGAACCCAGTTGTTACAGATTCAATTACCTGCAACAGTGCCAGTGTTCCTGACAGTAAAGGCAGTCGTTCTCCTCGTACAGACAAACTTTTTCATAGCCTTTTCCTCTTTGAATTTTGAATAATAGGATGGAATACATCATAATGAATCATAGTAAGAAGTTTGGAGGATCTTCACAAAAAGAATAATAGAACAATATATTCACTTAACCACTTGTCCCAAGATTTCAGAAAATCCTTGATGCAGCTCTATGCTTCAGCTGGAGAATTGAAAATATATATTTGTCATTATGTGTGAGCTGATATTGTGCAGACACAATAGACTTCTCTAACCTTAAGAGGATCAAAACTTTATTGTGTCTCTGTTTTCTGTATCTGGGTCGCAAAAAAGATACAAAAGTAAAGTTTTACACATTTTTTGGTGTAAAAATAGTAAGTTGAGCTGAGATTAAAGTCAGAATTTGTTTTTCGTTTTTTCTCAGAATTCTGACTTGATTCTCAGATTTCACAATTTTTTGAATTCTGATTTATATTCAGAACTTTACCCTAAAAAAAATTCTCTTCTGTAGATATTGGTTAAGTGGGCTAATAAATGAAGAAAATGAATGGTGCAGTTGCAGTGTCGTGATTGGGCTTCTTTCTTCATTTTAACTAGTTCGGTGTTTGATACCTGGTTAGTTGCAAAACCCAAGTCTGAGCAACTGATAAGATTCTATAACATTTTGACCCTTTTTCACTGATCAGATGGGTTGCTACTCAGAACCACTGAAAGGTTTCCATTGAAAAGGCCAAAGACTTTGCATTGTTGTATGTGCAGTAATATTTTTGTGTGTATTCTTTTTTTGTATGTTTTCTTAATGAAAATAAAGCGTTTTTTTGTCATTGTCATGTTTTTTATGAAACAGTTCCAGTGCTGAGAGTTCTTGAAGGATACGCACTAACCGCGTCATGCTGTTGATATATGTTACTGTAATCCAGGACTGTCTGAGTTACTTTTTTCTTACTTACTTTCTTTCAACATCCTTGAACAAAGTTGTCACCAGGAGCTCATTACTCTTTTACTTTCAGCCACAGTCAGAATGTGAGCAATGTGGAGGCATAGTTTAGATGTTAGCATAGTTTAGAAATTCTAGCTTAGCAATGTACAAAGTATTTGCGTTTATATTTTTTCAAGAAACATAGTCACTGACAATGGGCATTTGTGCCATATTTTAGGTGTCCTCTGTGGTTGCTGACAGACAGACTCACACTTAGTGTTTCTCACACACAAGAGCAACAGGAAAAAGCTCAGTCTTCTGTAGTTTCAGGAATAAGTTTCTTACATCTCATGAATAGGGTTAGGCTTAGGGTTACTTGGTGACTGTGCTGAGAAGAGCAGAGGATGACGTTTAATTAGCTTGAAGGTGCTAACACAAAGCTAGCGAACAAATGAGCGGACTCCTTCACAGTGATGGTGATAATTGATATTGATATTGAAATCACAGTTATTCGAAGATGTGAGAACCTTAACCAAACAGTTTAAAGTAAAGTTCAAATACGAGCTTTCAGCTTTAGACTCACATGTTCAGCTCACAGCGGAACGAACACTGTAAATGAGGAAGGTTTTATTCATCCAACCAGGGCATGCAGATACTAATTAATCAATACATAATATTATTTTCAATACCATAGCATAATGATTAAAATAGTATTGAAATTAATCTAACCAGGTTCAACCATTGCAACCATTAAACTCTGTCCTCTCTGCTATATCATAAAAATCATAACTGTAAATATTAATTCAACATTGACACAAAACACTAAATAAAATGCCTTAATATAAAGTAACCCCTGCATTCAAAACAGTGTTAGGAAACTTTCTTCCACATTGTCTTCCTGCTCTGACACATCCTCCTCAGATTAACGGTTTGTTCACATTATGACGGTCACTGAAATGGCAGCTCAGGTACCTTCTGATTTATAAACACCCCAGCAGCCCTCTTTTATGACACTGCAGGTGCTTGTGTTTGCAGGTGTATATCTTGTTTCCTCTGGATGACTTCTGTACCTTTTGGTCACCATATACAATCACTCCTATGCTATTTTAGTATTTCAGTGCTTCCAGATTCCCCCATGTCCCTAAACCATCAAAAGAAAAGTGTCTGTCACTGCGGGATCCTGGGTAGATGTGGTGGGACACAGACAATTCTCATGAAAGTGTCGAGGTCCCCCATAAACTGTCATGGCTTGAGCAATTTCACAGTTTCAAGATTCTCTAAAACCCACAATTTTCCTTGATTCAACCCACACTGGTAGATCTGGTACTTTTTTTGTTTGCCAGACTTGAGTAGTTTATTGATCACATGTTGTGTAGTTGCACTAGATAAAATACTTAGGAAATAAATGTTTGAGATTTTGAAAGGTGGCGCTACATGTTTGTTGTATTGTTTTACAGGAGGTCCTTTATCTGATCTTTTGTGTGACACAGAAAATAGGATCACTACAGACAATTGCCTCTCTGAATGTGAATGTGTTTAATTTTATTATTTATCACTTCTGCTGATTAGAACTATAATGTGGCACCTGCATTGAGTGGTACTGGTTAAAATAATACAATCTTGGCTTATATGGTACACTGTCACTGTAGGGTTATCACTCTAAACATTTTCATTTTTATTATTGAATGAAAACCAAGAACTAATGTGGTCCTGACTTTGTTGCAGTCCCTTCTGTGCTGAGCTGTATTACAAAATAACAAAACATAATAGAAAAACAGGACTGAACCGTGTGCTAAATGAAATAAATATATAACCTTAACGCTTCTTTCAGCTTAAATGGTAAACATACTGCATTGTTGTTCTGTGGGCCAAGTGCCTTAGCATGGTGGTCAAAGGTCAAATGAGCCGTTATAAGGGGGTTGGGAGAAGGAGGTAAAAGTAATAATAATTCATCTAACATATAGCCTACAATATCTCACTGCACAGACTAAATGCATGCAAATAAAAAACTCTTTTGTTTTTTCCTCGCTTATTAGACTGTGGAATACCTTGGAACAAACACATTGAGGAAGTCCGTTAGTCAATGTGTTTGTAGAGGTAACATTCAAGAAAAGTGTGGTAATAAATGGGAAGCTGGTGGACCAAAATGGCAGACACTGAGACAAAAGGTTTCAAAGAAGGCAGATTGTAGGTTTGAAGATGTTTTGTTCCTCATCCAGGGGACTTTGTCAAGTCAACAATTTGACAAAGTCCGAGGCCTTCTTTAAAACCTTTTTTTTAGTCAGTAATCTCAAAATAACACTAAATGTAATCAAATTATGGGAATTAGGCATTTACAGTTCCATAGTTTCTTTCTGAACAACAAATCTTGTATAAATGCTTGTGAAATATTTGTTAAAATATTGTTATATTGTTCATATATATATATATATATATATATATATATATATATATATATATATATTTCTTTTTTATTTTATTTATATATATATTTCTTTTTTATTTTATTTATATATATATTTCTTTTTTATTTTATTTATATATATATTTCTTTTTTATTTTATTTATATATATATATATATTTCTTTTTATTTATATATATATATATTTCTTTTTTATTTTATTTATATATATATATATATATTATTTTTTTTTTTTTTTCTAGTGAACTTGAAAAAGGAATTCCCACTGTAATGTCTTTTTTTTCATTGTGGTAGATTCTCTGGAAAGGAGGGGCTTGAGTTATAAATTACAATTGGCAATGTAAACTAAAAACTCCATACTACACCATAAATCCCTACAACAACAGCAGCTGGCTGTCATCTACAGAATCAGTGGTACCTGGTGTAGCGTAGCAAAACCAAGGAATAATGTACAAATGAACCTCCAGAAAATGAAGACCGTTGAAACAAAAGATTCTACATTATAGGTTTTGGCCTGGCCTTTACTTTTCCACTTTTTGAAACAACAGATACAGAAATAAATCAACCATTTGTGAGATATATCTAAGTACTTGTATTGGCTTAGAAGAAATGTTTAATGTTTTATGGCCTGCTTGCCCAGAGGTGATTTTAATCTGGAAGTTCATACATTTAAAGAATAAACACTCTAAATAAAAGTAAAATATTCCTGACAGTAAATTTTTGCAAACTCAAAGAAGCATGGAGCTTGTGTTGCAGACACTGAAGTCTGTCCAAAGACAGTTCTACAGATCTGTGCCTGCAGGCCCGGATAATGCCAGTGCCGATTGAAATCTTGACTCAAATCCAAGCCCTGTTTGAAGTTGCTGCCCTTCTCATCGTGTTAGCATTTTTTTCAGTGGGTTGCAGGTGTCTGGTCATGATACCGCCTGGATACGCGAACACAGATAAAATGAACTATTACCCACAATTTGATTGAACTGTCAGCTTCGGCTCTCTCCAAATTTTGACAAACCTGACAGCACTGCATCTATTTTTCGCTCTATTTTATGTCCCAACAATGGTCTCTCACAGTAATAGCCTCGGGAATATAATAAAAACAAGGTTGATTCCCTTGCCCTCTATTATCTAGTCATTATGAAAACATGATTTAGGAGCCATGCTGTTCTTGTGCAGAGATCATTTCTGTCTTCTGTGTCTGACACTCATGAAACTACTTGAGGTTAACTATTTTCCAGTTCAACCCACGCTGCTGCATTTATGTTAATTCAATCAGAATGTTTTTAAATAGGATCTGATTGCACAATAAAATAAGGGTCTAAGTTGTTTTTCGACACAGATGGATATGGTATTGTGTTTATAATCAAAAGAAATTTGTGTTTAAAGTTCAAAAAGGGAAATGTTAATACCTTATTATAGCTCAGTATCTTATAGTATCACTATGTGCAATTTTAGACTATAACGTCAAGAAATCTGAATCTAGTAGAATGCATTGAGCTGTAATTTTGAGAATATCTACTCACAATAAAAGCCTAAATGATTAAGACTAATTATTAATGGCTATGTTACTGTTATTCTTCTTTAAAGAGCCATGTGGGCTATCTAAAAAAAAAGTTCATAAATTGAAGCTAATGCTAGAATTTTGGTGTACACTTGGATAACGGGACTGTTGGTGCTACAGATGGAGGCTATCAATAAATCAGAGACAAAGATCAATCCACTTTGAAATTTACGTTTAGAATGTGCCTATATAAAGAAATATTTATGATTTACATTAAATTAATTTATGAATTATGAACATTTAACTAAAGTCTTGTCTGGTTCAGCTGGCAAAGCACTGGGCTCCCTGATTAATAAATAAAAAATATGTAAAATAAATTAAATGATTCTGCTGGGATTTGGGTTTTTTAACAAAGATCAACTCTGGATGCTGTGCAAAACAGCAATACACTGTTTTCCTGGAGTTCAAGTTTGGTCCGTCTCTAGCCATTCCAGGCAATATGGATTGGATTTCTTGTTCAATTCAAAGAAAATGTGAAATGTTCAAACTGTGGAATCTTATCATCAATATGTCTGAGAACAGAATCACTAAGAAGGTCTTCAACTGGAGTAAAACAGGTTCTCCATGGGCTGTAGAGCTGGTTTAACTGGTGATATCAAAAAGCCTGGGCTTGTGTTTCAAGCATAACTCAATAATAAATAAATCAGAATATGACTGGCTATCTTGTTTGTTGTTTGCAACATAAGCATAGAAACAAACAAACGGAAAGTGGTGCAACTCTACTTTAGGCAAACACTGCGATGAAAGCAGGATTTGATATTGGCTTTTTTTTTTTACTATTAGAGGATGCGCCACAGACAGTTGGATGGTATTTATTAAAGACAGCAGCTTGTTTTTGGCTGAGACGAGCCATAACTCAGAGCTGGAGCTGTAGTCATAAAAAAAAAAAAATCTTGAGACAAACATCTTTAGCCATGTTGAATGGCAACGGTCAAACTTTGGTATTGTGTCAATGTGAATTTAGTGCAAAAGATGAACAAGCAGTTTACTCTTTCTCAAATTGCTAATTTAAGAAAGTTTCCATAAGGATGACTAGTTGAGGTTACAACTCCCACTCTCCTGCAGCTCGAGGGCCAGACAGCTCCATTCATCTTCATTGCCTGGTGCTCTTTTTTTTCCATCCCTTCATCTGTAAACATCACAGTAAATATGGACCCCCCCCCCTGAGAGAGAATTGATTTTTACAATCTGCAAACCTTTATACAGGGGTCTCCCAAGTACAAAAAGAAATGTTCTGGCTATTAGTGATTTATCCCATGTAATACATACTGACGGAAGGTCAGGCTTTTGAAGGTTGTGAGTATGAATGCCAAGGGTAGATTATACTCATATGGTCTTTAAACTAAACGGAGAGTTATTGTCAGAAGATGTTACAAAAATATTTTTTTTGTTTTGATTGAATGAAGTCAATTCCTTTTGACATAAAGCTTAGGACCAATTATATGCACTTTTTATTCACTATATTTAATTTTATTTGCACCAGTTGCATACTAAGACCCAATCACCTACCCCTTCGCTTTAACCCTACCCCTTGGCCCTCCAAAGGAAGGGGAAAGGAGTGGGGCTATGATTATACCCATAAGAACTGGGACACCACTTCCCCTGTAGATGCAAGAATGTATCATAAGATCCACAGTAACATATGGTCTATAAAATATGTTATATAACGTTTTAATAATGTAGTCTTATATAGTTTATAATATTAATTATAATACATAAGATAACATTACAATAAGGTCTAATAATACATTTGTGGGTATATGTTATCATCATACAGTGTATGAAAGGTTTTTAGTATCTTGACTTGTTCTGAACAGTATCAGCTGCTGTTTCCTCAGTCCCTGCTCACAGACATAAGACACAAAGATGAGAAATGTTGCACTGAAATGAATAGGACTGTCCGTTTACAGGGCTTTGACACTGAGACAGTGGACAGTACCTGGATGTTCACCTGAACATTAAACTGGACTGGTCCCACCAGCACCCTGTGCAAGAAGGGTCAGAGTTCCATCTGAAGAGACTGAGGTCATTCAAGGGGTGCAGGGCTCTCTAAAGGACATCTTATGACTCTTTGGTAGCCTCCGCTATCCACTACGCTGTGGTCTGCGGTGGGGCAGATAGTACAGACAGGAACACGGGACAGGAAGATTTTGACTTTCCCATCCCCTACCCACCTGAGTTTATGTTTTAAATAGGATAAAATGTTCCAAACAGTAAACATAAAAACATGTAAATACATCCATCCAAAAGTGTTAAACTTTCCACAGCAGGAGGTTTGAAGAAGCTGTAAACTGCGTCATAAACATAGCAAACATCTCCCCAGGAAGCACAGCACTCCAGCCACGTTGGTTGGATAAGAAGTGTATACTGTAGGCTATAAAAACATGTCATAAACCCCTTCCAACAAAGATTTATGACACGCTGTTCTCAGTCCGTTTTGTCATTTATCTGAAAGCAAGTATAAGTGAGTCCACAAGTATAGCAAACTTTAATTCCAAAGGCTTATAAATAATAAAACGTTGGGTTCTTGGCTGGTGGCATGGGCTCCGTGTGCAGTGCAGTCGTATAAAAGAAGAAGCACTTCTTTTTAAGTAGACCTTTATTAAACTCTTTCTGGAGTTATTTGATTCATGTACTATCATTAAAGGAGAAACCATGCAGACCGACACATTTTTTTTCTGATCTCTGTCTCTTCAAGTGTGAGCTGAGTGTTGGGAGATTGACAACCGCCGGCTACAACCACTCACCACTTTCCTACTGTCCCGTCCTAACGGCAGCTTCCACATGTTTTATGTAACAACTATATATATAGGACACTTCTAATTAAACTGCTGGGTCTTATATTATCAGCAGAGAACATGAAGTTAAGATATTTACAGAGGCTATTTTCAATTTGATTTCAGAACCACAATGATCTCTGTCAGCACTAGCAATTCAAGCTAGGTTCTACGTTTCAGTATATTTGATCTGTCTTAGTCCTGCAATTACCTGGGCATTGTCCAGGCTGTCCATCGCTTTAAATAAAAAGTTTGAATAAGCTCAAGTTTCTTGTACTCCACAGTGAAAACAGTCCACAGGGCATGTCTTTTACTAGATGCACTGTATTTTCAGGGACTTTGTGTCCAGGCCCTCGTCAAGGCCCCTATCTACTGCAAATCTATTGACAATTTTATCATTCAAGCCTCTCTTCAAAAACAGATTCATGACATAAATTAAACTCGGTGCGGCGCAGACACAGCATAAATAGCAAAAATGCAGGTGACACCATTTAAGGTAATTGCCTTTGCACCTGGCAAAGCAATGGGGCATTTTCACAGGAACAAATCAGCATGCAGCTCAAGTGAAGTGTGGCGGAAACATATGTATAGGGAGGTATCATACAGAGAATATCAAAAGATGTCTACTGAGTGCCACAGTGCATTGATGTTCATATTCATATCAACTCAGCATAGGCCTTATTATTGCCACTATTTCCTGGATGCTACTGTTACAATATCCACTTTTTCCTTTGCTCTAGTTTTATTTTTCTACTTGCTGTTTATTATTAAGCTGAGACGTCTGTATCTTCACCACAGCTGAAAATGCCTTGTTATGCTTTCCTCTCACACATCCAGGAGGATGTCTGACTTAATCCCCCGGTGTCAAGTCTCGCTGCAGTCCTACCCACAGCCTCAGCACTGACAAATCTACTAGATCACATCATGATACACTGATGACTGCAATAATGAAACACTATTCCCATGAGAGCTTTGCTAGTTCTCAAATTGTCTCCATTACAGCTGCCAATTCCTGACGATTCCCAATACACTTGCTGCCAATCTCCCCAAATGTGTTGCAGGTTGATGACTGTTGAAATATTGCCCAAAACAGAACTAATAAAAGAGTAATATGCAATGATTAGCATATATTCATAAATACCACATTATCCCTATTTATATTTGTATCTCGACATAGGAAGGAGGTTGTTGACAGCCATCTTGTATGTTCAGCTGCTGGGAGGAATTAGTCTCCGAGGACCGGATCATTTTGAGTTGAAGTAACACAGAAAAAAAAACTCAGCACAAACAATACAGCTGAGAACAACAGTCAGTGGGGTGCTAATGATGAGCTGGAATAAACATGCCACCTATCAGACATGTAAATGCATACCTGCTGAATTTTGATGATGCATAGGTTTTCACATTTGCCTGATAGTGTTGGATAGTGTTGTTTTTCTTCGAAAAGTCATACATTTTGGCAATTACCATGTCTGTCAGTCAACATGGACTTACATTTGGAGTGACTTTGCCACATGTAAAATAGAAAAAAGAAAGCAAAAGTAAAGGGTCCATCCAAAACTATACATATTTCACTATTGTAAGTGCTCTAAATTGTGCACACTTTTCAGGGTTTGGAAAAGGATTACCCTGGCAAAAGTAAAAGTACAAAAGAGGCCTGTTAAATAAACCAAAGAGCACTTTGCAATGACATTAAGCCATATCAGCTAATAAAGTAAACCGTGCTCTGACCCAAGTCCGCATGGGTCAACTGGCTCTAGTGTGACTGTGGCTTACTGGATTATAAATTGCTAAAAATGTTTCAACCCTGCCCTCAACCTGGAACGTTGGTCAAAACTCTTCCTCAACACCACCTCAAGGCCAGAATAAACATGTAGAAGGTATACAGTAGATCCCTTATTTCTTTGTGACACACTCATACTTTACCTGTGAGCTGCCATAACATATTCCCACTGTGGTATAATGAATGAATGATAACAAAGCACTATGTGGAACGTCTCAATAACACACTGCTCTACAAAGATAAAGTGCAGTATTGGGATTTTTTGTCAAAAAATGAAGACTGAAATTGTGCTTCCTACAGGATCTCAGAGAAATTCTACCAAACAATCAGAGATTATCCACTAAATGACTTATTATAAGGATATTCTTACATAAGCCTTTAAGGGAGTCATCATATTCTGTGGGTCAAAGGTCAAATAAGTGGTGATGTATTTATTTATTTTATTTTTTTAATGATACGGTACTGCATTACTAGCATTGCACATATATTGATTGTAAAAGGCATGAGGCGGGGTACAAAAAGCCGACACTTAGAGACAGAAGCTGATGAAGAACAGTTCAAATTCATTCTCTGAGGGCAATTTAGAGTCACCTGTTCACCTGCACATGCATGTTTCTGGGCCGTGGAATAAAGCTAGGTTGCCAGGAGATGATCCACATAAGCAATAAATAAAATAAATCTAGAGATGCTCCAAGTTCCCACAATGTAAGACTGTACAAACTTATACATTGTAATTTCTGACACATATAAAGACATTCTGATACTAGGAAGTACTTCCATAGTAATTCTAGAGTATCTCTTTAGAGTTGTTTCCATAAGCCACACTTTATCTTGGCTTCACACAACCTACTATGTATGTGTGTATCCAGTCAGATGAACTTCAAAATACACGTTAGTTCCAATGGTATCCTCACATCGAGCGGACAAATTCCATTAAAGCCTGAGGATATACTTAATAGTAAAATCTATGCGGACTTCCAGAAGTACTCTGAGATCTATTTGGAGTTGTTTGTATCTTGCAGCCAATTACAACACAGATAGCTGGACAACTTTAATAAAACCACTTTTCTTCAACAAGGAATATATTTTTCCTAGCCATAAGCATATTCCTCTGATTTTCTTAAACTTATTAAACACAGCCATGGGGACATTTAGCCTTAGAAGTACTTTTGCATTTCCCAATGCGGATGTGCAGAGGTTCAGAAAAGAGCAACGCTTTATGACCAGCAAAATTTGCATGCTTTTAAATCAGCAAGCGGTTCCCAATTAGCTGCAACTGTGTGGATGTGTAGATATGAGTCGTACAGCAAGAGCCATGTGCAAAGGTATTCACTCCATATACTTAATCCAATTATTGTCTGTCTGTGTTTGTGTATCTCAGAAAAAAAGGCACATACCATATGCTGCATTTGTGGCAGATTTTGTTTAGTATTAAAACATTTAACATTTAATTAAGTCTAAAAAAAGTAGCCAGTCCCCTGTGGTAGTCTGAGCTCTGTTTCTATTAGGCCAAAGGTTTTAAGATCAGTTCTGGTGGGGATTAGACACAAACCGAGGAGGATTAGAGGAGCTATACCTAAAAGAGCCGGGGAAGAAAGCTGCTTCCTACACTGTATACAATCCTTTTATGCAGCTGTAAGTGACTAGCGGGCGGGGATTTGGGTGGATTTGACTGACTGGGTTCATCAGATGGGAGCAATTTAGGTCTGTGTTATAAAAGAGGTACTGGCCAACCAGTTTTGTCCCAAACTTTAAGCCCATTTAGGTCACTCGTCCAACTTTGTGCCAGAACTGTATCTTCAAACAACTTCAATATTCAATTCAGCCGCTCTATACACATACAGCACCTCTGTAGAGAAGTGTTCTCAAGTGAATGGGCAGATAAGATTGTGAACAGATGGCATGTCGTTGTCTTTGTGAGTAGATCAGGAATAAGAAGCTCCCAGAAGGTACATAATATCATCGGGCACTGTCTGGAATGGGCTGGAGGTGGTTTGAGGGTGGGCAAAGACATATCCAACAGGTGTTCAATAGCTTTTCGAGCTATTGCCAAGATCATTCCAACAACAACCACCCTACAAGACACACTTAAGAAAAGAGGAAACTGTGCCTTATTTATTATGGAAAATTAAAGTAATATAAGAAGAGAAAATAAAGGTATTATTCTATAGATTAAAGGATCATAACTATAGACATTTTGAATCCTAAGAAAAATGTGTGACATGGTTAATGATCTATGGGCAATAAATTGATGAGATTTTTTTGTTATTTTGGCCAATGTGCAAATGTTAAAAATATATATAAGTATTTTTAATATGATATCTTTATAGAGTAATAATTATATATCCTACCTACTCTCGTGGAAAATAGTGGCATACACATTTCTATTTGAGTTGATATATGGATTTAAAAAATAAAGACTTTGAAAAACATCCATACAGACTCCTGTCTTTGTTGCATGTCTTTTCTAATTTGTTGAACAATAATCAAATGATCACATGCCAGGTAAATACCATTTAGACTAAAATTTGTATTATTTTTATCTAAAATGTCCTAACAACTCAAAGCTTGTCCAGAGTTTGTCCAGCTTTTGCTGCATTTTCATGTGTGTCCACACTAGTGTGTTTTAGGAAGACTAAACAATGAAAATACATTTTTCTAGAAAAATCTGGTACAATAGGTGTGTTGAAGCTGATCTGCAGTGCACACCTGTTACATTTGTGTCCGACTTGCTCTGACCTCACAAGTGCAAAAGTGCATCAAACCAAGCGCAACTGTCTCAGCCCTGATTGGGTTTGAGAGTTGATTAAAAACATGCCAACACTACACTGCCCTCTCTCCACAGGACCCCCCATTCACTCAGCCCCCTCTCCTCCACCATCAATGTTTTTTCTGTTAAATCCAGATGAACCATACACAACTGATAAAAACTGCTTGACATTCATACAAAATACCATGTCTAAAATATGTATTGGAGAAACTGGAAGAACGTTAAAGCACTAATTTAACCTCACTTTTATTGCACATTGTTATCTTATGGTTTTGTTAAAGTCATAATAAGCAGGATTTCCAAAAGAAACTCTGTGATCACACGACGCACCCTCTGTTTTAGTGCTAATCTGTGATGAACCCGAGACCTGCTGTACAGTTTTGCTCCATTTTCTTTTGATCTGTAAGCCATGATTGGCTGAGAGCTACAAATCCCAAAACCTCCCTGAACAAGAGAAAAACTGTGGAAAAAAACAGTTGGTTTACAGACTCTCATCTCAACATTGTTTTGGGGTGTTACAGGTGTCCAGGAAGATGATGAGAATTCTGCATCTTCTACTTTTAAACTTTTAAAATGTGTGGAAAAAAACAAATCTATTGATCAACTAGTCCCTAACTTTCAAATCACTATCAACAACAACATAAAGACTAACAACACATGTTATATTTACCGTAAATATTTATAAAATCTATTTCTCAATGACAGAATTGAACTTTGAAGGCTTGGACATACTGAGTAATGTGAGTAACATTGCTGCCATATTAATAATAGTATGCATTAAATATATTTGGTAAATATATCCATGCAAAAATATTGGTTTTATTGTTCATGATTATGGAAATCCCACAGAATCATTTCTAATCAATTTTCATTTTGTTAGATTTCCTAGTATTTAAAATTGGTGAGTTGTCTTTGCATCTCACTTTTATAGACTGTCCAATCATAAACTACTATTTTGTCCCAATCAGTGACATAATTATTAGTGTGCAATATAAATAACAAAGGGGGAGATACCCCCGATGTACGCCAGTGTGCATGGTGATTATGACACATAGTAGACTGTTCAACTCATTTGCATTTCTTTTGCTGAACCCATTCTGGTCAGCCATTGCTCATCTTGCAATGAATATAGAAAGAATCTATTTGAACATCCATTTTTAACAAGATGAGGGGAACATAAGATTACACCAGTCTGTCTTGAAAAGGGAGCTCTGTCTTTTTAAGGCACAAATGAAAGTGAGAGAAACCCTCTGACAAGGATGCGTTCTGCTTTTCACAGCCTGAGGCCTTGTTCAATTGATTCAAACAGGCAGGAAATCCAAGGGGTGAGCGGGGACAAACAGACAATTCAAGAGGGAGAAGAAGAGTACATCTGAGGTCAAACCAAGATGACGGGAAATTGGGAAAGTATCCAAGTCTGGGTAGAAAGTGGAAGAAAAAGGTAAAAATTGGTCTTTCATGGCAAAAAGTTCAATTTTTGGGGGAGAGTGTCTGGCAGAAAATAAACATATTACGGGAGTGAAATTCAAAAGGTGCCTTTGAAGTGCAACATTTGGAGGGATGTAACTGCGTGATTCTTACATTTCCTCGTAGGCTGCAACATCAGTTATATGAGTGACAGTGAATTCTTCTGGTGAGATAAATTCACAGGTGAGCGAGCAAAGCAATTTACTCCCACAGAGATGAAATGGTCAGCTGTCACACCGGATGAAAAGATACAACTTTCAAAGTATTTTTGCCACTTTTTTTAATGACACAAATTATGTAGTCGTCAAATAATGACATGTCTTTTTGAGGGAACAGACAGTTTCTGGCTCTAGCTCATTTGCATTGTTGTAAAAAATGATGGCTTGTGTTTTGCTTAATCATAGTATGACTAATCTGTGTTTAAAGAAGTTTCTATTTCTTCACAAATTAAAACAAGGATACGTTTTTCAGCATGGCAGCATCTGGTCATTGTGCCTTCTTACCCTTTTTTTCTTAATGATGCACAAGGAGAGTGATGACACAATTTAATAACAGTTACCTTAAGATGTTATCTAGGCTTTATTATTAAGGATAGATGAGCATGTTGAGCTTGTACCAGCAAGCTTAGGTCAATCACATTCTTGCATAATGGACCGATCCTATTGGCTGCTGGTCTACACGGCATGTCAACACAGAAACAACGGTGGCAAAAGTGTTAATGCTGCTTGCACAGAGAAACAGCTACAAAAATACAATAAAATAAATGAAAAAAAAAAAAGTAATAACGGTGAGAATGCATCAGTCTAACAATTAAGTGAGAGCTAGACGTTTAAGGTAAGCGCTAGGGATGGTATTATCACAGCATTAACTCAACAGTACAATGTTTACAGCAGTATTGTGAGTGTGAAACAACAAAACAAATGATACGTTAATCCTCAACCAGTCATTGGGACAATAATTATTTTCATATTCCAAAATATTAAAACAATGATTTGTATCTTTGGGCTTAAATTAGGAAAGTCATGAACAGAAATAGCTATTGTTTTATAACTAGGGTTTTACTTTAAGGATTTTAAAGCACTTGTCCATTGGACAAACCAACAGAAGTAATGTGACTTCTGTTGGTTATTTAGGCATGAATTAAACTGTACTGTATGTGATTATGGGTCATTAAAATGCATGGCCTAACTAAGTATCAAATTATTTGAAAGTAGCTTACATGTTATTGTATGTATATGTATATGTCATTATTGGTTTACATAATTGTATATAATATCATTTGGTTTGTGTCCGTGGGGACCCGAATGTGGTTGTAGCCCATTGGCCCCCACCTTACTTGTTCTGGCCCTGCATTAATGTTCAGAAATAACATCTGCTAAGCACTGCTAAGGAAGTCAATCTACCGATCAAACTGTTGTTTACACCCCTCTGTTTTTTTTGCTGGACACAACGTGTACTTTTTTTATTTTTATTTTGAATGTTCGCTCTTCAAACGGAACAGTCTGTGGTGACAGAGAATGAGAGAACAAAGCAGGACAGTGCAGGGCTAAAACTGAATAGTTTTAACATTATGTTAGTTGATGTGGGACAAGGCATTTTCCCTTTTTCCTAATCATTAACAAATCAAACTTTATTTGTAAAGCAATTTTCATACTAAGATTGTAGCAAAAAAGTCTCTTGCATGATTAAAAACAACAAAAATCTTACCCATCCACACAATCCAACATAAACAGATCACCATTCACCCACACCTACATAAGCACGCACGCACGCACACATACATTAAAACAATGGCTGAGCACAGAGGAGCCAATAAAGAAGCACTATCAGCAGGAGCTGTCTGCACCAGGGGAAGCCCACCAGCCACCAGGACACTGCCACAGGGCCCTAGTGCAGTGCACCAGGCCGTCCCAGACCAGCACAGTCCAGCTGAGGAACCGATGGGACAGCATCAAGCAGGCACAGCCAGTAAATAAAAAGAGCTCCCGCCAAGGAAACACTGGGAAATGCTATAACCATAGAACTAGTCAGTAAACGCTAAAAAGTGCAGCTTAAAAACTAAAATAGTGTCAAACTAATTTTCCTAAAATAACTAATACATAAATAAATAAGGACCTAAAATAATATACAATATATATTAATCAAAAGCCAAATTAAAAAGGTGGGTCTTGAGCCTGCTCTTAAAAACTTTGAACTAGTCATTAACGTGCACTAACACTTACTTTATTTAGCTGCTTATAGCTTCTGTGCCTTTGTAGAGAACAGACATGTCATCGTAGAGAATAGGTAGACTAATATATATTTATGACAGGGTTTTATACTTTGACTCCAAGTATCCAGTAGTCTGCTGGAATAAAAACAAATTTTTTTTTGCCCGGAAAACAATTTAAAATTGTCACAAGAACACTATCAAGACACTTTAGCTCTTGCGATATCACAATATTGTCAATACCGTTACAGCCATAATAAGCGCATCACTTGATGTATGTGGGGGGAGTGGTGGGTGTTGGTTGGGAGCGTGATGTAGGAGTTTTTTTGTGAGCCTACAAAAGATGCTGCTCCAAAAGCCTAGGGACTTCCCAATAACTTCTCCCCTTTAAGCTACTGATTAACCTTGTTCAGCCAGGACCGCTCAAATCAATACTAAACAAATTGACATTGCTTCAAGTAAATGCTCTTTAGTTTAAATTTGGCATGAGCATCTGTTCTGGGACCTCCCTGTCCTTCCAGTGGCATCTCTAAGGCTGGGACAGCAAGAAGAGCGCCCACAATGAATAAAGCAAGAGCATCAATGACAACTAATATGACATTGAGTCTGTGCATTAAAGGGTGGGTCTGGCTAAATATTGCAAATGATGTGCCTTTAGAGTTCAGCAAGGTTAGCATTTTTATTTATATGTTTTCTTTATTTAAATTATATAATCCACATAACATTTGGTATTTATTGTATTGTTGTATGAAGTGGCCTGGTGTGGCATCCTGATGCATTTCTTATGAGATAGTGTGCAGTTATAGTGAAGAGATTCTGATTTATCTTTCTACCATTTAGTTAAGATTAACCAATTTCCCAACACCGTTATTAAGATGCACAATGGACCTTATTATGATGAGAATTTGTAAAGCTGGAAGTGGGGGAACACAGAGAGAGTATTTAGGGGAAGTATTGCACCAGCATCAAGAAGGAATAAAGGTAAAGGAACATATAGTATTCTGTTATGAAGACTATGGATTTTTGTGTCTTAATATGCCATTTTAACTAATCCGCAAATTATACTGACTAAGTTATAAATCAGAATTAAACATGTTTAAAAAAAGGCCACATGAACTTTAAGTTTAAGAAACTTTTCCTGAAAAACAAAGAGGGGTTGGATCCAGTCAAATAGGTCCCAGTCCAGTACTCTGGTACCAATTTAGATGTGGTGCAGGGGGAGGATGGTCCAACTACAGGTTCCTTATCGGTGGGTACGCAGGTGAAGCAGAAAAGAGTCTGTCTCGTCTGAGTCTAGCTGTAGATGTTTAATTTTGTTGGCAAAGTTCTGTGAGTTGATACTATGGTGTTGCGAGTGACCTACCAATGGAGCCAAGATGGTGGTCATGTGTTTGGCAAGACTGAATCTGTGCGGCTCACAAGGGGTCGTAGTGGATTTTCTTCCTTGTGAATTTTGGGTAAGCCATTGGTGTTTGTGTTTACAGGATACAGACTGTGGTACTGAAGTAGATCAATGACTTGGTCCTCCTCTGCAGACAGTTGAACTCAGAATTGACCATTTCTCCTGGATAAGTACATCTCTTCTTAAGTAAACTAAGTCTAGATTCCTTTGCTTGAACCTTTTCTTCAAAATGACCTGGATGACCGAGAACCTTCACAGACAATACTACATGTCAAATATTTAGTGTTAAATGTCATATTTTTTATTTATTTTTTTCATTTTTTCCATCTACAGCTTTAGAGTCTCTGGACATGAAAATGCTTAATATTCCAGAACTGACTGAATAATAAACACCCCACATTAGGTTTTATAATGTGGTGCAATGTGCCAGTGTAGGCAGAGATTTATGTATTGCATGTGTGAAGTTACAAAAATGGATTAGATCAACCAAAGCTAACATCCCTTAAACTGAGCATATGTTCCATATTAATATTTCATGAGCACACTGTACATTCACCATGTGGTCCGGATACATTTAGCCTCTCCTGCTCCCAGGCCGGACATAATTCCCCTCAAGGTCAAAGGTGTTGGCAGCAGAGAGGCAAGTGTTTAAAAGGGTCAGGCGCAGACCGCTAACTGGTCTCATATGTGAGGGTCTAGACCTGATCCCACTGTGATTCGTCCACTCAGACTGAAGGTCACACACAGGACAACCTCTGCACTCTGATGACTCACCTGCATCCCAAGTGGGAACGGGCTTTAGCATTAGAAGGATAACACGTGAGGCAGAAAAATCTATTAACATAGAGTACTGTACTTCTAGAGTAATTTATAGTGCTGTGTCACTGGAGTAAAAGTCAGTCAAATTAAAATGTCTCTTACTGTGTTACAGTGATTTGGTAGCATTTTATCTCCATCTACGTGAGTGGTGAGTATTTACTGAAGGTGGAAGATATAATTCATGTTGCAGGAGCAACAGCATTACTTTTGGACAGTTCTGTGCACCGTGAGTTGTTCTATTTGGATATTTTAATGGTATGTAATGCCATTTTACAAAAACAAAATTTAACATTCTGTAAATAACTTTCTTCCTAAATTACACCAGCGTATAAGATAAGGCCTGTGTGTGATATTTATGAGAAATGGGATTGTACAAGCAACCTTTAGAGAACAAGTTTACAAAATGAAGCAAAGGTTAAAGCAAAAGCATCTTGACTCAGTTTTCAAGGTGAAGACGTTTTGTCTTTAATTCCAAGAGACTTTCTCAGTTCTGAGATCAGCTGGTACGAGAACTGAGCGTCTAGCTCTAGAGGGAGGAGCTTGACCTGGAGGGAGGAGCTTGACCTGAAACTAGACCTGATGGGACCAGGCTGTTCTGGTCACATACTCTTTAACTCTGAAAGGACAGTGTGACTCCTGATGTGAGTCGTTACAAAACATATTTGGCTTTAGCTTTGGTTTCATTATACTTTTGTAAATGTAAGAAACATCGTGTCTTAGACTAAACCAGGCCAGCTGTTTTGAAAGAGGAGTAAAATATTTTTTGGGGGAATTTACGAAACACTAATATTTTAGGTTGCTGAGAACACACAATTAACCCATGTTTATAAGTGGTAACATTCCAGCTCAATTTGTATGGCTACATGCATTTATCTTACAGGTATCAAGGCCCCAGAGAGCTACTGCCTAGGGCCCCCCAATATCTATACAAATGCCTTTGTATGTAAATTAAATAAAGCTAAAATAAAACAACAATCAGGCGTTTCGTCAGACCTAGCCTAAAGGTTTATCAAACAGCTGCTGTTTGGAAACTGGATTTCCTGCATTTCACCCTGGCTCTGGTTAAAACAACAAGCGAGTGGCACATTTGTATTCCATTTCCATAAATCTCATAAAGCGTTCACCTTTCTTCCTGTTTGCTCCATTTGCTTCTTCTCCACAGATGAAGTCAAAGACAGACGATACGTCTATTTCAATCATCCTCAGTGGTATTGTTGCAGCTCATTGGGCTAAAACACTTTGTCGCTATATCTCTGCCAACTGCTTTAATGGTGGAATTTGTATTCCAAAGCATAACTTGTTGTGCGAGTGTTTTCTTTTATCGCAAACAAAAGCAAATGTAACATAAAGGAAGTTCGACCTGAGAGTTTTGAGACCCCTCTCTTCAATATGCTGATAAAAGAGCTTGTACCCATTTTCCATAATGGATATGTACTATGTTCATCTGTCGTGCCATTTTGCATTTACAACTTAATGATGGAAACCATATGTTCCTCTTATTTTTTCCGTTCTGCTGTGAGCACACTGAGTTGCTTTGTTTGTGAATACCTTAAGTGCAAAGGTGCTGTAAATGTCACCTTTTCATGATGAATTCCTCCCGCGAGCTGAAATCCCATTAAGTCGTTCCCACAGGGTCGCATTTGCCATGATAGGGCCTTGAAGGACGTCAGAAGCTTGGAATCCCATAGGTCCCATGTGCAGTGTCACCTAATGATTAGTTTGTGCATATGTGTCCTCAACACTAGACAATAGAGTCCCTGCTGTGAATAATTTAGGTCTGTGGACCTCAAATTCCCCAGTTCTGACTCAGGAATACTAGACAACCTTTGAAGATGTTCTTCTCAGCACGTCATTAAAGATCTGACATGTTAAAGGTCCAGAGAAGCCTACTCCTCTATGCTCCCCGCTGACATCTTTGTGATGCAGCTCAGCTTTCACTTAGAAGGTTTAGCAGGGGTCGGAAGTACATTGCCTTCTTATTACAAATATATTTTTGCTTCCAAAAACAAAAAAAAAATTAAATAATTAGTAATTGAGAACAAAAACTCTGACTAACTGTATTAAAACTTTTGTCAACAAATAAAAACAAAAATAAACAGACAGAGATGGAAGAGGTAAAGTGATGTCAGACAAACACTAGCCACGGGAAGACGACTTACAATATGAAACAATGCTAACGTTTGAAAAGAAGGGGGACATATTTCATATTTGACGTCATGGAAATCAATCATTCAGAGCTATCATTACCACGAAGAACACAACGTACCTGAAACGACATTTGCAGGCAAGCCATCCTGACCATTCATTCCAAGCTGGACTGAGACTTTGGTAATGAGCTAGTGCTGTGTTTGTGAACGAACATAAGACCCATCGTTGTCGGGTGAAGTTAATTTAATGGAAATACTACTAACCTGTTACGGCCATTCAGGTAAAATTGATTTTATAATTTTGTTTTTATAATAAAATAAATGCATTACCCTTTTTATTTAAGTTGAGTAAATCTAGTGTAGATATAGTAAAGACTAAATTCTTATGATATGTAGTCAACTAAAACTAGACTAAAACTAATAAGAAATAAATTACAAAAATATGACTAAAAATTGCATTTTTGTCAAAAGACTAAAACTAAATTAAAATTTCTTATCAAAGCCCAACCTGCAGCTCAGACAGCACAGGTTACAAAAAAAACTCTAAAAAAAAGTAAAGACAGATGCTTTTGTGAAAATATCAACTGTAAAAAGACCTGTGTTCTTCTTGACAGAGCCTTAATAACCCATAGTAAGTTTGCATTATTGCTACAGAAAAGCACCACATTGGTATTGAACATAAACAGCTGCACACACACAGCCTGGTATTGAGCAAAAAAGGATGTAAGGACCATATTCACTTCAAGACTTTCCTCACAGTGATTGAGCACCGGCTGGTCAGGCTAATGCAGACACCTTATACTGTGTGCTGAGCTGTCCCATTTATGCTCAACCCACCTTTAACAGTCTCACTTTTGTCACACCTCTGCTACTGTTATTTCCTGAGCTGTAAAATAGAGGGCCACTTTACACGCCTTTTACTGGCACTACACCTTTATTGGAAGATGTGAGGTGTAAGAAAAACAGGTACATCCTGCAATTAAAAGAGAGCATAAAGTGAGCTAGAAGTGCTCCCAGACACACTGTCATAAAAGGGTTATTAGACGTTTGGATCGTTGGGAATTCTAAATAAACTATTCACATGCTGCAGGCAAGATCAGCTTTTGTTGTGCCAGTTTTGTAATAGCCATTATGTAAATCGACTTTTGTAGAAGAAAAATATTTTTTCACAGTTTTTACACAAACTGTGAAAGAAGAATGAGGAATAAAGTCCAGAGCGGATCCATTTCTTATTCATCCTGTTCTGTCTCTGTGTTGGTGACATAGATTATGTTGCCCCTAGTGGCCTGAGGGAGCCTGACATCCACTTCAATCCGGCATCATCCTCTTAATAGTGGCATCCGCTGTTTGTAAATTCTAATTTCTATGGAGTATCTGTTTTTTCTTGCATATATTTTATATTATTTGTTAAGTTTGATAATGATTTAGAGTATTTTCTATGTAATGTGTAAAGCACTTTTTTTGTTAAGTAAGCTTGGACAACAACCTATTTGTAACAGTATTATTTGTCTTGTTTGGTTTGTAGTTTCACAAAAAAGGAGTTAGAAAAGGTAAAGAAAAAGGAAAAAGGAAGAATAAAGATGCTGTTGACAGTAGCTAGAATTCTGCTCTTTTTTTGTACAAAGATGGAAGGACAGCATTTTTGGAGTAAAGCTTTTAGTCTTGTGTTTGAAAATGTACCGAGGTGTCTGAGAAAAAGAAATGCCTCAAGCTTTTACACCTTTTACTGCACAGCCCAGCAAGATTATTGCGGGTGCAGTGGTTAGCACGCTCACCTCTCAGCAAGAGGGTTCAGGGTTTAAAGGGTCGGATGGGACCTTGCTGCGTGGAGTTTGCAGGTTTGTTCTCCTCGTGCACATGTGGGTTTCCTCTAGGTACTCCGGTTTCCCCATGGATAAAAAAAAAAAAACAAAAAAACGTAAATAATGCATTTATATTTTGCCCACAACTTCATTTCCTTTGCTTCTATGTAATAGGAATTGTATGATTACTGACAAAGACAATCCGCCCTATTTTTAGTAAAAATCAGACATGTTTGCCAGATGTAAAATAATTCAGTGCCAAAAACAGGAAATGTGAAGCCACAGAAAAATGAACTGTTAAAATATCTGTCAGTTGCATGCAATGTGTTAAATTGTGTCAAGACGGTTAAACAAAATGAAACAGTTAATATTCACCCGTTGTGGGCAGCGATCTTTGTTAAGTTTGCCTCACAACCTCCGGTGAAGCCGTTTTACATAGGGTTACTGTTGAGCCCAGTGCAGCAGTTTAACTACTTTTTTAAGAGAACAGGATCTCTCAGAATAAAATAAATAAATCATTGGAAGTGTTTACATTTTGTGGCATTGTGTGGCCATTTGAGAGAGGCTTGGAGTGAAGTTAAGCCAGTAATACCCAGTTAACACCTGTTACTATGAAGCTATCACTTGTGTGTGTGCCTCTCTTTACTTCTAAACTGTTAGCTTAGCTTAGTGTTAAGGCTGCATGTGAATGACAGCCCGGGTAGACTTGTGCTGTTATAAGCAAGAGAAAGACTGAACTAGCTGACAAATTACCAACTTTACCACTGTCCAAGTACTGGTAGGCTCTCATATACAAACCATCAACCCCGAGTGTCCAAATTAAAAATATCACTGTTCATAATCCGAGACCACCTTCTCATATTGTCTACCCACTGGTGAAACAAACTTATTCCATTTGCGTTCCTTAGTGAATTGTTGGTTTCCTCCCATGTTATTCTACCAACAATCTCCATGTTGAAACAAAGAGAGTTAAACATTTAGTACATAGAACCCAGTTAAAGTTCTTGAACTTCTTTACAGCGGCCAGAATGAGCAGTGATAAAGAGGAAGACATTCATGTTTCTTTTCAATACACAATGACATTTAGAACTATATAATGAATAACTTGCAAATTAAACTCATTATGTGACCTATTTCCACTGGGGTTATTCAAAGACAAAAGCATGTCCCTGCAGTACCGTATGCTGTGGAAATGTGTGCTCTTTCTTTTTTGTGTGTTACAAATTTTTGTGGCAGAGTGGTTAGCACTCCTGCCTCACAGCAGAAAGGTCGTGAGTTCAAAACCCGGCCGGCTCAAATATTCTCGGCCAACTCCGGTCTTTCTGTGAGGAGTCTGTATGTCCTCTGAGTTTTACCGTGGGTTCTCTCTGGGTACTCCAGCTTCCTCCCACTGTTCAAAGACATGCATGTATAGTTTAATCAGCAACTCTAAAGTGTCTCTAGTGAATGAATGTGAGAGTGAATGGTTGTCTGTCACTGTCTGTCTCTATATGTCAGCCCTGTGACTAACTGGCCACTGTCCAGGGTGTACCCGCCTCAGGCCCAAAGCTGCTGGGATAGGCTCCAGTCACCCGCAACTCCTAAAGGGACAAAGTGTTTACAGGCATTCATTTCACCATTTTCCCAACTGGAACACTAGTACATGTACAGAAGTACTCATTTGTTCCTATAAAGCAGAGATTAAAATGATCCTATCAGAATCAACTTTATGTACCTGGTACATATGGGACATGTACATTTAATAAAAGAAATCTCATTACCAGTTTTGCTTACCCCATTCTAAAAGTGCTCTTTGAAATGCAATCAACATATGCTAAAATAATCTTGAAATGTTTCCTTGGCAACCAGGGCAACTCAAATCAAAAATTATGTAATCTACTTAAAATGCTTCCAAAAGTTAACATAAAAAATGACATAAGAAATTTCGAAGTTGTTACTCAAAGCTTCATGATCTCTCATTATGATAATAATTAAACAGCCCAAAGTGCCAAAAAGAAGCTGAAGCATAACCCATATAACCCCATGTGGGAATGCAAGGATTGACAGGCAGCCTATAGATAGCACAAACCACACGGTGATAGGAGACGTGGTATGTCAAGATAACAAATATGTTTCAAGTTTGGGATGTCAGAGTTAGATATGTAAGATGGTGCAAGCACATGTAACGATTAATGCAGCAAGAAAGCCTTTTCACATTGGACTGGCTTATGCCTAGAAAGTAGAGGGAAGGTTTGATGTTGCCTATCGTATTTGGCCGTTACTAGATGTTCTACTTTCAAAGGCTAAGTTCAACATAGCTCAGATGTCAGATTATTATTATTATGTCACCTCCTGGTGGCACCCCCTGGTGGTGGCTACCAACAGCGAATTTCATGTGATGATAAAGTTATAATAAAAATCTAAAGCAGTTTTGCACATCGTCCCATTTGCTTAGCACTGGTAGAAGATATGACCTCATTTTAGTGCACTAGAAATGATGCTTGTAATTGTGTCCTGAGGTGGACATGACATTTCAAAAGCTCTCTGTCCGGCCTAAAACTGGACGGAAGGCCACTCCCCTGGGTACACATGAGCGGGTACACATGAGCCAGAGGTTAGAATCAAATTGCGTCAAAGCTGTTCTATGTCTTGTCCTGTTTTTATTTCCTCTTAATGCAGTATTTTCTGTGACATCAAAAGGCTAACAGAGCTGGAGGGAAATCACATTGCAGTGAGAATGGGCTTATTTTTTTCCCAGCCTTGACCGAAAAGAAGAGGATGGCAAAGTCATGGGAGATTTACAAGCCTGTGTTCAGTACTCTTTAAGAGGATGCATAGGAGAATGTGCTTAATGATTTATTACCTCATGCCACAGTGGAAATCAAAATGGATTTCAGAATCTGCTCAACTCTCAAATCTAGACCGGGAGGAGTGTGATTTATGGAAGTGACATTTGCAGGCAAGCCATCCTGACCATTCATTCCAAGCTGGACTGAGACTTTGGTAATGAGCTAGTGCTGTGTTTGTGAACGAACATAAGACCCATCGTTGTCGGGTGAAGTTAATTTAATGGAAATACTACTAACCTGTTACGGCCATTCAGGTAAAATTGATTTTATAATTTTGTTTTTATAATAAAATAAATGCATTACCCTTTTTATTTAAGTTGAGTAAATCTAGTGTAGATATAGTAAAGACTAAATTCTTATGATATGTAGTCAACTAAAACTAGACTAAAACTAATAAGAAATAAATTACAAAAATATGACTAAAAATTGCATTTTTGTCAAAAGACTAAAACTAAATTAAAATTTCTTATCAAAGCCCAACCTGCAGCTCAGACAGCACAGGTTACAAAAAAAACTCTAAAAAAAAGTAAAGACAGATGCTTTTGTGAAAATATCAACTGTAAAAAGACCTGTGTTCTTCTTGACAGAGCCTTAATAACCCATAGTAAGTTTGCATTATTGCTACAGAAAAGCACCACATTGGTATTGAACATAAACAGCTGCACACACACAGCCTGGTATTGAGCAAAAAAGGATGTAAGGACCATATTCACTTCAAGACTTTCCTCACAGTGATTGAGCACCGGCTGGTCAGGCTAATGCAGACACCTTATACTGTGTGCTGAGCTGTCCCATTTATGCTCAACCCACCTTTAACAGTCTCACTTTTGTCACACCTCTGCTACTGTTATTTCCTGAGCTGTAAAATAGAGGGCCACTTTACACGCCTTTTACTGGCACTACACCTTTATTGGAAGATGTGAGGTGTAAGAAAAACAGGTACATCCTGCAATTAAAAGAGAGCATAAAGTGAGCTAGAAGTGCTCCCAGACACACTGTCATAAAAGGGTTATTAGACGTTTGGATCGTTGGGAATTCTAAATAAACTATTCACATGCTGCAGGCAAGATCAGCTTTTGTTGTGCCAGTTTTGTAATAGCCATTATGTAAATCGACTTTTTGTAGAAGAAAAATATTTTTTTTCACAGTTTTTACACAAACTGTGAAAGAAGAATGAGGAATAAAGTCCAGAGCGGATCCATTTCTTATTCATCCTGTTCTGTCTCTGTGTTGGTGACATAGATTATGTTGCCCCTAGTGGCCTGAGGGAGCCTGACATCCACTTCAATCCGGCATCATCCTCTTAATAGTGGCATCCGCTGTTTGTAAATTCTAATTTCTATGGAGTATCTGTTTTTTCTTGCATATATTTTATATTATTTGTTAAGTTTGATAATGATTTAGAGTATTTTCTATGTAATGTGTAAAGCACTTTTTTTGTTAAGTAAGCTTGGACAACAACCTATTTGTAACAGTATTATTTGTCTTGTTTGGTTTGTAGTTTCACAAAAAAGGAGTTAGAAAAGGTAAAGAAAAAGGAAAAAGGAAGAATAAAGATGCTGTTGACAGTAGCTAGAATTCTGCTCTTTTTTTGTACAAAGATGGAAGGACAGCATTTTTGGAGTAAAGCTTTTAGTCTTGTGTTTGAAAATGTACCGAGGTGTCTGAGAAAAAGAAATGCCTCAAGCTTTTACACCTTTTACTGCACAGCCCAGCAAGATTATTGCGGGTGCAGTGGTTAGCACGCTCACCTCTCAGCAAGAGGGTTCAGGGTTTAAAGGGTCGGATGGGACCTTGCTGCGTGGAGTTTGCAGGTTTGTTCTCCTCGTGCACATGTGGGTTTCCTCTAGGTACTCGGTTTCCCCATGGATAAAAAAAAAAAAAAAACAAAAACGTAAATAATGCATTTATATTTTGCCCACAACTTCATTTCCTTTGCTTCTATGTAATAGGAATTGTATGATTACTGACAAAGACAATCCGCCCTATTTTTAGTAAAAATCAGACATGTTTGCCAGATGTAAAATAATTCAGTGCCAAAAACAGGAAATGTGAAGCCACAGAAAAATGAACTGTTAAAATATCTGTCAGTTGCATGCAATGTGTTAAATTGTGTCAAGACGGTTAAACAAAATGAAACAGTTAATATTCACCCGTTGTGGGCAGCGCGATCTTTGTTAAGTTTGCCTCACAACCTCCGGTGAAGCCGTTTTACATAGGGTTACTGTTGAGCCCAGTGCAGCAGTTTAACTACTTTTTTAAGAGAACAGGATCTCTCAGAATAAAATAAATAAATCATTGGAAGTGTTTACATTTTGTGGCATTGTGTGGCCATTTGAGAGAGGCTTGGAGTGAAGTTAAGCCAGTAATACCCAGTTAACACCTGTTACTATGAAGCTATCACTTGTGTGTGTGCCTCTCTTTACTTCTAAACTGTTAGCTTAGCTTAGTGTTAAGGCTGCATGTGAATGACAGCCCGGGTAGACTTGTGCTGTTATAAGCAAGAGAAAGACTGAACTAGCTGACAAATTACCAACTTTACCACTGTCCAAGTACTGGTAGGCTCTCATATACAAACCATCAACCCCGAGTGTCCAAATTAAAAATATCACTGTTCATAATCCGAGACCACCTTCTCATATTGTCTACCCACTCGGTGAAACAAACTTATTCCATTTGCGTTCCTTAGTGAATTGTTGGTTTCCTCCCATGTTATTCTACCAACAATCTCCATGTTGAAACAAAGAGAGTTAAACATTTCGAGTACATAGAACCCAGTTAAAGTTCTTGAACTTCTTTACAGCGGCCAGAATGAGCAGTGATAAAGAGGAAGACATTCATGTTTCTTTTCAATACACAATGACATTTAGAACTATATAATGAATAACTTGCAAATTAAACTCATTATGTGACCTATTTCCACTGGGGTTATTCAAAGACAAAAGCATGTCCCTGCAGTACCGTATGCTGTGGAAATGTGTGCTCTTTCTTTTTTGTGTGTTACAAATTTTTGTGGCAGAGTGGTTAGCACTCCTGCCTCACAGCAGAAAGGTCGTGAGTTCAAAACCCGGCCGGCTCAAATATTCTCGGCCAACTCCGGTCTTTCTGTGAGGAGTCTGTATGTCCTCTGAGTTTTACCGTGGGTTCTCTCTGGGTACTCCAGCTTCCTCCCACTGTTCAAAGACATGCATGTATAGTTTAATCAGCAACTCTAAAGTGTCTCTAGTGAATGAATGTGAGAGTGAATGGTTGTCTGTCACTGTCTGTCTCTATATGTCAGCCCTGTGACTAACTGGCCACTGTCCATGGTGTACCCCGCCTCAGGCCCAAAGCTGCTGGGATAGGCTCCAGTCACCCGCAACTCCTAAAGGGACAAAGTGTTTACAGGCATTCATTTCACCATTTTCCCAACTGGAACACTAGTACATGTACAGAAGTACTCATTTGTTCCTATAAAGCAGAGATTAAAATGATCCTATCAGAATCAACTTTATGTACCTGGTACATATGGGACATGTACATTTAATAAAAGAAATCTCATTACCAGTTTTGCTTACCCCATTCTAAAAGTGCTCTTTGAAATGCAATCAACATATGCTAAAATTATCTTGAAATGTTTCCTTGGCAACCAGGGCAACTCAAATCAAAAATTATGTAATCTACTTAAAATGCTTCCAAAAGTTAACATAAAAAATGACATAAGAAATTTCGAAGTTGTTACTCAAAGCTTCATGATCTCTCATTATGATAATAATTAAACAGCCCAAAGTGCCAAAAAGAAGCTGAAGCATAACCCATATAACCCCATGTGGGAATGCAAGGATTGACAGGCAGCCTATAGATAGCACAAACCACACGGTGATAGGAGACGTGGTATGTCAAGATAACAAATATGTTTCAAGTTTGGGATGTCAGAGTTAGATATGTAAGATGGTGCAAGCACATGTAACGATTAATGCAGCAAGAAAGCCTTTTCACATTGGACTGGCTTATGCCTAGAAAGTAGAGGGAAGGTTTGATGTTGCCTATCGTATTTGGCCGTTACTAGATGTTCTACTTTCAAAGGCTAAGTTCAACATAGCTCAGATGTCAGATTATTATTATTATGTCACCTCCTGGTGGCACCCCCTGGTGGTGGCTACCAACAGCGAATTTCATGTGATGATAAAGTTATAATAAAAATCTAAAGCAGTTTTGCACATCGTCCCATTTGCTTAGCACTGGTAGAAGATATGACCTCATTTTAGTGCACTAGAAATGATGCTTGTAATTGTGTCCTGAGGTGGACATGACATTTCAAAAGCTCTCTGTCCGGCCTAAAACTGGACGGAAGGCCACTCCCCTGGGTACACATGAGCGGGTACACATGAGCCAGAGGTTAGAATCAAATTGCGTCAAAGCTGTTCTATGTCTTGTCCTGTTTTTTATTTCCTCTTAATGCAGTATTTTCTGTGACATCAAAAGGCTAACAGAGCTGGAGGGAAATCACATTGCAGTGAGAATGGGCTTATTTTTTTCCCAGCCTTGACCGAAAAGAAGAGGATGGCAAAGTCATGGGAGATTTACAAGCCTGTGTTCAGTACTCTTTAAGAGGATGCATAGGAGAATGTGCTTAATGATTTATTACCTCATGCCACAGTGGAAATCAAAATGGATTTCAGAATCTGCTCAACTCTCAAATCTAGACCGGGAGGAGTGTGATTTATGGAAGTGACATCAGGAGCCCCATGTGTTGGCAGTGTGTCTTATCAAGCATGTGTAAAGCAGCATCTTGGCCTCATTAAACACTTTCAAGTTATGTACAGTGCAATGATTTTTTTTAAAGGTATGTGCTTAAAATAATGCTATCTGTGCAACTGTTACCTGCCTGCTCTCATTATTCTATTCTGTAACAAAGATGAATCACACATGCTTTTTCATGGAGACAGTCCAGGTTGGGCGGTGAAAACATGTAATAGAGCATATTGTTTTGTGAAATGATAAAGCTGGTGTTTTAAAGAGTTAGATCTTGTAGGGAACAATTCAGACTGCTTTACTTTCAAGAAGTGAATGGTATCAGGGCATATTTAGTATAAAAATGATTGATCTTTGATGCAACTAGACATTTGTCATTGTTTTTCTAAAGCACCAGAATCCATAGAGTTGATATAATAGTCATGTGAGGCTATGTGACATATTTCAAATCAGTGGTGACAAACTCATTTCAAAAGGCATTCTGGGAAGTGTTGGTGACTCACCTAATATGCATTACTTTTTACCACTGTTTGGGGTTATGGGGCTAGGCAAGGGAGGGCAAACAAAGGCCCGGGGGCCACATGCGGCCCGTTGGGACATTTATAAAGTATTTTATATTATTGTAGTTCTTTAAGGTCTGTTTGTAACCAACAGTACAAATCTGTGTGACATTTTGAAACATTCAGTTGCTCCAAGTTTTGTAGGGTCTTAGGTAAAGATCTCATTGCCAGTATTTGTTTCTAAAACCAGAAACAAAAACACAGTCTGAGGCCCAATATATATATAACATATAATATAAGTTCAATATTGTGAAATGTAATAATGCCGATGTTTTTTCTACCTGACAGACTATTAAAAATGGATTTATATACCAATAACAAGTCCCTTTAAATCAAATGGAGACTTGATGTTTCATAAACCAATTATAGAGGGACATTATGGTGGAACTACCACTGATCACTGTGTAAATAGTCCTCTAAAATGTTGCCAGCTGCTCTGTTGGGAGCATATAAGACAGGGAAGTATTTGGAGTGGTTTTTGCAGAGCATTGGGCAAGCACTCATCCAGTGACTTGAGAAATGCTTGTCTGACTTTATTAAACGTCTGGCGACAGAATGAAATTTCATTGTGCAGTTTATTCTGCCTCATCAGTCCATAACCGAGGCTACAGCAGAACAATATTAGTGTGTCTTTTCCATTTGCTGATAGAACATGTAAGCTGTGCAGTAATTACCACAGCACTGTTCAACCACGCCACATGACTTACTTTTCATGTGGAAAATATACAACATTGTTCCCACATGATGAGGAAATAATAACAAATACAAGTATACATTGTTTTGCAATTACCTGCACATTTTGTTGAAAATAAATGTCTATTGTCCTCATGAGAAAGTGAGATAATGAGCAGAGCTGAATGTTGAGGGAGCATCTCTATCTCACGGCTTTAACCCCCCCCCCTTTTTTTATTTTTGGCAAGAGAATGCAGGGGGATGTCTTATGTAAGGCTGACAATATTTATACAGCAATTACGCTTTGTAGCTTAGTAAAGCGGCTCATGTTTATGTAGGATGCCTCGAACGCTGTCTGTCTTTGTTTAGTAACACTGAGGAGCTGTTGCTCTACAACACAGTGAACAGCTGATGTTTGGACCTGCTGCTTTAGATGTGAGCAGAGAAAACACGGTGACTAGGAGTAGCAAGTCATAAATCCTATTTATAGTAAGTATTGTATGCTTTGGTTCTGGTAGCTTTACTTATGTCAAATGTAATATAGTATTTCTATTAAAAGATGCAATATTCCAATTCTATGTCAAATTGGAAACAGATGTTAATACAAGATGCTTTTTTTCTGTTTTTTGGCATATGTCAGTTGTTTTGAATTATTTTTTCCCCATTTTCCTTGTAATATCTGATCAATATTTTTTTGCCTAAGGGACAAACGGTAATCTTTAGCATCATTATTAAGTAATCATACCATTTTCCTTACTCCATCTGACTAGGCTATAAAGGTGTGCCCTACTGATGAGCCCACTTTTTGAAAATGGGGCTGTTGTTTATCAAGGCCTTGGCCACCAGTACAAATTTGGTGATCCTCAAGACTACAAACTAACACTAACATTTGCTAATTTTGTAATTACTTGGAACCCCCAGTCATATTTTTCTATTTTATATCTGTATGAAACTGAGATATTTTTTCCAAACACTGCACATCTTGTTAGTCACAAACAACCAAAAAGCAGAAATGACAAATAATATTTTAGCTGTTAAAAAGGGATACATTTATGTCTGGTGTGTGACTGCTCTGACCAATAACTGCTGTAATTTTACTGAAAAGGATTTATGAATAACTTTTTTACCTTTTGAATATGTGTTCTTGTAAGGTTTTGAAGATTGCTATTCAACAGTGTCACTCCCAAGTGCATCAAAAAACAACGCTTGGTCAAGGCTTGATCATGTGAACACCTATGGTAGCCCTGCAGGGACAACACAGTTTGCCAAAGGGCTGTTTACTCACATTAAAAAAAAAAAAAACAAATATAAAACTTACATTAAAAGACATTAAACCAAATGTCATAAAACAAAAGTAAAAGGCAACATCTCAAACTGAGAAAAAAGCCAAAATGTGTTCAAAGAAAATATATTAAAACAGTGTCTGATGTGCAAAGGCAGCTCATGAAACAGTTTTGGAGCACTTTTCTTGGTCTTTGTCATGAACAACAGTGACTGACCTGCAGACCTGAGAAAACATGAAGGAGCATTTGGGTGGAGAAAGTTGGACAGATAATGAGGAAAAACCAGTGAGACAATGGAAAGCAAATAAGATTATTAAAATTATATCAAAACAAAAAACTTAGCAATTTAAGTTATCCAGTGTTTAAATTGTGCTATATAAATAAAATTGCCTTGCCTTAATAATTGTTTTAAGTGGCCAAAAAGGTATGGTACTCTAATTTGTCTTGGTTAGTAATAAAAAATAAAACAAAATAAAACAGCAATATAATACATGGATGCAATACTTTTTTGCTTGCTTTATTTGTAGAGCGGTAACCAGAAGTAAATAACCTAATTACAATGACTTGATTGACAACAGCGTATATATATTTTTTTTCAAAATTTATATTATCTTCTCCTTTTTTTTGAGAAGAAAAATCTCCTTTTGTTTATATTGAATATATAGATGTATAGCATGTCTTTTCACACTTGACGTTTATTAGTGACTTGTGTAAAATGATGTATATTAATATCGGCTGTTATTTATATAATACCTGTTATTTGACATCTTGGAAATACATGTCCCTTGAGTTCAAAGGTGAAATTATTTATTAAAACATCTACAGGTTGTCAATCTAAAAAAAATAAAAATAAAATGGGTTTGGCCCAGTTGAGAACCAATATGTGATACATTTTTGCTATCTCTAGAACATAATCTAATTTCAAATATGTCCAAAATTCATAAATCCTAAAAGACTGTCTACCAATATTCTTTTTTCAAAAGAAATAGTTTTAACACAAATAGCTCTCCTCCTGCTCACAAGGCCCTTCTCGGAGTGCAGTCATACCAGCCAGAAGCTGAAAGAAAACAAGAGGTCACCAAGCCATGTTTGTGTAAAATTGTGTGAGTTCTCACAATACTAACATAAAAAAGAGAATATCTACAAGGCATGTTGAAAAAAAGCATTGAAATACGAGGGCAAACCTGGCATTGATGAAGTTGTGTCAGCCGCTCTGTTCATAATTAAGAATTCCAAAGGCAGCAATTTAGTTGTGTGCCGGCAACATTAGTTTCTAAAAGCTGCACACATTACATTTGTGCCTACCTGTATCTCTAATTGACTATTTTAAGTATGCCAACTTGCACATTAGCCTCCACAAATGCACACTTTCTGATTTCATTTCTTGAAAAGCCTAATATACTGTCATTTTTTATTAAATTTTTAATTAGATTTTTTGGGAGACAAGTGCAGTTAGAGTTTGGTAGTATACACTCTTGTATCTACCAACATATTCTAGTATTCTGGTTCTGTTTGTGGTAAAATAGAAATAAACTGACTTAACTATGTTGGGGTCATCTAGTGTAATTTCCAGAGCATTCGAAACCCTTCTTTTTCAGATACATAAGCACTGTAGCTGAAGTTTTTCTCATTTTCTTTCGGCTTCACCCAAAGCTGATGCTGCTTGTTTACACCTTCTGGGTGCAAGTGCTAAATTACCACACAGAGGCCATTATGGGACATCATCTCTGATCATGGAGAGGAGACATGGCACATTAATCACCACAAAATGCTATATAACTCACACACACACACACACACACACACACACACACACACACACACACACACACACACACACACACACGCACACACACACACACACACACCGAAGAAGCCTCACATGTAAATCCAAACTCACACAGATTTCACAAAAAGCCTTTTAGTACTGTCACTCTCTCCCCTATCACATTAAGCAAAGATTTTGGCTGTTGTGAAAATGTGGAAATGCACAGGAGCGCTTTGCAAAGGCAGCGTTATAGTGACAAATTGCTCTGGGTGGCAGTGTTTAAATCCATTTAAACACTGCCTCAAAGCCGTCAGATTTGAATGTGCATTTCATTTTCGGGACTTATTCTATTGATCTTTGTGACAATGCATTGTAACTGAGGATTTACTAATGAGGGCCAGTAAAACATACTCCAATTTTACTTGGCTGCATAATTAATGGAGTAATTGGCACAATGGATAAATGCTGAAACATCAGAAACTAACAAAATCAGGTAATTATCTCTCTCTCTGTTTCAGTTTTAAATCAGCATTTACCTCGCCATGGCCCCTGCCGTCTATGTGTGGGAACAGTATTGTACCCAAGAAATGTGCCCACACACGCTACCTTTGAAAACCACCACAGGACATCTGTCTGCAGTACGAATGTTCCTAACAAGCTACAGCACCGCGTGAATGTCCTCACTATAACTGCTGTAGGGTTTACCAGTCTTTAAAGTGTAGTTACAGTCAAGCAAGACTGATTTGTAGTCATCCAGTTTTCTGCGAAAGGTAGACGGTACATATATTGCAAAACCTCAGTCTTCTACTTCTACAGTATGTAAAACTTGAACATCTTTACACAGTGTTAAATTCCACACAGCAAATGTACAGTATAATCATTTTACTCATATCCCGGTCACTTTTATCCATACAGTCAAAAAACAATCCTGTTCATGGAGTTTTAAAGAGTACACTGATGTTTATATTTCTGTGCGGCTCAGTAGTAAATGATGCACAAACCAGGAGTTGGAGAGTTCTTTAGCTTAAGTCTTGTTGTTAATGGCTCAGTTAATTCTATTACTGCTTTGGTTAAAAGTTAATGCTATAATTTTAAAAAGTAACAGAAAATAATTTTAAATAACTCATTGTCAACAACGCTACGCGACTTTCTAAACAAAATGTAGCTCAAGGTTATGGTTTTGGTGTAATTAAAGACCTTGTGATCCATTACATGGCCACATATGTAATCATCAGTTGAAGCTTAGACTAAAGTCCCTGTCACACTCCATTCAGATTCAGTTTGTTTGCCATTTGCAGTTATAACACACATTGAAAAAAGGTGCAAGAGTTCAAAAGTGCAATGTCAACAATTAAAGACGGACGTAAAACCAAAACAGAGGTTAGCTGACAATTAATGTTGTTCACCAACAAAATCTAGCCTTTTGGTTCTCTTGCAAAATCAAACATTATAAGGGTTTTAGATCTATGTGCAAATAAAGAAAACATGAGCTGTGATTTCCACATCAGATTTGATTATTCTCAGACTGGGAGCAAACCACAAGAGCTGCAGCTTTAGAGGTACCCAGTTGTCATCTCAATGTGGCTCCAAAGTTCTGTGTCTAAAGGCTTCCATAGAAAGCATTTGCAAAAAGCAGCTACTTTAAATGAATGTCCTGTCTATTATTTGATATCCCACACCACAGCATTATCCAATCAGAGCAGCACCATGTTATTTACATTTGTAATGGTAAAAAAGTTAACTTGACAGCGCCAGATAGAACTGCACACAGAACAGTTTGTTTTACAGAACCATCTGGGAAGGCTCTCTTTGAAAGCGTTTGCAAAAGGGAGGCACCTTTGGAAACTTTTTTTAGAGTTTTATTTGTCACGTACACAGTTATCATACAGAATATACAACCAGCAGTGAAATGTAAACGCAGTGCAACATAAACATTTATACATAGATAGACACACAAAGATTGCAACTACACCAATGCAGCCATTTGTTCTGGCTCAAAGATCTTCCGGAAAATGAAATAAGGCATTGTACAAACATAGAAGACATCAAACACAACAACATCAAACATAACTGCATTTGCAGTTATAGGATAGGGATGACAGCACACGCGGTCACGTGATGGATTTTTAAAATGGCTTACACTAAGGGAGGGGGGGCAAGGGGGTGGAGTACAGGGTCAGACAGATGTAAACATGGCAGACTCTTGGTTTGGGCTTGATGTTAGGATAGAGTCAAGGCCTCAGAGAGGGCGATGATGATGTCTGTTGGAGTGAGAGTCAGTGGCCCTGGCTGGGGACGGGAAGTCTCGAGAGGATAAAATAAGACCCAGCTGCCAGCTCGGCTTCCAAGAGGGACAAGGCGTGTGTCCATTTCGTGGAGTAACCTTTCCTATCCCTTGTCAGAAATGTAATACAATACAATACAACGCAACTCAAACGGTCCGTTTTCTCGATGTTATCCCTCTTCTCTGGATGAAAACCCCTTCACATTAAGCAGCGTAGTAGCTCACAGGTCTGACTCCCGGTGTTAAAGTCCTTTCTGTATGTCCACAGTCCGTGCTGGAGGTGTCGAATCAGCTCCTCGGATTGTGCGACTTCTTGATGTAATCCTTTTAAACTGTCACTCACGTCACAGAAGCACACCTTGTCGATTCCTAGGGGTCCAGCATGCAGGTGAATCAGAGAAATGAGAGAAAAAGTACGAGACGAGACAAAACGAGACATAAAAAGCACTGCAGATAGCAGAGAGCAGGAGCAGAGGGAAGACACGTCCGCCTTGTCTAAAGTCAGGAAGTGGAAGACCTTGGTGAGTGATTGAATGACTAGTATCTGCCTACCACAAGATTTGTTTTAGCCAATCATAGCAACATTCATACATAACCAGACCAGAAGAAGAGCACAAACATTTTAACGTTAGCATCAACTCAAACATCTTTTAGCAGAGCCATGCTCAAAACAAAAAGGAGAAGAAAACTCTTGTGGAATTATTCACATTAAAAACCTGCCTCTTCCAGTTTGTGCTGCCGGTGAGCCCGTAGTTCGACTCAAGCAGTTGGCTTGGCGCAATACAAGATGGATTTACCCAAGCTTGGAAATTCCCAAATCTCACCGGAATCCAGCTGATTGCTACATCATCAAACCAAAAACATGCCCATATCTGTCAGTGCTGCCTCATAATTGGTGAACACCAGCGGTTTGAGAGGATTTTTGTGAGTTTCTGAAGCTAACTCAGGTCCAGTTTCTAGGAATGTCCAAAACTATAGGAGTTGGAAAATGCCTTCACTTCTTTCACACGTAGACAACAGCTCAAATGATTGGAAACATTGCAATTTTGCTTTAAAAACAACAACATCCTTGGTGGCTCACCTGAGCACATACCACATAATCAGGAGACCCTGTTTCGATTCAGGCTCGGCGCATTTGACCAATGTCATTTCACTCAGTCTCAATCAGTTTCCTGACTGTGACATAAAGGCAAACAGTGTTAAAATAATTAACATCTGAGCTAAAATTCTCTCCAAAATGCTATTATTAATCATTGTTAAAAACGATGTCACAATACATGAAATGTCAGTGCCAGGCCCAAATGAACTAGAATTTTTAAGGCTGATAACAAACCTCCAACTGCCAGGTATAAGAATCATATGATTATGTATTTAAAATCTTAATAAATCAGTTGGTTTTAAAAGTTGCCTTGAAAATAGATTTTCACATTTACAGGTATTGTGTTCTGGTATCTTTGTTAAAACTGCTGACTTTATGTAAAGCGATGAGAAATGAGCTTGTGATGAAGACCTTGCCTGGAGCGGTCCTGTGGATTTATGTCCTACTCCATAAATGAAAACACCCCTCCATGTGGCGACATAGCCGGGAGAAAAAAACTCTAATAGGGAGGTTGGGAGGACTAACATACAGTATGTTAATAAGGAGTTGTCACAGTCGATAACTTGGCCTTGTATTAATTATGCAGAAGCTGTGGGAGATCTGCCAACAGTCTGGAATAAACCACAGATCCACTGGGCCTAGCTAAAGTCTAGGGGTCGCCAAACTAAACTTGTGCTTTAACATTTAACTCTGTACTGAGCTACTCTGCAACAACGTCCATCACTGCAGCCACAGTTATTACCAGTCAATCTCCTAAACATGCTTGTCAAATACTAATGCGTCTGCATAATATACACATTAGCTCAATGCATTAAAGAAAATTCCCCAACAATCTATCAGAAAGGTCATTCAGATGGCATGAATAATGGATACTTGCAGGTATAAGGTTGGAGTGACTAGAAGATAGGATAAAGTGTAACATTAAGAAGTATTCTAATGGTAGTTACAGTTAACGTCTAAGGGCTTTGGTCTGGTTAATCCTTTGACAAGGATGGCTCAGTTATGTTCCTGTTGAGAGAAATTCTGGCATTACATTTGCACTAACTGCATTCTGAAATGTTCTTTGCTCTAGTTACAAGATGTCCTCAATCTCCATAGATTCCCTTTTCTACCATGCAAGGTTTTTACTAGAGACTAGACAAAGTCCCTGAAAAGCCCTCCCCAGTTGTACCTGTCGTTGTGTTCTTGGGTAAGACACTTAACCCACCTCGCCTCCAGTTTCTGTGGCACTGGTGAGAGAATGTTTGAAGTTTGGAGAGTCCGTAGGTGTGTGACTGTGGCGTGAATGAGTTATGGACTTTATTATTTATGAGTTATGGACGGATATTTATTTGTATTAAAAAAGAACTGAACTGTGAAAAGCGCGGTCTTTGATGAAAACAATGTCCCAGCCATGGTCGGTTTGCTATTGGTTCATATCATAAAAAATAACACAATCATATAAAACTTTGGGCATTATCAGCTCTGCTTTTAAAAAGAAAGATTTAAAACTGGTTTGGTGTGGGCTTCTATCGAAATATCTTGTTCTTGTGATTAATCATAATCATAACTCCTCATAAATGTCATAAAGAGTTGTGACTTTCTGTGTGGAGTTTGCATTGTTCTTGAGTGGATTTCCTCTGGGTGCTCAGGTTTTCCCCAACAACTTCAAAGCATGCTGGACGTGCCCTGGTTGTGGCTGCCACGTGGATAATAAAGAAACAATAATGATTAAAAAAAGAACATTAATCCAGGAAAAAAAGAATGCTAAATGTATACTTTATCAAACAGCTGAGTCTGCATTGCACATGCATTGTCTACAGCATTTAATAAAAGCAGAACATGTCACATTATATAATATCCCTCTGTGGAACAATGCCACTTCTGTGTCAGTGTTGGTGCCATTCACAGCGTAACACAGAAAGCAGAGTCTGATAAAGTCTATTTTCTTTACACAATGATCAAGGTGTGTAAAACCAGCATTCTTTTAGAAAACTTTTAAGTAGATATTTACAAAAGCCACTGTTTGATGTTCAAAATTTCCAAATTGGCCAACTCCTGCAGGATTCTAAGTATTTTGTGTTCTTAGAAAAGTCAATATTTTATTCAGTCTAGCACATTGCTTGACTGATTTTCTCATCAGTGTGGCATTTGTTTTATTTAAATGCATTTTCTCTGCTAATTTCAGAGCAAAGCACAAAACACATCCTTCTATAAATCTTGTCTTTTAATGTGGATGACATTTCCGTTTGATGAAACCTTTCACTCGGTGGGATCTCAGAAATAAGCTCATTGATCATTAGAAAGTAATCCCCCTTTGAATTAAGTTTCCCACTAACCACTATTCTCCACAGCTACGGGCGTTCTTTTTAGTTTCAGTGACATTTTGGAGACTGCATCAACCCCAGGTTCTCTGTGAAAGTTCACATCCCTCTGTTGGGATTTTGAAAAAGAAAAGTGTTAACCCTGCTTTGATCTAGTCTTCTTAGTAGTTAAATACCTGTTTCTACTCTGAAATATTTGAGGAAGGTGCCATCAAAAGGCTTTCTTGAAGTTGTGAAAGTTCTTTTGAGCTGAAGCAAGTCAAGACCTAACATTACCTCTAAGAAAAAATTTCCTTTTGACTTCAAATTATTATATATATGTTTTATTTTTTACCTTCTCTTAGGGCTTGTCATTAGAGTGCTAGTGTTTTTCTATCTCAAAATATAATTATATATCCTTACACCTATTAATACTCAAACAATTCTCCTTATTGTAAAGGCCACTGGAAGGACTCTAAAGCTCGACAGGTAAAGGTTAGGCTTTTTACTGCAACAGGAAGAGACCAAAATCTAACAAAGGTAGACAGACTAAATACACAAGGTGTGAGGAGACAACAAGACACAGTTGCAGGACATCAGGGCGGGGCCAGCAAACACCACAGAGGGAAAACACAAGGACAGGAAGTGTCATGGCCGAGGGCTCAGGAACAGGAAAAGACTCCAACACAGAAACCCAGACTCCAAATAAAACGCTTTTATTTAAAGACGAACATAAGAATACAACAAAATCCCAAAAAACAAAACTCTCCCAGAACAGAACAGGCAAAAATTCAGAGATAAAGAAAATACAAAAACACAACGGACTAGGAATTTTCACAAGAGACAAACGGAACAGCGCCAAGACTTACGGGTAAAACACATTAGGGCAGAGCAGGTAATCACACAGGAGGGAAAGACACCAGGAAGTCAAGCAGAGACACAGACAAGGGCAAGACATATCAAAATAAAGTCCATGAAATACAATACAACCTGGAAACAATATAAAACGGCCATAAAACCTGACAGGAAGTGACTCTGAAACAAGGGGAGAGGTTCGAGGACAGGAAAATGAACAAAATACCAGGGCTGTAACACATTACTGACACATATGCTGTCAATTTGTATTTATTCTGCCCTCTCTTTTCCTTTTTTGAACTTTCATTATGCGTAAACTTTCACACTGAAACACTGTTTTGCTTGAAGATAATAACTTGTGTCTTGTGTTAAAAATAAATTGATATACAGTGAGTAATAAAACACAGAACAATAAAAAGTGCCTGAGCATGAAATAACTTTGGCATAAGAAAGTCTATAAACCTAAAGACAAACTAGATAGGTTCCTACTTCAAGCAACATGTTCAAACTTATCTCACAAAATTGAAAGTATATTTTCATAAGTTATATCAGATAAATTGATCAGATTTTTGCATGTTCTCCTGATGTTCGCCTCGAACATGAATGAAATTATGGCAAAATTTAAAACTATACATTTTCTTATAGAAGTCAGTGGGTTGTGGACTATCAAGTCTTAAATGGTATCTTAGTTGGACTATATAGACTTAACATATATACAGAATATACAAACACCAGAATAAAAAATATAAATATACCTTTACAAGTACCAGGTCAGGTTAAATAATACACAATAAACAATACAAAGCCAGCTTATATTCACATCTAGCCACATCCTCATGTCATTGTGTCACAGTCAAATTAACAATGATGATTATATGCTATGTTAATATAGCATACTTACATGTATATGTACTTGCATACATGTATTCCAGGGCCCTCTTTTTTTAAAAGTGCCAAACTCCAGAAAGTGTGCTGGTCCTGAGCACAGTTGGGATTACCTGCATTAGTCAAATGTATGAGTGCCCCTCACAGTGCTCTTAATGGCCTAAGACAGTGATTCTCAAACTATTCTCACTAAGTACTACTTCATAGAGTGTCGAAAAACTATATATAAACGTGGATTGACAGTAAACTGCACAGAAATATACAGTTGTCCAACTCGTACCAGAGTTTAAGAAGCATATTGAAAATGATATTGAAATATATTGAAAAACCAAACAATAAACTTCATAACTTTTGTTCTTTACCAAAGTCTAACAAGATACTGTATATTTCAATATTTGAAGGATATTATGTTTTACTAATTAGCAGTATATTAATGTTTAGGCCATGATTAAATCAAGCATGTTTTTGATTTAATTTTTATTAGATACAAAAATGCTTTATAACATTTTATCCGATAAAAACCTCCACACTTTCATTGACATTTTCACTCTACATCTAACTTTAATTTTGCAATGCTTTAATCAGTTGAACATACACACTGAATACTTACAAGAATATTATGATTCAACTAGACAGCAGTGTTAGGAAGGCTTCTAATATTTTGTAAAAAAGAATACACAAAACCTCCACCAGTTTGCTAGAAGAGTAAAATCTGTGTACAGACTGATTTATCCATGTTGACTCTTTACTGCGGCTTTCCACTGCGCCCACACATCCACTTACTTACGGCCTGTCCCTGCTTGTCAGACCCCCTCGCTTAACTGGGCTTGTAAATCACGTGTACAACATCACTGGAGAAACATTTGTCACCTCCAACGCACGGCTGACTCAGCATCTCTATAACTGTCCTGGAGGAACACTGGGGCATGTGTGTTATATCAGAGGGGTCAAGAGGTCAATTTTTTAAACAGGGTGATCAAACTACCAATTCTGTTCGCCAGATGTGATGAGGTGGGCCTTTAGATCACAATATAAGAGCTTCAACCTCAGATTTAAGGGATTCAATCTAATCCTAACCCCAATAAACAAACGGTCTTCACTTTTCTCGCCAATTTACTGAAGAATTCCACTTCACTATGAACTGCAATAACACCACGGAAGGACATAAAGGAGCATATAGTGCTGTGTTATTGTATTTGCCCTCCTTAGCTTTTTTCCTTTGTTTCCTTAAAGCCGAGAATTTACAGTCTACATCCGATGCCAACAGCTGTGAAGATGTAAAAACGTTTTGTGATTATAAAACAAATAAGAAATATGCCAGAAAAACCGAAAACTTTGTATAACCTCCTTCTGAAAGATCTACAGCTCCAAGTTTTCCAAGATTTCTTCTGATGAGCTTGTACATGAAATCAGTAGGATTTGTGTTCATTCTTCATCTAAAAACAGCTCGAGCTCCTTCACACGAGTGCACTGTGCACCACTTTGAATTGTTTTTCTTCAGTAATTTCCCTGTATTTAGCACCATCTGTCTTTCCTCACATCTGACCAGTTTTCCAGTCCCTAACAATGACAAACATACTGTCCCCACCATGCTTTGCTTTACAGAGGGGGCAATGTCAGGTGAGGCTTGATGCTATCGTAGCATTTCATTTCATTTATGGCTGTATTGCTTTCTTAAGATTTTCTCCAATAATGGCTTTTTTCCAACCACTCTTCGTACAGCCCAGCTCTGTTCGAGAGGTTTAGACTGGTCCTGTGGGCAGATCCTACAGTCTGCCTTGGAGCTCTCTGCCCAGTTTAAGAGTTTTAGATGGCCGCTTTGGTGTGTTTCCCTGTTTTTTACATTTTGTAATGATGGATTAGATTGTGAATTGAGTTATACCTGATCTAACTTGATTTGTTTTACAATAAAAACTATTTAACATCTTTATAGTTGTTGCTCTTTATGTGCTGTAGGCTGACTGACAAACCTCTTAATGATCCATTTTAATTTTCAGCTGTAATGCAACAATAAAGGACAACAACAATCTGTACAACAAAACAACATGATTAAAACTCTGGTACTCACTGACAAATAAAATAAATGATAAAAATGTTGTGCGCAAGCTTGATTAAAAATATATGCATTATATGTGTCTTTTTTCTTCTTTTATTGTTCCCACAGTAGAAGTTGTTGCTAATTCTGTGTCATCTCACAGTAGCACAGGGATGTGTGGTAAGGAGGACTTGATGTTGCATGACCCAGGTACCTCGGTAACGAAGTGGGTTAGATACAGTAGACAATAGGAAATCCAATGACATAAAACGGACGACAGAGTGGTTTTAACAGACCAGCAGAAAAACCTCAGACTCTTAAGGTCACTAGCCAGGTAGTACAGATTGATAGTCTGAGTGCTAGTTTATTGGACTCTTAGGACACAATCTACATCCTCAATTCTGAGTTGGGACACTGTATTCTCTTGAATAAGTCTCAACTTCAGCCCACACACTTTTTGGTCAGTATAAATTTTATTTATTTTATGTAAGAAAATATTGTATTCTTTCTTTCCTTTGTTGGCCAAAATAAATTAAACCAAAATTTAAATAACATTTGAATTCAATATATTGCAACTCTCATAAATAATAATTGATTCACAATGGAACAAGGTTTTAGAAACAGATTTTACCATTTCATGAAAAATACTAACTCTTTTTCAATTTGATGGCAGCTCGTTTAAAATGGACAAAGGAAAATTGGAAAACTGTTCTATGGGCAGATTAATCAAAATTGTATGCACAGCATGTGCTTTGGCCCAGAGAAGATGGCGGCGTTTCACAGACAGTCGCTTCTGGAAGTGATCTGAAGCCTTTTATAATATCAGTATTTCCAATACTTACCTTGACCTTTGACCTTGTCCCTTTTACAGGTTTTTTCCAGGTTCTCTGAATCTTTTGATGAGATGATGTACTGTAAATATGAGCAAATGTTGGAAAGGTAGAATTATGATAACATGGGTTATTAAGCAGATGAACAGAGAGAGATTGGATAAAATAATACATGTATCGCATGCTTTTTTTAATGCAAGCATTATTTTTACAACTTTCATAATTTGCCAGATTTGATATCAACCATTGTGTGGTTTTGTGGTGGCACACAGAACACAGTGTACACAGTAAGTGTTTGTGCTTTCCAAGGATATATAAGTTCTTTATTATCTGTTTATACTTTAACTGACTGCAGACCTGTAAGTTGTAAGACGGCAGTCTTTGGCAAATCTTGTCACAACCATGCAATTTTTGTTGACGGGTTATGGATAAAGGTTTACAGTGTTAGTAAAGATATTTTGGGGTATTGCAGCATTTTAATAATATTTCTCTGCATTTATCGAATAATTCCACCACATTAGATGAGTATTAAAATGTGGTATATAGTTCTTTATTTAAAAAGCATATTCTTTTAGAGCAGTTGTGTTGGTAGCTCATTTCGATTTTGTGGTTAAACCACATATTATCATTTGGGAAAGTAATAAATCTTTTCCATTAAATTGATTATAGGTTTTCAGACACCTTTTTATTGAAAAAAAAACTGCAGACTTGGCAAAAATAGAAAGGTCATTCTGAAGCCAAAGCAATTTTCTATAATGAGTCCATAGCTCCATCACCGCAGACCCATGCATTAGCCATGTTAACACCCGCCTGTGGAGGGACAGTTAGCTTTTACGTAACCTTCAGGAATCTCTGGTAACCTACTGATTAAGCACATCTTTAATCCTGAAACAACCACCGTTAAATCCCGCTGGGCTGGTGCTGGTTGAGAGGCTGGTGGCTGATGTAATAAAGAGCAGGCGATGAAGTGGAAAAGCACCACGCGTCAATAGCAGTCTGCTTTTGTAATGAGACATGTTGATAGATTAAAAGCATAAAAATGGTTGTTTATGGATTTTATGTGAAAAATAACACCCTACCCTTTATGGACTTCACAACTAAATGTATAAAATATGTTTTTATTAATATTTAAATTATATCTTGATCTGACAATAATACTAATAAAATGCAATATTATGCATTCTAATTTTATTAATTCAAACAGTCATAATTCAGGCCAGGCTTTTGCCACCAATGTTAGTCTGTGTATAAAATAAAATAAAAAGATTAAAAAAAGGTAAACACTAATCAACATTAATGGCGTGTCCCAAATGAGTGGAAAAGGTGGCAAAAGTCAGTCTATACTCAAGAAAAGTATAGTCTCTGAAATGTACTTAAAAGTAAAGTATACATTATTTTTGCTGTCATTGATACACAATACATTTTTGATGTACAGTAAAACCTAGAAGAACAACTTTAATATTTGGACCTGATTTGACATCATAAAAGTTCATACATTTTTAATACTTTTAAGACCTTGGAGGTACTTATGTGGTTAATGTTGTCTTTGTGGGAAGTTTATAATTAACTATTACTTTAACACAATGGAGGTGAGTAGCCTTCGGGGCTCAAGTGCAAGTGTGCGCTAGTTAGCATTAGCTATCAAAAGCGTCTTCTTTTATGATCACATAAGCGCAGCATACCTACACACTTGTGAACATGCCCATTCTTGGCCTTCCCCTCGACCCACTTTGAGGACCATCCATGTTCCTACCAGACCGAGAATCCAGCTCAAAACCAGAGGCGACAGAGCGTTTGCTGCAGCTGCTCCTAGGCTCTGTAACAGTCTACCTCTTAAAATCAGAATTCCTCAGTATTTTTAAATCATCACTAAAGACCCTTTTGTTTGCACTAGCTTTTAGCACAAGCTGGACTTAGACTCATTTTCTTTATTTTATTATGTTAAACTTGTTTATTTTTTATGTCTTGTTTGATTTTCTTCCTAGTTTTGAGGGGACTATAAACTTCTGTGCTATATAAATACAGTTGACATTGCCCTGGAGCAACGAGAGCACACCTTGTGTAGCACATGTATCTGTCATTATGTATTTAATTGAAACCTCTAATGAAAGTCAATTGAGAGGTTGACCTGTACACCAACCAGACCCATACTGTAACACCAGATAAAAAACATCATTACTGATTAATGTAATCGATAAAACTGAAGAAAACTGCATTGATGCCTATAGCTAATACTTTCTGCTCAGTTGTTTTTGTTATTGGTGTTTTATCGGTGGATCTTGAGTCTGGCCATTAGCTCTTTCATTCTCCTCTTTCATTTTCTCCTTCAAATCTTCTGCCTGGTGTAGTTACGAGAAAAGTAGTCTGTAGCATTTAGTAATGGTTCCTATGAAATTAAATAGATTTTCTGCCCTAACCAGACCTTATTTGATTTTATGAACTGCTGATACTGTTCTTTCCTTCTCTTACTGCCTTTTTTAAGCTCAAATTGGCATGTACAAATGAAAGCAAGGCGACACAAGAATCCAAGCACTGTGTCCGGGCTAGAGGGGGCTGAATAATGTGAGGAATACTGAAGGACTTAATGAGTCACAATGGAGACTTCAGCTTGTTTCTGATTCAGCTATGATTTCTCTAAGTGTTACTGGGAAAATGAACACACAACAGCCAAGAGTGGGCTGCTCTTGGCATTGAGAGCAGAGCCTAAAAGCAGATGAAAGGTTCAGTGATGTATATGTATGTTTTCATATTGTGGGCAGCTAAAGCAGGCCGGCTGGCAGGGCTCGGCGAGTGCATCTGTTCCCGGTGTAATGAGCCTGCCCCCCCCCCTCCTTTTACACTCTCTCATCATTATCAGAGTTTAATTAGAGACATCCCTCCCCGTTGTTGCAGACAGTCACAAGAGGAAGGCCGCCATGACACAGACAATAACAAAACTGCACAGGCACAAACAGGAAGAAAACATACTCAGATGTAAACCATATCTGTGACAAAGTTCTCACACACTGATCTGATTCTTCAACATGAAATACCAGGTTTTCTCACCTCGAGTAATGAATAGTGTCTCCAGTGAAGTTGTTGGGTCCTTCATTTCAACAAACGCTGGATCGCTTAGGGGGGCCCCCTACAGGCCACGAGGCCCTAAGCAGCCACTTAGTTTGCTCAAAGGCTGCACGCTCACTAGCCCTGTTTTCGTGGTTTGTTCATTTCTGTTAGGGTCAGAGTTTGGGTATGACAGTCCATTGCGAGCTGGCCTGCCTTGTTACCATTCTTGGGGCTACCGTGTTACAAACTAATGCAAGTACTCAAATAACTTTTTGGGAGTAACAAGTAACCTAGCATGTTAGTTTTGTGAACCAAGTAATTTATTGTCTTGTTACTTTTTCAGATGGTGACGTTAGTTTAAGAGAAACTTGGCTTCATCAACAGGTCTTCTTCTCACATGAGGTTATCACTGCACTGAAAGTATAAATGAATAAAGCTCTGTCATTTTTGAGCTGCAGTATTGGCCACACACTCAGATTTAAGTTACACATGAGTGCACTAACTTTTAACTTTAACTTTAACTGTTAACGTAACGCGTTCATTTTTAAGAGCAGTAACAAACTTAAAAATGTAACACTGTTTGTTTCCCTCTTTTGTTTTGTTCTGCCAACCCTTCACCAGATTTCTATTTTTTCTCTATTTTTACTTAAAGGAGCATTACATCCAAGATCCCGAGTTTTTGTAGAGGTGTGCCACCTCTGGCGTTAGCGGTACTGCACTAATAAAGCTGGCTTTATTCATGCAGTACCAGTGTTGTGCGTGTTCACTGTGTACACGCTTGTATGAGCACAAACGAACATCAACCAAACGAGAATCTGCCGGTTTCGAGTGCCCAGGAGGCCTGTCTCTTCAATGTGTTCAAAGGATTCTTTTTCAACTTTGCCTTTGCGTTGTTTACTTTACATATGGCGGTAAATCTTGGAGTTAGAACCAGGTAAAGGAGCACACCGGAGTTTCAATCCCAAAACCTTCTCATTTGAATTTAGGGTTCTTTTTGCTGTGAATTGAAAATAATTTATATAATTATTATGAAATTATTAAATACGGCTGTAACACCGGCCAGTATCATGAATTGAATAGTCTCAATAACCAACTCGTTCTTCCCCGACCCACATAATGATTTAAATTGATATAAAGATGTGGTTGTTTTTTAAGTGTGTGCATGTACATAAATATGTGTGTGTATGTATGCATTTTTTCAAGGGACTCACACACTGGAGGTGGTAAGCTGCTGGGGCAGTCTGACCTTCATACACCAGTGCCACAGACACTGGAGGCAAGGTGGGCGAAGTGTATGAACCACCAGTCACTGCCGCCCTGATTCTAATTGTTAGTAGGAGCTTTAGTTGTAGAATAGCTAATGTTGGCCTAAAACTTTGGTTTAATAAATAAATTAGCTTTTTGTGTTGCCTTACAGTTTATTTTATTTTTTTAGATTATTCCCTTTTAGTTTAGCAACGGTTTTAACAATAGAAATCCTCTTTTTTGGAGTTGCATTAATGAAGAACAGAATTAATAGCAGTCAGTATATTTTGTGTATTTTGTGTAAGATGTTGTCAAATACCTTAACTAGCCCCATTAACAGCCGTACAAAACTTCAGGCTTGTCTGCGTCTCCACTCGGCCAAAAGGTTATGTAACTCATACTGAAAAAAAGGCATCTCCTTCTCTGTTTTCTGCTCCTATGCATGTAAGTTACATTAGTGTTAAACAGTGCCACCATCTGGCCTGGCATGAGCTGTTGTAACAGCAGCTTCTTTTAAATAAAACACCACCAATCAATTGTTATCATAAACATCAGGGTTGTTTCAAATCCATTTAGTCACAAAAATGTTATACCTTGAGTATAAAAACTGGCTTATTAAACACAACAACATTTACACGTGTTATATTTGTGACAGAAACACAACAGTAAACAGAAAATGAACTTTTTGTGTATTACCATCTTATTGTAATGTATTTGCTTTTTAAATTTGTCTACCTTCTTGTTTCCGATGCCAGAATGTAAAGCATTAATAAAAAAAAAATCAATGCAAAGACACAGCAAGGTCATTGGTGGCATTAAAAGCCGTATAATCTTTTATCAACCATGTTATAAATTCTCACTGTTTGCATCAAAGCTCTAAGTTATAGCTTGATGTTGTCAGTGAGGGGTCAAGGCCTGCAGTGGCCCCTGCCATTAATCTGGGAGCCTGCAGGTAACAGCTAAGTTGCATATTGTCACAATTCCAATACATTATTTACTAAGAGACATTAAAAAGTAATGTGTATTAATAAACAGAACCAAGGCCAGAGGGTATAGTCATATTCTACCCAGTCATAACTCTCCTCACTTTCATCAAGAAGACAAGTTGTAATATATGTATGGCCCAACACTCAAGGGCCCTTTCACTTTCCAGAGCTGCCTGTGAATCACCTCCGCAGCCACTGAAAAAGTATTATAGACTAAGCTCCAGTGGCATTAAATGTAATGAAAACCTCTTTGGCTATGTCCACACTTATACATATTTTATATTTTAAAACATGCTGAATACCTACTTTTATTTCTAGTATTAAGTCTATCTTCTAAATTTATAGACCACTATTGTAAGCCACAGGGGCCACACTCAACAACCTGATGGGGACTGCTTATTCGGTTTAGGTCTGTGGGAAATGAAAAGTAAAAAGAGAATGGCTGAAATGAAACATTAAGACCCTTTATCCATGTGTGTCTGTTTTGTGTCTTAACATGTGACCAAATGTTTTTTTTCAGATGTTATACATAATCAGCAGGATATCAACATTTTTGCATGCTAGACCTTTTGTGCCTAGTACATCTGTGTACAGAAACATGACTGCTGTTTTGGCCTATGTGTACTGTTTTTACTTTATAGAGTAGAATTTTATCTGGTGCACTTTTACAAATGAAAAGGAAATACGGTAACACTTTATTTTACACTACACCCAACACCTTGTAAATACCTCATTAAGTACAATGTAACACACTGTGTAACAAACAGTAATAACATGTAACTAGTATGTAACTAGATTGTACATACATACCTTAACCCTACCTACACTACGTAAGTACCAAGCGTCTCTCATGAAACCTCCTAAATGGTCCTCGCGTAAGGGCGCCGCCATATGGCGAAATATGGCGAAATACAGCGAAATACAGCGATATACCGCTGTCCACCAGAGGGCAGGCTCCAAAAGCGGAAATATAAGGAGAAACCCAATGGTGACTTTACAAGTGTAAAAATCATGTCTGGTACAAAAGATGGCTCCGGTCTCGAGAGCTAAGTTTTTACTGAGTGACAACTCTGAGGGGGGTGAATTTTTGATTAATATGTCCGTTTATGCTATCTGAAAACAATTGTTTTACTATGGAGTAAAAGCCGAAAATCTCGGATGTAACCGACATTTTACTGCCCTTTCATAACGACAATATCGGTGAATAGGTGAGCAATGGGCGGATTACATCCATGTTTATTTACAATCTATGGTAAATACACATATTTTCCATTACAATGTAGTGTAGTGTAAAATAAAGTGTCACCGGAAATACTTTTTATGTCAAATTTCAAACTGTGCAGGCCATTTCCCAGCAGTTAAATACACTAAATATACTACAACCATTGTTTGGAGCATTTTCCTTCTTCAGCGGTCACCACAATCATCTAGTGGTTTGCATATTTCGGTTTTTTTTGCCGGATGCCCTTCCAGATGCAGTTCTTTCCATTTATCTGGGCTTGGGACCAGCGCAAAGGTGCACTGGCTGATGATCCCTTGTGAGAGGCAGGGGTGCTCACAGATGTATTAATGAGCAACCAAATAGAAAAAAATAGAAGTGGCCTTTCACTAAAGTGCTAAGTTCTCTGGTGGTTTCTTTAAAAGAAAAAAGACTGAAGTGTTTTTACAACATAAATTTTATACAAATGCAAGCAGTAATTTTATATTTTTATAGCTTGTTAATACCTTGTTAAAATTCATGGAAATGCATTTCTATCTATTGAAGTCGGATAAAGGTTTGTTGTAATTACTGTACATATACATATACACATATATAGCAAGGACTGTGCCACCGAGTTATGATTTACAACCTGTTGGTAAATTATAATAAAGATTAGACCATAACTACTCATCATGGGTTCAATAATTGTGTCTGGAACATGAGTGTGACGGATGTCTACAGGGTACTCTTGACATTAACTTATCAATATGGAACTGCGTCAGGGAAATTGAAATATAGCCACAGCTAATCTCTGTGTTTTGAACCCGGTATGAATATTAAAATCTTAACCTTTTAAATGATGCTGGCAATAATTTTGACTTTCAAAGAAATTGGACCCTATGTTGGATTTGCGTTTGCAAACTATCTTAACATTCTGAGATATTTACTAAAAATAGAGGCTGTATATTACATTTTAGTCAAGTGATTGCCCTCACACATTTATGCAATCCAAATGAGTTTTACCAGTGTAAATATTTAAACACAAGCTAACAATAACCCTATTTACTATTGTATAATGTCTTTTCTGTTGTATATCACTGAATCAATAAACCATGAAGTAATGGAATGCGGTTATCAATTTTACAAATAAGTGCCATATTTAATGAACATAAAATGCAAGTTGGTGATTACATTTGTCTGGTCTAATACAAAAATACAAAGTTTTCTTCAATTTCATTTCAAGTGGATTAAGATAGGATCTTTTTTTGTGTACATGTGATGTCAATCTGTAAAGGCTGACAGAATTAAGCACAGAGCTTTGACGTAGAAATCTGTTGCTACAGTCCTGCCGTGTCTTAGCTGTGCCCCTTGTGTTTAGATTTCAGTCAAAATATGGTTACATCATTTATTTTCATTTGCTTGAAAGCAGATAGAACCCTTGACATGTGTCTAGTCATAGCTAATATTTACTTATAGTGTGTGACCTAATCTGATCTCAGTCTTGAGCTGTGTGTGTGAATAGCGTGTGTTAGTGTTAATGTACGGAAGCCTTCATGTAAAACTCAGACTTTACTATTAAGTTAACTTTTTTGTTGTGCAAAAGGTGGATTAACCTCTACCCTGAATTGTGACAGTGTTGACTAATTGCAGAAGCAACATCGAGAGTGAGGAACATAACCAATGGCAAATATTGTATGCGTTGTTGAGAAAACAATGATTATTGACCTACTCTAATTGACGAGATTGGGAAAAACATTACTGTATAATTAGGGAAATGGTTTTAAATAAATAAGATGGTGACAAAGGCAATTAAAGAATGGCATTAACCAGTTGGTGTACAGTATATTTCACAGATGGGTAACTTGGTGTTGTCATAGTAATCTTCTTCGTTAAGCCTCGGCTGAGTGAACTTACAAACAGATGCTTTCTTGTTTTAAACAGCAGGCATCTGTGGCCTTGTTTCCTTGTTACCCTCTTGCTTTATGTCATTTTTATGCCAGGAAAACGCTGCAAGTGCTCCCACATCTGCTCGGGTTTATATAAGATGCACGCACACATCATCTGGGAGAGAGGAAGTTCCTCTTTTGACAGACTTAAGTCCCAACCATTACAGATTCATGCTGGCTCGGCAAACAGACAAATTGGAGCCCTTGCTTTCTGTAAGAGGACCTTCTGGATCTGTTCGTGTGTGGAGAAGCGGGTCAAATTCAGTATTCTTACAGTCAAGTCCGCGAAACGTCAAGTGTGTTTGGCTTGCGGCAAGAAGAGCAGGCTCACCGTATGTGAAAAGAAGCATGCGGTAGTGCCTCTGGAAAACAGTGTGTTCCAACTGCTGAGACAATGCCAAAATATATTCATCAAACTCAAATTCTTTAGCCTCCATTCCCGGATGTTTCCCGAGGTCGTTTGTGTACGAAACCCAACTGTTATAAATAAAGAGAGAAGCCAAAGTGAAATATGTCAAGAAGCAAGACGAGTAGAATGGGGATTGACAGCTAGGGTTGCAGAAGTTATGCAGCGGGGTTGGAGAGGCAGGCTGCTGATGCGTAGCGGCAGTGGCAGTGCAGGTGAGCGTGCCCGGTGCTCTGTGAAGTGTTGCACACCGTCCTCCTGCCGGGGGCCAGGCAAGGGACACATGAGACGGAGAGGTGAGGAGGGAGCGTACTGTGGCACACAGTCTGTTCACGTATGGACTGTTTGTGCTGTTTAAGTGTTTCCATAGTGAATGAATTATGAAGGAGCTTTCCCAACATGCCATTATGTTCTGATGACAAAGTAGGTCAGACACCACAAATCTCAGATTGTGGTGGAGGGGGTAAAAATGTGATACTGCAGCATTTTAGGGTAGTTAGACTTTAAGTGATTATTTTCTTTGTTTAAATAATCCAATAGCAACACAAGACATTGCTTCAGAAACAATTGCTTAAGAGGAGAACTAATTATGCAAATATTTTTTAAAGTTGAAGCTCAAATCTTTGGTCAGATATGTGCTCTTACACTAACGTAACACCATTTGTACAAGTGTCTTGTTCCTTTAGCTGTAGATATCAGCTTCAGTTTAACTTACTAATATACACAATAGCATAAAAAATACAGCATTTTTTTGGTAAATCTTTGAGGCAGAGCAAATCTGATGTGACTAAATACCCTATGCCTTTATTAAATAATTGAAACTATTCAAACAGAACACAGCGCCATTTAATGTTACTTAATTAAAATGTCCTTAATACTGTGCTTATAAACAGAGCTCGGTACAACTTAGACTAGAAAAATTGCATTCTTGATTATTAAGTTTATCTCTGTCGGCTTCCCATGCTTCTCCTTTGCTCTGTATTGCTTAATGCAATGCCTTAAAAAATTGACCAAGTGCATATCTTTTACAATGCAGCACAGAGCCACTTGAAGTAGCACTCTCATAGTGACCCCTATCAGCTGAAGAGGATGGAATGCTGAGTAATGCAACCCTAAGTGCATATTACAAATTTGCCTAATAAAATAAGTATTTTTCAATGAGTTTGATACATACAAGTTCAATCATTATCTCTATAATCAATTCATACACAACTTTCACAAATCAAAATGTTGTCTTTGTAGTTACTGGAGGAAAATTGTGCTCAGTATATAAAGGCTTTTATTTCTTAATAAGTATTTTATCAATATTAGTTACATTGGTCTTTAGCTATGTGTTTGCACATACCTAAAGCAATTGTTATTAAAAAAAACGCAATTTTTTTATTAAAAGGAACATTCAAGACTATTTTAAGACTACATAATTGAAGGGATTCGAAGACAATGCAGTGGGTTCACTTTATAATGAAAAGTATTTTCTTTATCCCGAAGGTTCTTCCTGCCTTGGCACATTGCTGACACTGCTCTGTATCACTGTAACCATTCCAGGCCATGCATTTATTTTAAACAGCCACTATATGGTGCAACACCTGCCAACGCAACAACCTCCAACGACTGTCCAATGATGTACTTTTTCAAGACAAAATTTTCTCCCTAAAAGGCTCATTTACCGACAGACCTAAATGAACAAACTAGCTTGTTAAGAGCACAAATGCTTTGATCCATGACAAGAAACTGTGTCTGTGCTATTCATCTTTATTGAGCTCAGTTGCATCATATTTTGCAATGTCCCACACATGGTTGGTACTTAGCTAAAAGCGTCTCTTCTGCCACACAGTTGTCTGCCAGACACTTTCTTGTGACAGTGAGCGGTGGTCCCCAGTGACTTCCTATCCGCTGATGTGTTTGCTGTGAGGATCATGAGTAACGGCGCTCAATTTCCATGTTTTGACATAAGAGGGGACATTTGATAAATAGTTGGAGGACCCGAGCACATAAATGAGGCATAAATAATGCATAAATTAAGTGCCATTTTATGGAGAGATGTCAGTGCATTTCTCCAATAACGGAAAGATTAATGACCTGGCTGTGCAGGGAAATACTGCATAGGACAGCGCAGAAAGATCAAGGGATGAGACTGTTTTCAATCAATACAGCCAGGTATTTGCAGAGGCTGGATGAGTGACGCAAGAAAAGTAAACTGCAGCTCAAGTTTATGTTAGAGAGAAGCTTTAAGTTAGCAGTGTTGTAGCCTGGCAAGACATCCCAATACTTTTTGATTCAAATAATTAGCCAGGTCTCCGTGGATTCACGTTGGATTCTGGAGGATCGAATCAACAAATGGAACGCAGTGTCACTGGACGCAATGAGATAGACCAAGGACCAATCTGAGAAACGAAGCATCTCATAGTTTTTGATAAATAAAAATGTTTTTTTTTTCACAAAGATTTCTACCGTTTCGAAATGTCTTTAAAGATTCCAGTAGTGTTCCATTTTTAAGAACACCTTTTGAAGGTTTTGACGTTTAGCGTTTGGTTTTGTTTCTGTCTCGGACATAGAAGATTCAGTCATTTAAACCAAGACCAATCGAAAACCATATGATTTATTTATAGCTAAATTAGTATCAGGTATTTTTTGTTGGTGAGTGTTTCTGAAATTAGGTGCAAGTGCTAACACAACTAAACATTAAATAAAATTGTCCACTGTGTTCAAGATTTTCTCCCATTAATACACTGTATTTTCTGTGCTGGAACTATTATTATAAAACATTACTAGGGTTTTGCAAGAATATTAAATAAAACCTTGTTGACCTTGAACCAGATATTCATCGACCTACAGGAGCTTTAACTGTTATCCTGCTTTTGTCCATGGCCCTAACGTTTCTCGGCTCAAGGTGTCTCTGTGACGTTTCTGATGCCAATTATCCAAGTCAACAGGTTACACCCAGGATTGTCCAGTGTCGACGTGTCACCTTCTCACATAGGTTGCCACTTGTCAGTATCACCTACCTGCGGTTCAGTATCATTTCCTCTGCGACATGTAAATGCATGTTGGTGTGGCTCTGAAGGTTCCTGGTAGTGTCAGTCATGCTAATGCCGGCCGACAGCTGTGTGTGAGTGTTTTGTAGCCGCTTCCTGTAAGCCGGGGCATGCAGACATCGGCAGCTGTCCACTTTGCTCTCTGTTCCCGGAGCTTAGAGGAGACCTGACACTGTGTCTCCATGACACAGAAACCTCTTGTACCCATGCAGAGCACTGTTCAAAATAAAGCTGCGAAAAAGGGTCTGACTTTGCAGATGCAAGATGCAGATGCCAGGTGCCAAAACACCACTGTACAGTAATGTTTAGGAATCCAGGCTTGTTTAATTTGCCTACCTCCCAAATGTGCATTTTGCTATTCTTTTGTAATAGCAAGTAAATGTGCAGTCTAGTTTCAATTTGATATAAGACCTTGAAGAGACCTTGATTGGAATAAAAATACTACCCATCACCGTAAAGATAATTGATGTGGTTGCTGATAGTTGGTTGCCATGAGCTATCCCTCAAAAAACACTCAATGAAAAGAGCATAAAAAGGGTTAATGTTTAGTTAAAAGGGTCAGCTGACTCTTGGGCTCCCTCCCCTTGCCAAAAAGATGAACCAGACCATGCTTTTCAATGCAGACATTGCATTTACACATACCTAAATTACAGGTTGCCAAATTAAAAAATTGGGAAAAAACACTATTTGACAGACTAAATAACACAGACTTGAGGGATTTGGCCATAAACCAGCAATCACTGCTGCAGCACTTTAAAGTATTAGTCCCATGTTTAACAGGGATTATTAATTAACGTGTCTAATCTCTTGGCCCAGACCGGATAAACAGCAGAAAATGGAAAGTAAAAGTGTGGCGATTTAATGAATGTACGGATGAATATATTTTTCTATGTATTGATATACAGCATGAAACAATCTAACACACAAAAGCCAGTCCTATGAGGTTGTGCAGTCTCCCCTTAAATCTCTGATCTAATGTTCACCGTGGCATAACTGATGACTGATGTAATTGACATTGCATAACTAATCTTACATATTCCACAGAGGCTGATGATAGTCCCCTGCTGATGAGCTAAAGACTTTAGAAAGTCTCAATGCTTGAAAAGGTGACCCGAGGCTCTTTTAATCTAAAATGGGGGAATGACACTTAAAATTCATGGGGACAATCTCTGTAGTGTCGTTCATTTGGGCTCTTCTGTAATTGACCAAAGAGAGAGGAGGCGGCGGCAAATTGAAAATAATTGGTGGTGATTACAGCAACACCTGTAATTATCAATAAAAGTAGGTCAAGGGCGGGATTCTTTGTTGTAAACTTCAGGGGTGCACTCTTTACTTAGTTAACTTCTCCTCAATAAACACTGTACAAAATGATGGTGCTATAAGACAGTATTTTGTGAGGAAACTTTTACGAAGAACATTATAATATTTACATTTATTCATTTAGCTGATCCTTTTATCCAAAGCGACTTACATTGTTCTACAGTAATTACCAGTATTACAGCCACTCGAGGTAAGCTGGGTTAAGTGTCTTGCCCAAGGACACAATGACAGTGTGAACTGTGGGCAGAGTGGGAATCGAACCGCCTACCTTCAGGTTGGACGACTGGACGACAATAGCACTACAGTCATTGGGGGCACAGCGGCTCAAGTAGTAGACTGCTTGTCCTAAAACCGGAAGGTTGGTGGTTTGATCCCCACTCCCCCCAGTTCATACTGTCGTTATGTCCTTGGGCAAGGCACTTAACCCACCGTGCCTCCATTGTCTGTGGCACTTGTGTATAAATGTGTGTGAATGGAAGCTTGAAGTAAAGCACTTTGAGTGCCTAGTGGGTGGAAAAGCACTTTATAAAATCCATGCCATTTGCCTTTTCTGGGTGATGCTATCAGACTATTATGACCAATCAGCAGCCACAATTTGTCTTGTTCTCCATTCCGGCTCTTGGAAGAGAATAATATCTGAATCAATCTTTGCAATTGCAGTCTTAAACTATTAATACATGTCCCACTGTACCACTGGAGTTGGCCACAGCCTGATGCATGTCACACTGTGTGATTGCATTTGCCGAGTGCGTCATAGGTAATGATTCAACTACTGTTCAAACTAGGCAGCGTCAGTGAGTGTCAACTTGAGTGACAATCATTTGGTTGGAGAAAAAAAGACAGCAAGAAAAGAACAATAAAGTTTGACAGCTGGCTTTCAATGTTCCACAAAGAGCTCAGAGTAAATTCTGTGTAATTTTTATTTTTTTACATATACAAGATTTTTGTACGACTCAATGTCACAAAAACAACTGTCTCAAAGGGCTTAACTGACTGCACCAAGACAACATTCCCTGTCCTTAGACCCTCCATACTGGTAAGGAAAAGCTCCCCCCCAAAAAACAGCTGTGTCAAAAGAGAAATCTTAGGGAGACCCACAGAAGTATATTTACAGAACCATTAATTATATACACTGAGTTGAGTCCAGCCAGGAATGTGCTGTAATGCAGTCATTTAGCTAACTGCTAATTCTGACATTATTTATATATATATGTATGTGTGTGTGTGTGTGTGTGTGTGTGTGTGTGTGTGTGTGTGTGTGTGTGTGTGTGTGTGTGTGTGTGTGTTACAGTTGTTTAATTTTGCTTAAACAACTGTAAAACTAGACCAATTTTTCCACGGCGTAGTCATTTGTCAGCGATGTTTTGCAGCCTGACTCCCATCATTATTTTGTCTCAATCAGCCATGTGCCATTTATTCTCCAAACTCCAAACTGCGTCCGTGTGCTTAAACACTAGTCAAGTTCTTTTCACAATAAGGCAAACAACTGTGGAGCACAAGAATAATAAAAATAAATATAACACAAATGTGGTTTCTTTTTACCGTAGTTGGCACTGCACTCATGTCATCCCATTTATTCTTCAGTTTTTTACAGTTTGTCTGTTACTACTTCTTGTTGTAGGACAAAGAGTAGGGATGCACCAATATGAACATTCTAGGCCAATACTGATGTTAAATTAACATATTTGCCAAAACCTTTCTTTTGGAAACAAAAAAATTGTAATAAAACAGCGCAGGTTTTCTGTAGATTTGTATTGTTGGTTACAACTATTGCCAACATATCTCCACTTTCTCTGGAGCGTAACTGCTAAAGCTTCACTCGGTGGGTCAAGTTTTTGCTTTTCCCAGTTCATACTGTCATTGCCTCTTGGGCACTACACCCACTTTGCCTCCAGTGTCACAGCTCTGGTGTTTGAATGTGTGGGAATGTTCGGTGGCTGCGATGTCTTCTACACCACCAGTGTGTGACTGTAGAGTGAATGAAAAATGGTCTGTGAGTGCTTTGAGTCCCTTGGGAGAAAAGTGTGATATAAATCTAATCCATTATCATTAAACCATGTTTCTTGCTGATAAAAAAAATGCTGCCTATTATAATCCACTTACTGATAGGTACTATAGTAACCAAATAATCAATGTTATTCTCTAAACCCGTCAGTCATAATAATTTAATGGCTGTAAATTGTATGTTTCCATCTATATTGACATTTTTAGGCGTTTAGGTACAAAACCTTTTTCTTTTACCAACTTTCCATAACTCAGAACTGACATTTAAGTTTCTCCTTCAAGAACCGCTGTCTGCCATTAAAAGGTTCAGTATTGTACAGCAACATGAGCCAAACTGCAGAGAATGAAGTGGTCACTTAAGGACCTGACATTGCGGCAAAGGCCATTCTCCTCCATTAGGCAGAGTGACAGCTGCTTTTTGCACCCGGATGACAGTGTCAGATTTGTGAGTGAGAAATATGGCACTTTGATTTTTTATGTCAATCAGCTGCGTAAAGTCCTCTACATCTTTCCAGAGGCATGTCATTCCAAGCCAAGAAACTGGCCGATGTCCTCTGCCCCTGACCACTTGCGTCCACAGCAGTCAGTTAACAAATTTGATTTATGTTTGACAATACATAGATAGAACGCTTGTATATGTGAAAAATTACTTAGGGTCCGCTTTATATAGTATTTTGGTGATTAATGAGATGTTAAAAAAATATATAATTATGAGTGAGGTTATCAGATACTCTGTCTAGGTCTGCTGTTAAACACCATCGGGCAATATGCAGTTAACTTTTTTTTGTATAAAGGAGATCAGGAAACAAGCAGATTATATATTTGGTATTAATAATCTTAATAGTCTTTATACGTCATTATATATATTTTACAGCAACATACCTACAGCATAGAACATGTTGCCTGGACACCTTCTACACTATAAAGAAATATGGCGCATTGATTTGTTATGTTATTCAGTGGCATAAAACCCTTCCCATCGTTACAGTCAACACTTATGGTAAATTTCTGTACTTGGCTGGAAGACCAGAGAGCTCCAAAGTGAATTGCTACGCCATAAAATCCTATTTTTTACCGATCACAACAGGAGTGAACAGTGTGCCTTGTGAGACAAACTCAGGTTGGGATACAGACGTCCTTGTCTTTTGTATGACCATCCACTTACCCCGACCTGCCTCCTTTAAATTAAGGGGAGGAAACTGAAAATGCTAATTTTGTTTGTGGTGTAATTTTCCCCCAAAATCATTATTTATATACTAAAAAATACAAATAAAAATGTAATGAAAGTTACTACAATGAGCCCATTTGATGAGTCATACCATCTTAGTGGTTAATCTGGGAACTTTGTCAAAGGCCCAGGCTGAATATGAAATGCTATCACTGCACCACTGACCCTCAAAGTTTTATCTTGTTAAGTTTGTAACTTTATTCTTCTTAGACCACTTGGATAAAGATCATTATCTAATCTACTTCTTTAGTTTATATTTGGAAGGACAGTGTAACGTTAATTAAACAATGGGCAAAGAGTTTTAGTTTATCAAATACTGAAAGAAGCAGTTTTTTTCTTTTTGATTCTGTGTAAGAGATGATTTAAACACATTCTCTCAGCAGTGTATAATGTAAAGACTATCAAGGACACTACACAATGAGTATGCTATAATAGATAATACATATTGTGCCACAATCCTGCTAAAGCTTTAATCCAACTCTGATTGGTTAATTCTCTGGATCATTTCCACAGAAACACAGTTGCACTGGATCCATTTAGGTCTCTGAAGGCCTGACCAACAAGAGCAGCTCTTCCTCCACAAAACTACTAAATATGATTGGACAACTGTACTTTACTGTTCAGGACATTAATCCTTTCATGTCTGAAGCAATTTTAACAAAGATCTAAAGTAATGTTATAAAAAATACATTAAAATAATTTTATTAAAAAAATTAAAAGTAGGCGTAGAAGTCCCTGATGGATCCTCTCAGCTGTATTTTGTTGTAAAAAATAAAAATTCAACAGAAGCATCATAAGTTTGAAAGGTACAGAGTTAAATCTACATCACCACAATACTCATTATCTTACGTCGCCTGCTTTTGTTTTATTTAAAAAAGTAAGACCAACCTACTGCAAAATACCAAACTTTAGATATTATTATAAAGTTCTATTTCGGAGTTTAACCGTAGCCTGATTTATGATGTAATTGTGCTTTCCAGAGGCTTCCTAGTGCCTCTGGAATAGACACGTTCCATGTAGTATTTGATGTGTCAAGCAGACCAGCCAGGATGCATACCTTATTCGAGACCCTGTTGCACGTGAGCATGTGATTGGCCAAAGTTTGCTGGTATGCATCAAACATTTACATCTAATAAAATCCTCAAATGCAAGAAAATAAATGGTGATTACTCTTGCCAACATACCTGACAGTTAAGAAGCAATGTAGTAAATAATTAGTAGATTTTTATAAATATTTTAATAAGTAGCTACAGGTCATTCTATGTGGCGGTCAATAAATGCAATCCCCATATTCAGTCCCAATGTGAAACATAGCAATTGTTTGAAAAATTGAGGCAAAACATCTACTTTGTTGACATGTTCATAAAGCATGTGGCATAAAGTGGAATCATTTGACATCCAGTTATAACCCAAGAAGAGTATTTTTTTCCACTATTGCAGGTTCGTTTTTCCAGGTTTAACAGGACACATGAAACCTCCATGAATGAAGCTCCAACAATATTGTTATCCTTACTATTAGGATTACTCCTGTCTAGTCCTGTAACAGAGTCCTTTTGTTTGCTGCAGTAGTACATCTTTGTTCACTGTCTGATTGTGAACTGAGGCTGTGTGGATGACTTGGCTAAATAAAGCCTGCCTCCGAGTCATCTCTCACCTGCTTTATCTCAGTCTGTGTGAAAGCCATTCATAACATCAGATGGTGGATTACATCTCCTGCTGCTTTATCATCTCCAGTGCCTCTTACACATTGTCAGAGTTTAGGGAGCTTTTCAGGTGCATGCTCATTTATATTAGGGCTCCGAGGTTCTTTGCGGTCTTAATGAAGATTTCGCTGCCTCTTTAAATCCCTCTTCCAGGGGTTCACTCTCCCCTCCGTCTCGTAATTAAGTCGGTATATGAGCCGTAAAGACTGAACTCTCCTGAAATAAACCTTGAGAATTCAACACCATCTGCTGCTTTTCTCCCTGTTTCACGTTTGCTTTCCCAAACCGCCGCAGGAGATACAGTATGAGTTACTGCAGGCGTGCATAGACATATACTGTGGCAACAAGCACACATTATTCTTAAGTGCAAGACTAAGGGCACCTTTACATTATGTGTTTTTTTTTTCTGTGATAGACCTGGGACTTTGTTTGATTACAGCAAATATTGGGCCAGGGTTTTGTTCAGATCTGGTGCAAAAATGCAAATAACGTTTCTGTCCAAGAAAAAACGGTTACCAAGCAGGAGCTAAAACAATTGCTCTTTTGCTTTAAAAGACCAATATAAACCCGGTCGTGAGAGCAAAACTTATCTCTATATGTCATCTGTAGAGTCAAATATATGTCGTCAAATCCAGCTCTGTACCTGATTTTTCACCATTCAAATTTTGAGCGCTGTAAACAGCATGGCAATTTACCTTTTCTGATCTTTCCTTAATTTCTTAAAGTCAGAGGGGCTACCAGAGCATAGAGAAGGGGCTGGCCTGGTTACTGGCACTGTAGTTAATTTACTGTTATTATCCCCAAAAAATGTAGGTCATTTTTAGGATGGTTCATTTAAAAAAAAAATTGTACTCATTCTTGCTGTGTTTTGGTCACGATCCACTCCTGTTTTCTGTGTTTGTTCCCTGTTTTACTTGTTCCCCTTCCTTCTGTGTCTGTCTCACCGGGGCGTGGCAGTGCAGGCTGCTGGCACACCTGTTTCCAACCCACTTATCACTACCTGCACGATAAGAGACCTGGTCCCTTGCCACCTTGCCAATTTGTTTTAAAAATGACCAGTTAATTGTAGTGCTGTGCTCAAATACCTTTGGTGGATTTTTTGACTGTTTTTGTAACTTATTGTTAACCCAGCTTTGTCCTGTGACCAGGTTCTGTAGCCTGATCTCCTGGAGCACCTACTGTAACATAAACCTTTTTGAATTCACCTTTTTGGGTCCAAAACTAAACCGTGACAGTTCTGTATTATAGTTAGGGCTGACAAACAAATAAAATATTTAATTGCATAATTGTTATGAAATAGTTAAATCATTATTCGTAAAATTATCTTTTTGTAATAAATGCACTTTTAAAAACATTTAGAATTTTTCGCTCTGCTTATTAGACAAAGTTTGATGAAAGTTTGTTTGAAGTTGAGCTGTCCAGGTGTTTTTGCCTTTAAAGGTGACCAGCCCACCAACATGCAACAATTCCAGTTTTTACTGTCATTTTCTTGCTCCTGACAATTTCAGCCCATCTCTAATGGGCTTTTTTTTTCTTCTTTTTTTGTGAATTTCTAGATATTTGATATTACAGATTCAGAATTTTTTAGCAACCCAAAGAAAGACTTCCTTGACCCACCTTGGAAACCCGAGCCACTGTTTGGAAATTCTATGTTTGAATCATACAATACGAAAAAGTCAATCTTATAATGCACACATTAAAACAGCAACAAACTGAAAGATAAAAGCCATGGAAGTAAATGCTGCAGTTTGTGGGTGGCGCAGAATGTGTTTGTACCATTTTGTAGGTCATCAAAAATTAAAGCTGTGTGAAGAGGTGTGTAGTATAAATCTGTTTACACTTTCATGCACGTATACCAACCAACAGATTCTTTTTATGCCGTCAATGTATTAGGAGTAAGAAAAATAAGTTTTGATGCTAGTAGTGTAATGCTATGAAAGCAATATACCTAGACAGAATTTTCCTCTTTGTAATTTGTTTTCCATTCAAATTTGAAAGACTCTCTTTATGGGATTGTATTCGGTTATCTGACTCTAAGCACCGAACCTTGGGGGACCGAGCGTTCACCTTTGCTGCCCCCACCTCCTGGAAGTCCCTCCCCCCCTCCACATCAGAAATTCAGACTCACTACAAACCTTCCAAAAAATGCTCAAAACTCAAGACTGCCTATAACCTCAACTAATGTCTGTTTTCTGTGTATTTTGTGTTAATGAGAAGTGTCTTTGAGTGGTTTTGAAAGCACTATATAAAATAAATGTGTTATTTGCATACAAGACATGGAATTAGACATATACTTGCTTAAGTAATTACCAGCATAACACCCTTTTTCCAACTGCATATGTACCGATTCTCTTTCAAAATCTTTTTTCTGTACTGTTGAAAGTGTTGCCAGAAAAAGAAAGCACGGTATGAATGAATGGGCTGTCTGCTCCATAATTGGAAGCATTCATTGATTAATGATTTTGTGCATGCGGGCGTCAGAATTAGCAGCTCATGCTGAGGGGGGAGGATTCTGTACAATCAGCTGATTTGCTTCTTTCTTCTCATCCTTTAAGCGGCGTGCTTGTCAGGTTGCTGCAAACTCATGTTGTTTAATGTGAGGTAATCATTCAAGCGGCGGTCCTCTCATCAGAAAATAAAATGGCTCCACATGTTTTACAAAAACGGAATCCCTCAGAATGCAAGATGGATGGAAAGCTGTTCATTTCGCAAAAGAGAGTCATTTAGTTTTTCCAAAAGCTTGTCGTTGGCACACTAAAACCTGTTGTCATCACTGAGACGTTGGGAATAAATAAATTGTGCATTTTTAATGGTTTATGAGGGTTGACGCAAACAGCCTCAGTCAGTGTGTTTACAAGATGAGAGAAACAATCTCTAACAAGAACATATCAGAGTGACACAGAATGCTGCAGATAACATAAGACTAAATACTGTACTAAGGTTGTGATAATACAAACAGTGCATTATGATTAGTTACTTTGTTGCAAACTGCACTAAACTTTTCCAATCTTGAGACAAAGACATTTTGTCATCAGCATTGTTTTTTTCCCAAGGGCCACATTAGAACATGGGACTCTTGTGGTGGGTTGGGCCAACACAGGGAACTCACTTATGCTTAATTTAAACACTTTGATTTTGCTTATAGTTTTAAGTTTTGAACTCTAGGCAAAACAATCTGTTCAGCAAACACTGTATAGTTAACACCAGTCACAGCTGCACCTCCTCAGTTTTAAACCCACTCTTTACAGTTTGTTCTCAAACCAGTGAAATCTATCTTTCGCTGAGAGTAGAGATGCTAGCTTTAGGAAAAGGTTGTTGCCGTTTGGAGGACTCACCATGGGCAGGTTGAGTAAATTTATGAGACAGAATTAATCCAAAAGTACATCCTTCTAGTGACTTTAATATTCATCTAAATAATCCTCTGGCCAGAGCATTTCAATCACTCCTTATGACCCTGTATTTCAACCAGTTTGTTCATGAGCCCACGAACATTAGTGGAAACTATCTTGATCTTGTTTTGGCTCGGGGAATAGATGTCTCCATCTCTTTGTCTCCTCTCTTTCATCTGCTGTTTCAGATCACTCACTGGTGAAATTTGTGATAAGTTATACGTTTCCCACAAATTCCGACAAATGCGTAGTGTCTTTACGAAATTTTAACGCAGCTGCAATGGAAATGATTGCCACATGGCTGACAGATGTTCTTCCTAATTTAACTGCACCTGGAAACTCAGTAGAGGCCTACACAGAGGAGGTCCATGACACCCTCTCGGCCATCACCAACTCAGTGGCCCCCCTCAGGACAAAGCCCATACCAACCAGACGACCTACGCCATGGTATAATGAGGAAACGCGGGCTTTGAAACAGGCCTGCAGGAGTTTTGAACACAAATGGCGCAAGTCAAAAACAAATCTAAATGATCAAAAGTGGTGTTTGTGTGTAAACACCTATAAGCATGCCCTCAGCACTGCAAAGACTGCCTTTTTTTCATCTCTTATCAGAGAAAACCGGCATAACCCCAAGTTTCTCTTTGGGACAGTTGCTAAACTTATCCAACCAATAACAACTGAAGACTCCTCTCCCTTTAGTGCACAAGACTTTTTAGATTTCTTTAATCATAAAATTGAAGATATCAGGGGTAATATTTTGTTTTCGTCTTCCTCGGCGTCTTAAAGCAACTACATGCCTCCGGAATGTCAAATTATGTTAAACATTATAAACTTGTCCCTGTTTACTGGCACTGTTCCTTCCCTTTTCAAACAGGCTGTGGTCAAACCCCTGCTCAAAAAACCTACTCTGCATCCTGGATGCCTAAATAATTTCTGTCCTGTCTCCAATTTACCTTTTCTATCTAAAGTGCTCGAAAAAAATGTGCTAAAACAACTTACTCTATATATATCAGAAAATGACCTCCTCGAGCCATTTCAGTCTGAGTTTACGGCCTCTTATTCCACTGAAACAGCTTTAGTTAAAGTAACAAATGATCTTCTCCTTCAGATAGAGACGATTGATCCTGCAGTACTAATCAACAGACTTAAAGATGTTTTTGGCATCTCTGGCTCTGCTCTTTCTTGGTTAGAATCCTATCTGTGTGATAGGTCTCATTTTGTCTCTTTTAATAAATCCTTCTCCTCCACGGCACCAGTGAAGTTCGGTGTGCCACAAGGGTCTGTGCTCGGTCCCATACTTTTTTCACTATATGTTACACCATTGGGACAAATCATCAGAAGTTATGGAGTGAACTTCCACTGTTATGCCGATGATACACAGCTGTATCTATCAATAAAAGCGAATAATACTGACATCATGCGTCTAGAGGCCTGCATCGTTTCAATTAAAACATGGATGTCTCAAAACTTCCTCCATTTGAACTTGGATAAAACAGAGCTCTTGTTAATTGGTCCTGCCAGTCATCTGCACAAGTTCAACAATCTTACTGTCTCAATCAACAACTGTGTGTTGGAGCACGGCAACACTGTGAGGAACCTCGGTGTCATTTTTGACCCCAAACTATCTCTGCAGCAGCACATTAGTGAGGTCACTAAACTGGGCTTTTTTCACTTGAGGAATATCTCAAAAATTCGCTCCTGCCTCTCTTTAGCTGATGCTGAAATTCTCATTCATGCATTTGTCACATCCAGGCTGGACTACTGCGTTCTTCTCTGGACTGCCGAGGAAAAGTACTCACAGACTACAATAGGTCCAAAATACAGCCGCCAGACTTTTAACAAAGACCAGGAAGTTTGATCACATGACTCCGGTCCTGGCTTCATTACACTGGCTACACTGGCATGATTCTACAAATCTCATGTACAAGACAAATTAAATGATGAGAAAATATATATTTGTGCTACAAGTTTCTTTAAGATACAATGATAACAGATGTGTTACCCACTAAACCTCTAATTTGAAAATTCTGGCAAAAGAAAGTTTTGTTTTGTACAAACAGACCTATGTTAGAAGCAAGGAGAAGGTTGTTTTCTTTTTCCAAAGTCCCTTTAGCGATTCGCAGCACCGGGACACTAATGCAACAAGATAAAGTTGCAAAGGGATCCAGCGAGTACTCCCTTGCCTGTTTTGCTCCAGTGAGAATCTGCTGGCAGGTATAGCGTGTCACATTGCTAAAATGCTGTGGTGGGAAAAATCTACAAAATACCATCTGTCAAATGGAACACTTGCATACGTGGGTGTTTTTTTTTTTGTCCACTTAAGAATTTAATTAGTCTAAACAAAGCAAAGTTGTACATGCTGGACACTGTGGCTGTTTAATGAGCACATTATGTTGTAAAGGTGAGAACCTCTGAGCTCAATCAATAAAACAAAACAACCAAATACTATTTAACACCTAACATTTGTGTTTGTTACAAGGCTGCTGGTGCATTTTCCATCCCTTAGACAGTCCTTGGGGTCAGAAATGAATCACTGCAGTGTTATCTAAGCTTTTCATGGATTATAAAGCCTCCACAATAGACAAATTGTGATTATAAATAACCATGCATTAAACCCTGAATGATACTGTCATTATTTACACAGCATACAATATGCTATTATTCCAATGCTTAAAAGGATACTACAGGCTTTAGCACGAGGGAATTGGACATTAATTCAAACCATGTGCATCAAACTGAGGCCGAAAGCAATTGCCAAAGTAAACTATACCATTAACCTTATGTGTCCCTTCTCTAGACTTTTAATTTTCAACATCTAATGGCAGGCACTGCAGATGCTTTCAGCACTGTTATTAGCATAGGAAGAGTATTAGCATTATATGGGAATGAAAGTTATAAAGTACATATTCAGAGCACTAAAGACTTTTGTGTTTTGGTTTAGATATAGGAAGTTGTTATTGTAAAAAATATATTTGAACCATTGTAAAACACTGTATGTAGAACTTTAAATTGTACATTTGCCTTTTTTCCCTGCCACAATTAACATATGGCATATTTTCTATGTAACAATTGACCAAAAAGCTAGAGCACGTTGTATCTGGGGCCCAATAACTTGCCCACCCTCAAAGCTGGCGGTACAACCATGCAATTGGACAGAACCCCCTGAGGGACTTCTGTGTCGCAGAGGGCCTCCAAGACAGTGGACTTGGATGACGTCCCACCTCGCTTACCTTGGCAGGTGGCGAAGAAATGACCCAGCTGACCACAGTCAACGCCCCTCGCTCATGCGGCGTTGCCTTTAAACGAGAGAACTTGGTACGACCCACCTGCATGGGCTCTTTGGCTAGAGAAAAGGAGACAGGAGGACTGGACGTAGGAAGAGGGAGGGGACACTGAGCTGCATCGGGACATGGCGCAATGGGAGCCATGAACGTGAAAGGAGACGGGGAAGAAGAGGGTCTGGGCACGACGAACGAAGAAGGAGGAGAGACAGGAACAGACATGGAGGGAACCGCTGGGACCCCTCTTCGGAGTTTACCCTCCCCCGATCAGAAGGGAAATAAGCTGGAAACTCGAATTGGAGCTTACATTGCGACAGGAGTGGCCGGCAGTCTCCTGACTGGATAGTCGAATGTGAGACGATTTAGGAGTGAAAGTTCTCAGGGCAGCTCCATGTGGCAGCAACCTCCAGTGACACAAGTGAGTCCTCCATCCCTTGCATCAGTTCAATGATATATTCATCTGTGCTGAGAGTTGGGAATAGGCCTGCTCCTGGCTCGTTGCTGCTTCCTTCACCTCACCTTCCTTCACACATAATAACAAACAAACCTGCTCCTTCAGTCGATGAAGCTGTTGTCCCTGGGCCTGAAGGGCATCACGACCTGGGTCTGCGGAGTCCATGTTACTGGCTAGATTGTACTGTCACGACCAACTGTCAGAAACTGTCAAAAGGATTCGCAATGCAGACCACAGAAAGGTTTTGTTCCAGGCAAAAGTACAGAATTACAATTCAAAAGACATTGTCAAAGCAAGGCTATGGTCAATAACACTACCAAATCTACCAAAACTACCACATAACACACACACACAACCGTCACATTAAGGTAAAAAAAAATATTTAAATAGCTTTATTATTGTGTATTTGTTCAGTGCCATTTCATTCTAGTCTACATTTAAGTCTTGGAAGTTAGAAGCTATGTCCCAATTGTGCCCCAGTAGGATAGAAGACATTTAGAAATAGCAAAGATGTCTAAACTTGAAACAGTCCAATCTGACCAGCAATGAAAAAAACATAAACTTGTTTCATTTTCATTTTCAAGTTACTGACTATTCATGCAGAAATTGTGGTCTTGACTTGATCATACTTGAAAATCCTCTTCTTGGTCTGACTGAGCTCTAGAAACACTGCTTCTAACAGGTGTAACTAAGACCTCAAGATTATTATGAGTATGGGGTAATACTAGCCTGGCCAGCCTCAACTAACTCTTTTCCTATTCTATAAAAAGTTAGCCTGGTACCGTGTTGCTTGCATTAAGTTTCAAGGGTGGAGTTTTAGGGGCGTAATGTTACCCAATCACAGAAACGCCAGACATGACGCAAAACCACACAGCAGTTTGTCAAGAAGGAAGCCACATTAGTGCGACTGGTTAACACGGTCAGCAGTAGAGCAGACACCAGAGCAGTTAAATTTTTTTTATAATTTGCTGGTTATTCAAAACCGAGGCAAGAGCAGAAAAAAAACGGCCTCTTGTTAGCTTTTGGACTAGCCATAAGAGCCGAGTTACTTGTATGGCGTAGCCAGCAAACCCCGCCCTGCTGCAGAAAAACGGCTTGTGATTGGTCCATCTGCAAATTCGCTGAGAGAAGGGAATTGCTGTGAGAAAAGGACCAGACCATTCTGCTTTTGAAAAAAAGTAGGTGAGACTGGTATACCAGGCAAGGGTAAGACAACATATACCACATTAAAGCAACATAACTTCTCATGCCTTTCAGAATTACACTGCCTATCCCAAACATGTTGAAGGAGAATACATAAATTGTCACATAATGGGATCTGCATCTGCTGGTTATTTTCCAGAATCTGTTAGAAATGAAATATAAATTTATAATTTTGATGGAGTGTAGAAAGAAGCAGTGGCTGCAATGGAAGTAGGTCATACATTGAGATTGTTTATTTGAAAAGCCTGCATTAGTACAACAGCAGGAAAAGACTGGGATCCTAATCCAAAACTATCAGCCAGAGGGCATACTGGCATACTAATCATATCTATATATATATTTTACACATAAGTCACTTCTATTCTCTAATAATTTACAGTGACGCATATAAATGAAACACTGACCGTTGTTAAAATGTAATTTACTGTTTTATATTTTCATTTATATATTATTAACTTGCAGTTAGATCACTTCCTAAAAAGACAAGAGCACTCCAGCCTCATTTTGGACTCCTCGTACGGGTTACTAGCCAGCACTTTTAAGATTTTACTGATAACACTTAGAACACTCCGTGGCTTGGCTCTTTGCATTAGGGATAGACTTGCCACAGCACTTAAAGCCAGAGCCTATGGTATATGTCCGGAAGACTGGCTGACAATCAAAAGTGGCATTTCCTCTAATATTTTCAATGTCCTAAAAAAACTCCATCTCATAAATGTAATGTATCTGTAAAAGTGTATGAGTAAATACGTCAAGATGTGGGCAAGTCTTAAAAATTTTAACTATGGAAAAGGTCATGATGTTATAAATGTCTTATCTTTGGCCTGTGGTAGATCTAGTAGTTTATTGTTAATATGTTTATCCACAGCAGGTCAAGTTTATATATATACATATATATATATATATATATATATATATATATATATATATATATATATATATATATATATACATATATATATACTTATTTAATTCTGCTTTATGCATGTCTGTGTAAATAGCAACAGCATCTGTATCATGTTTTGCTTTGAGCATGTGTGACGGTTTCTTCTGCTTTTGTTTTATACACAGTGTACTTTTGTATCATATGTTTGATCGCTTCCATTGTTCCATAGTTGCACATATTGCGGTGTATTGTATACTGTAGACCTTCAATAACATTATATTTTTCTTTTGCTGCTAAACTTTTTGAATTCTTTTTTCATATTAAAATGTCCACTAGTACAAATGCTCTGTGCAGTGATTTACAGTTTAACAGTATTTCAACATGAAGCAGAAATGAGGACAGCTAAAATTCTTTGTTGAAATTGCTGACTCCTTTTGAAATCACTGCTTCATACCTGATATTTCCCCAGAGTTTTCTCTCTCCCTATTTCCATTTAATCATCTCACTCGCTTTACACTTTACACATCAAGTCTTAAGTGACTAGATGTCATACAAATAAACACAACATGCTTTTTTTCCACAGCAATGACATCTGCAAGCCTTATAATCACTTTTACTGTTTTATACACCCAAGTCACACATTGGAAACTGTTTTGCCTTTTCAAATACCTTTTATGCTGCCATTTTGTACTTTTCTGTCACAAAGCAAAAGTATTAAAGCATTGTAGTCCTTCTTTTCAATAAGGTCTGAAAGCCACATCTATAGGATATATTCCAGATTCTTGCATTATGTAGCTTTTAGATCATAAACAGTCCATTGTGGGTCAAAAAAGATTAGTACAGTTTCAAAATAAAAAAAAAATAAATAAATATGAGACTGAACAAAAATAGTGCCATCTTTGAAAATCCAAATCATTAACTGATCAATAAACTCGGCCAAACAGAGCACTTCAGAAAGTCTTTAGTGTTGACAGGTTAAGACACGAACAGAAATACTGTTACCAGTGAATTAAATAAACTATATTGGATGCTCGTGACACAAAACAGCCGGATATATATATATACATTAAATACTGTGTATACTGTATGTTGCGTTTTGACTTGGTGCCAAAATAGACTGACTGGCGTGAGTACAAGCAAGAAAACATGCATACTCTGAAGCTCCGAGGCAGGCCATGGCACTACAGGGGCGTGCCAATAGCCACTTTGTGGATGATTAGGGTGGGTCAAGAAGAATTGACATGGTTTGGTGAAAGTTCTGCACCTTAACTTAGGATCTCTATATCTACCAAACTATATTATCCGATGGTCCCTCAATTAGCAATTTACATCAAATTTTAAAGTTGAAGCATCAAAAACTTTTCTCACTTAGCAGCTCTTATTCTAAATTACCACTTACTACTTAACTTTAAACACTTGTAATGCTTAAACATAACATCAGAAAAAAAGAATGGAAAATCACACAAAGTAAGCGAAAACATGGCATATGCACATATTCATTTCAAACGTTACTGTATTTGACAGTTTTATTGTATGCTACAAAGAAAGAAAAAAAAAATCTCAGTTTGACTTTCGTTTGAAATGTGTTCTTTTCTGCTGCCACTTTTGTAACTTTCTGTCACAGATGAATGCATAAGTTAGAAAAAAAGTATGTAGCGTAAGAAAGAGCATTGCCATCAAACTGTTTCTGTTTTGCATTACATAGAAAATTTATTAAAGTGTGATGGGCAGAGACCCTGCAGCAATGCACACAAAGCCCCAGCCTCACGACTTCACCGAGTGGATTAAAGACAATCGTGCCATTCATGTTTTTTAGAGTAGTTGTATTTATTTTATTTTTTTATATTCTGCCAAAAGACAGTATTCATGCATAACATCCTATCATCCAGATCCACTTGCAACACTGACAATCAGGCGACTCCTGCGAGTTCCGTGGGCGTTGTTGCATGGACGGCTTTCCTTTTGCCTCACATTCAATGAATGTCAATCACTGTTGCCTTGTATTTACAACAAAAAAGGCTCTGTGAAGCAACGTTTCTAAAGGAAAATGCAACATCTCATCTTCTTCTGACACAGAACTGGAGCTACTACTTTGAATACAGGAAGGATACATGTATTAGATCAAACCCCAAATGGCAGCAAGGGAATTTGAAACAAGGACACACATAACATCTAATTAAAGTGCTTATTTGTAATGGCAGCTTACTGTACTTGGTGTTAGTCACGTCTTACTATACGCTACATAAATATTTGATGAAACAAAACGTATACACTTAGTACATTTAATGCAAGTATAGTTAGGTAAGCACAAAGGTTGGGTATATGATTACAGGTCACTTTTATAAATGAGTGTCTGTATTTTTTTTTTAGGGAACAGCCTTAACGTATGTAACAAATGCATTGAAACTATTTATGAAGAATACATCGAAAGGAAAGCTGTAAATAATATTTGGTGAGCTTTATGATTACACAGGGGATTTATACTTTTGTCTATGGGGACAATATAATGTATTAACAATATAATAAAAATTTTTTTTTTTTTCTAAGCATTGTAGTGGGCATAAAGTACATCCTGTGACTTGCTGCAGGTGATTGAAGGTGATGTTTTAAATATTTGCTTTATTATGTGTGCATGTTATGGTGAAATTAAAGGGAAATTTCCACATTTGTAAACAATAAAAGATTTATATTCATGTACTTAAGAAATGAGTGAGGAGCTTTGCTGGGTGCAAGGCCGTTTGAGGCTTTCTTGAGAATGCTGAGCAGGGATAGAGCTTAAAAAATCATCAGATGTCTGTGTAGGTTCTCAGTCATCCAGGACATTTTACAGAAGGTTTTTAAAAAAGGGATCTGGACGAAGATTTAAAGGTGCAGTTGCTCTTTTACTAGAGGTTGAGCTGTGTGGTGCTCTTTCTAGAGTTTAAATAACAAAAGCTCATCTGGCCTCCTTCCACCTTTCAAATGTATGAAATGTATGCATAAATGAACTATGGTTAACTTTTTAGGAATTAATGTGACAGTAAATGGCAGTGTCTGTTTATATTATCCTTGCAATTTACTGGAAATTGTTCAGGTTGTAGCCCACCTTATCCTAAAGCAGGTGGAATAGGCTCAAAACCCTTGCAAAATGCTGGTAATGGCTTAAATCCCAGGCAGAATACTGTATATACTGTATTTGTATATGTTGCCACAAATCAACATTTTGTACAAATTGATCATCTTGTGAGTGCTATCAAAAGTTTAGTAATACAGTCATTTGTATTTGTAAGGTATTTTCTTTGTCTAACTTTTGTTTTGTCTTTGTCTTACTTTACACACTTATATTTAAAATTGGATTGTACAGTCCAGACTTTAGAGAAGTTCATCATTTGAAAGTTGTCTGCTTTCGACCATCTGACCTAGATTTCAGGATGGTGCCAGTCTGACTGTCATCAACGCTCTGTTATATGTTGCTATTAAATAAATGTTACATTTTGTCTTAAATCAAAGTCCACACTACATTAGTTACAGAGTCTTATATTCACAAAACAGAAGCCTGACAACTTTACTAGATCACTGCCCACAGAGGACATTTTTTCCCAGATTGTCGAAAATCAAATTTGAGAAGTTTTGACCAAATTAGAAATTTATTTCAATGCACTCGTCTTTTCTGGATTTCCTGCAGTGCTTTATAAAGTGTTATAAAGCCAACAGCCCAGATGCACCATCCTTTGTTAATCCTTTGCCATTTACAATCTAAAAACAGTTGCCTCGACTTGTCCAGTTTTAAAATAGCTGCTATTGTGCACTTGCACTGTCTGTCAAGAGCCATGAGAGTTTTCCACCCAACATATCATTTTTATTCTAATGTGTATGCGGGCCACCAGTCATGCGTTTCTCTAAAATACAGATCCTCTCACTTATTCAGCATTCTGTCAGGAAGAGCAGCGTGGCAGAATTCAATTTACTGCTCTGCACAGGCTGCTGAAGGCAAAGAATGTCGCCGAGCTGTCGTTTATAAATATGGATTTGGCCTGCACTAACTGCTATCACAGTGTTTTGGAAAGCCCCAGTTTAAACTCAGATGTAAAAATGATCATGTGTGTTGACTCTGGCACATGAGCGACACATTGGAAAATTGCTGGTCGGCGCGATTATGAATTCTGAGATTACTTTCGCACATTTAGTCACACTTCTACTTGTGTGCGGGGTGTGTTTTTTCCCTCAGCCCGTCGGTGCTACAAGGCCATGCCAAAAATGTTGAATCACTGACAGGCAAGCTGCCCAGACAACTTCATGTGATAACTTCCTCTGTCCCAGTCTGAGAGAAATGTCCCTATTTCCAGTTGCCCACAAATACAATAAATAAGCACTAAATTACATGTTATATATGCAGTGGCGCAGATGGGATTTTTTAACTGGGGGGGGACGGACCAAGCTGTTGGCAAATGACTTTAACTCAATTAGATATAGTGCCATATTGTGCAGTGGCGCAGGCCTGGCGGTGATCAACGCAGCTACCTTGTACTGTCATCGAGAAATGCCTGCCGGCCAGGACAATGTTAGCATTTTAAATCTTATAATTTCAGTTAACCCTCTAGTTAACCCCCACTAGATTTTCACAACAGTGTGAAATACAACACATACATGTTTAAGAATTATTCAAACTATTTGAATTAAGTTTTGCTGGTGGATGCTCATAGCTTGCTACAGAATCAAAAAATAGGGCAAAATTACCTAGACTTGGACTCACCTTCAGCTGTGACATACTGTCCATTGTGTGAAAGTCTAAAGTGCTGTGGTATTAGTTGAATAGATAGTGATTATATAAACCCAGTTAGCTTTATTTATCTATCCATGTATGCAACAGATATGGCCTCATATTTGCTGCTCAAAGTGATCTATGCTGAGGCCATAGTTGCTGACCAGTATATCTTTGCACAAACTATATTTTACTTTAAACCTAATATACAGTATATACTATACATTCTGAAATATTACATTAACTCGTTCATTATGGGACACAGCATTGCCGGCCACAAAAGCCTGAGGAAGTTTGGCAGCTCTGAGCAGATGGAGCCGGTCTCTTCACAGATGCACCCCTGCTGTGTTTCTTGACGGCGTAATGCATCAGAAACAATGGGCTCCAAGACAATGCCACAGCGCTGCCAAGGGTTATTCAGCGTCTTGGGACTTGATTCTCAGACGGTCAAAAGGTCACGATAGCTCGCATTAAATAATCGTCTGGGGAGTCATGTGGAGACGAAGAGGGTGCCAGACGGACACAGACAGGTCATTTCCTATCGGCGCAGGAGGCCCAGGCACTGGACTCACTGTTGCTGGATTCAAATGATAACAACAGCAACGGATGCAGCGGCCCACTTCCTTTCACGAGGCCATTCCTTCTCATCAGCCTCGCAGAGGGAGAGTTCAGCCGAGTCAGCACAACACATAAAAATGCAGCTATGTGGCCCGCACTATTCTTTGATGCTTCATGAAGAAAACACAAAGGTTCGGTGTCAGCAATGCTCTCCTCTCTTTTTCTTTCCAAATATGAAAAATGGAAAAAGAGAAGAAAGTGCGTGAAAGAAGTAGAATTTTCTATACTTCACCACTTTTGACTGTTTCATCCACTCATCCTCTTCTGCTGATCAAGGCCCAGCACTGTAAGCAGAGATACCTCTTCCTACACATTTGATCCAGCTCATCTGGTTAACTGTAAGAAAGACTCAGTAACACCATTTAACACAGTAAAATGGTGAAAGAAAAGGCCATCCTGACATTGTTCTGAAGCTCGAAGACCTTGTGTCCCTCACATCTTCTAACTTTAAAACAATTTTTCGATGCCTATTACTTGAACCATTATTTATGATGATGTGGATGACTCATAATCTCCATTTAGAAAAATCCTTGTATTTTCCTTTTTCCTTTTATCCCAACGCCCAGACCCCAGGATTTTTAGATCATTCGATTACACTGGCTCCATCAAGCCAGGACCTTCAATGTTCACTGGGGCGGTTTGCAGCTGAGTGTGAAGTGGCTGGGATGAGGATCAGCACCTCCAAGTCTGAGACCATGGTTCTCAGTCGGAAAAGGGTGGCTTGCCCCCTCCAGGTTGGTGGAGAGCTCCTGCCTCAAGTGGAGGAGTTTAAGCACCTCGGGGTCTTGTTCACGAGTGAGGGAAGGAAGGAGCGTGAGATCGACAGACGGATCGGTGCAGCTTCTGCAGTGATGCGGTCGATGTACCGGTCTGTCGTGGTAAAGAAGGGGCTGAGCTGTAAGGCAAAGCTCTCGATTTACCAGTCGATCTACGTTCCTACTCTCACCTATGGTCATGAGCTTTGGGTCATGACCGAAAGAACAAGATCCCAGATACAGGCGGCCGAAATGAGCTTTCTCCGCAGAGTGGCGGGGCGCTCCCTTAGAGATAGGGTGAGGAGCTCGGTCACTCGGGAGGAGCTCAAAGTAGACCCGCTGCTCCTCCACATCAAGAGGAGCAGCTGAGGTGGCTCGGGCATCTGTTTCGGATGCTTTCTGGACGCCTCCCTAGGGAGGTTTTCCGGGCATGTCCCACTGGGAGGAGACCCCAGGGAAGACCTAGGACACGCTGGAGGGACTATGTCTCTCGGCTGGCCTGGGAACGCCTCGGTATCCCCCCGGAAGAGCTGGAGGAAGTGTCTGGGGAGAGGGAAGTCTGGGCTTCTCTGCTTAGACTGCTGCCCCCGCGACCCGGCCCCGGATAAGCGGTAGAAGATGGATGGATGGATGGATTACACTGTGTTCTCCCATAGATTGGTACTTAAATCTGACTAAAGTTAGTGCCTAGGGCGGCAGTAGCTCAGGGGGGTAGAGCGGCCGTCCTTTGACCGGCGGGTGGGAGGTTCGATCCTCGCTCAAAACATACCAAAAACATCATAACATCCTACTCCCCCCACATACTGTCGTTGTGTCCTTGGGCAGGACACTTAACCTACTGTACCTTGCCTCCAGTTGTGTTCCAGCTGTAACACTGGTGAATAGTTTAACGTATGTAAAGTGCTTTGAGTGCCTACTACAGTATGTGAAAAAGCTCTATATAAAAAAAACTGTGTCTAGTCTATAAACACATCTATTATATTTTCTTGGAAATGCACAGCTTGAAGTGAATGTTTAATAATAGGAATTTGGAAAGCTGCTTTTTGGGGATCCCTTTGGCTCACAATTGCTGTACCAATGAAGGCAAACTAATTTCTGGAGTTAAGTTAGGCCATGTACCATATCTATATACTTTGAAACTTTTCAGAGTACTCACTTTGAATTAAATAAAACAAAAATGAGTGCCCTGGAGTAGTGCCATTTGTAAACCTCAGATAATATTCATTATTTCTTGTACCTACATTTTCTTTGTGGACTCCTAGATTAGTTTAATACAGTAATGTAATAATTAAATTTAATCTGTCTTGCAGCATTATAAACTAAACATTTACTTAAATACTTTACAAGACCCATACTGCTGGAGTGCATTTCTGACCACGGGCATCAGCAAATGTCCAGGGTAAAAGCCCGATACCAAATTGATCTATTATACACAAAACATACTTGCCATTTTGCCACAAGTTATAATAAGCATTGCAATGGATTATTTAGTCCGAGTGAACAAAGGAAACGTGACACTCTCCCACAGTAAGTAAGTAGAGGATATTGCTGTCCTCCGGCTTGAGCGCTTCTTTGAGACACTGTCGAGGAAAAGAAATGCTGCAAACTTCCATTTTTGTGCCTCTTGATTAATGATGTGCACACTCAGCCTGCTCAGAGAGGAACTGTTTGTTCTACTTTGTTTGGCCAAGAGCTGAAAAAGTGGATTAGTCTGGAAATGCAGTGCCCTCCGCGTTCCCTCTGCCAGCCTTCTCCCTGAATAAGGCTGATCTAATAACTGCAGATTAGATTATTCATTTCGGTTTTATTAAGGGGATATGAGCTCATTTTATGACTGACAAAGAAAGATAGAGGTCTGACATGATGAGCATTCACTTGTTTGAGCTCAAGACAAATCGGGCTATAACACAATATTAACTAGGTGAGGAGTCAGCAGCTTGATTTGACGTTTGATACAAATGTGGAGCTGATTAGCCGCCACAGCAAGCTGCCGCGGCCCACGTCCCGGATTTGGGATCTGACTAATGAGCGGAAATTAACCATCAGGGCATCGCAAGCCGCTCATTTGATTCCTCTGCTTCCTCGCTGCTCAAATAACCGGACCTGTCCCGAGCTGGCGTAGAAGAAGACTGATGAAGAACGACACATTGGCGTTTGATCAGGCCACAATCGTATCGTCCCGTTACAGGTGAGTGATGAAGGTTTGGCTATCGACTGGCCTGTCACACTCTCTAATGAGTCGTGTTGAAACAGTTTTTGACTAGCAGGATCTGTCTGAGATATGCCCCTTTCGAACGCTGATCTGTTCATTGAGGCCTAATGGTGAGGCGCCCCTGAATGAGAACGGTCAAATTACTGTCTCCTTAGACCTGAGTTATAGGCAAGTGCTCTAATACTTTGTAGATAAGGATTTAGAAAGAGGCATTTCTTACACTGCACCAGGATTAATAAGAAAAGAGAAAAAAAGAAAGTCATACTGGGAGCTGAAAAATACTTTTTTTATGCATGGTTAAGGTTAGATCAGATAGAATCTTCAGGACTTCTTTAACAAAAGAAAGAAATGTCACTTTGACCTGGTAAGCAAAAAGACATTTTGGAAACCTAAAGCTATTATTGGCATTTGTAGTGGCCAACATAAAAAATATATATATATATATATTTTCAGTAACCTTTCGGTGGTTAGCATTGCTGTTGTATATGCCTTGGTTTTTCCACAGGACAGTAATACCATAGTCACCTGGTTAGTCAATTGGTTTAATAAAAACTTAATTTCAAAGGAGGAGCTGAGTTGGAGTAAGTCTTCACAAAAGTTCAACAGAAAGAAGCTGGAGCTGTTCTCATTAGCAAATCATTAACGACCAATTATCTACAAAGCCGTAAATAACCAGGATAGCACCTACCAATTATTTAGCTCGATGTTATGTTCTCACAACTAAATAGTATTTCCTACTACTCCTGGATTTACACCCAATACATGTGTATCTAAAACACGTTTATAGTCTGATTTATACTTTACCTTTTATTAAACACTTAAAGACACAAAGAAAATCAAGCGGTTTTCAAGGTGATATTCCTTTGCAACAGCTTTGCTGAGCCCCTTTATCCTGGCCAGCCAGACCTTTCACGTCGTAGAAAACTGAATTGGGTCTAAAACCCCTCCCACTGAACCCGATTTCCCTTGAACTCAACACAACCTGACCAAACATGTTTATCTAAAATGGGCTTGGGCGTTAGGCGATGCTTTGTTTCTCTCATTGGTTTGATGTTTTTAAAATTGTGTCCAAAGGTAAATAAACCTGCCTCCACATGTTCTGCCCCCTGGAAATAGGACTTCAAATGAGAGAGACCAGACTAATTCTTTGTATATACCAAGGCCAAAACACACAGATATGTTGTCATTCATAAACAGATGGTACAAAACACCAGAGACTGCATTCACATTTTGACTCTTGTAAAGGACATGTAGGTTATGAACTTGTTTAAATATGGTTTGAATATTAATCTCTGTACACTGGTCTGTTCTCTCTATTTTTTTCTTTTAACCTTATCCATCTGATCCCATGGACTAAAATAAATGCTCTGTTATAAATTCTCACTGGCGGACTAGAAAACCCTGAACTGTTCAGACACATAGTCCTTCATTGAAAATTAGCTTAAGATTGATATATATTGTTACCAAAAAACAACTTTAATATGTCAGTCTATATATATTATATATATATTTATACTGTATATTTGAATAAATACATTGAAATGTCCAGTGGTACAATGTAGACCTTTTTAAATCTTTTCGTTACAGAGCCCCAGATGGACCCTACCCCCACCAAATGAAATTCCCACAAAAATACAACATGTATGTTCTCCCAGTGTCTGCGTAGGTTTCTTCTGAGGTACACTGGTTTGTCCTACCACAACAAACATGAACAATAGTCCCCACACACACTCACAGGGCCAGGAAAGATTTGTAGTCTCAGTGGGACTTTCCTGATTAAATAAAGGTTAAATAAAACAAAATAAATAAATAAAAAAAACTCCAGGGAACTTAGGGCCATTGATTATAGCCACTTTTTGAAAGATACATTTCCGATGTGCTTTGGTGATTTTGTAAGTTTTATTTTTTATTTTTTATTTATTTATTTTTTTTGCCTTGTGGTTCATTTATATACATTTTTGTTTTTGTGTTGTCATCAGGGCCACAATATTTATTGTAAATAAAGTAAAATAATTGTAAAAATAAAGTATACGATAATCTGGGTTATGCTATAGCCCTATTTTTATATATTAAATAATCTAATTGTACATAAATGTGACTGAGGTCTTACTTTAAATGCATATTAAAAAAAGGGCCAGTCTTGACAGCGGCATATTACCAGGTATTCATGATAATAAAAGCACTTAGCACCTGTGTCACCTGTGTTCTTGAATCAGAATCGAAAAGCAGCACTGAATCAGTTCCAGACAATTAAACTGCAACCACAGCAACAAACAATGTTTGATGAAAGCGCACCTTCCGCCAACTTCAGACCTACAGGCAGGTGACAAATGAAAAGAAAATACCTCCATAAGTCAATGGGAGCAGACACATAACTAATACAGATGATTAATCTTAGTCTGAGGCATGTGTAAAATGTGCTGAGTGTGTGGCGTACAGTCAGTGAGTACATTTGAGTTTAAAAGGAAAAGGCTCAGTGAGGTAGAAAGAGGGTTTGTTGGTGGCAACTTCAATCACAAGAATGCTTTCGATACTATACACAATAAAGCAAGTTTCTTAATTTTATTTAAAAAAAACGCCAGAGCTAAATTACTGACCTAAAGTAAAAGTTAAATGACTCATTTGTTTGTATAATTTTTTTTTTTATTTGCTTTGATTGAGTTTCAGATCATGAAGGGTCTGTGCAGCACAGTTTTGTTCAAAGCCCATAAAAACCTGCATTTTCCCAGTGTGGGTGGGTCCAGGCTTAGGTCCGGCTGCTGTTAAAAAAGTGTAGTGCAACAAAAAGTTTCTATATGACATATAAATCATATTTTAGGTGGACCTTAAAATGTTGATACGTTGATTAATATAAACAAAAGTTCCTTGTGTGTAGTGGTGCAAAAGGCAGAAGAAGTAGACCTTTGCTGCTACAGTAAACGTTGGTAGACTGCCCCCTCTAGAGGGCCCCCTAACAGATCCAGTGTTTGTTGAAATGACTGACCCAACAACTTTACTGGAGAGAGTAGAAACTACAGCTAAAATTAGACTTGACTTTCTCTGGGCTATAGCTTTAATAAGCAAATAGTATTAGGCACATTGTAGGACACTTTAGAGTTGCCAATTGACCTATACATGCATGTTTTTTTGGCGGTAGGAGGAAGTACCCCGAAAGAACCCACGATAACACTGGGAGGATCCCAGAACAGAAACATAACAGATTCCTGAAAAGAACAACAGCATAGTAGGTATGTATTACAATGCTGCAACCACGCATGCTGTGTATATGATCAGACTGTCAGCAAGAAGAATACTGTTAATGACAATTCCATATAGATGAGTTTAATAGTACCATGCAGTGCATAGATGCCTCATTACAAAGACAAATGCACATTTAAGTGGCACGTGGACCATCAGCACTGGTCTTCAGAGATGTAGGGAGCAATGGCACTGAGATCTTGACAAGTGAAAGCATATATGTACTTCAGACAGAGTAAAAGGGTCTGCTGCTAATGTTTGTGGCCAAAGGAGCTCTCAGGGTTTAACGGTCACTGCAAAGAAATAATAAAAAATACCCAGTAATCATCTCTATCTTCAAGAAGAGCAAAAAATTAAATAAATCAGAAGCAAACAATTGTATTATTATTATAAATGTATTTTTTAAACTATGTTGACACAATCACAGTTGCTGCTCTTCACTGTAACACGCAGTGATGATAGAAAGATGTGTGTCTGCTTCAACACTGAGACCTGTCTGATTGTGATTTTCTTTTTGCTGTCCATGTCTTTGACTCCACTCACCTCCAAAAGCAGCCTCGGGAAAGTAAAACCGTACCAATTATTCCTCCACAAAATACAACTGAAGTTTAGAGCTTACCATAAACTTAACTGCGACTTGAGCATCAGAACGCCTCGTTAAACATTATGTGATTGAATTGATATTTATCGGCATTTCACGTTGCCTCCCTTTTCTCTGTTTCACTGTGCTAAAAGACATTCAGCGCTGAATATACACTTTCTGTTTTATTGCCAGTCTTTACACTTCCTGAAACGTCAGACAACAAGCCGGTGTAGACAGAAGGGGAGCGCCTCCCAACCCAGGATCTATTCAAATCATTTGAATATATCATTTGGGGTTTAAACCATTTTTAATATATAACTAGATGATAAAAAAAAGTCTCTCGATATTAAATTAAATATTTTGAAGGTTTCTTTGTAAAAACAGGCTGGTGTGATGTGGATTGGGCTGCAGTCACCTGTCCTGTTTATAATTTTTATGGACAGGATTTCTGGCCTGAGAAACGCCTCAGTGCTCCCCGGAAGAGCTGGAGGAAGTGTCTGACAGAGGGAAGTTTGGGGGTCTCTGCTTAGACTTCTGCCCCCACGACCCGACCCTGGATAAGGGGAAGATGATGGATGGATGGACTTTTTAAAGACAAGAGATAGTCAAGCTAAGTTTAAGAACTATGGCACAGTAAATTTTCAGGCTTGCAATTAACCCTAATTGATGTATAAGAATATTGTTATTTTGTCAAAAACATTGTATTCAATTGTGTAACATCTCTTAAACGCAGAAAGTGATCTTTTTCCTTATCCAACGTTGTCTATGATAACTAAAGACATGCTTTGCATCCCAGCCACCAGCAGGCTGGTTGTTTTTGTTCAGGGACTGTGCATCATTTGTGTTAATATTAACCTATGGGTTTTTATAAAGAAATTTGTATGGACCGTTGTTAAATAAGTCTGTAAACTGACCTTTATTAAGCCATTAATGAAACTGTTTTACCACTATTATTTATTTTTTACACAAAAGGCAAAGTTTTTGAACATCTGTGTTCTGGGCTGGTTTGGGTTTGCATATCAACGCACAATTGTTCAAGTTGGGTGGGTCAAGTTGAATTTTGTATTAGGTCAGAGTCACTTGTTCCTAGCCTTGAAAAAAAAAATTTACACATCCTATTTTGTAATGATTTGAACAAAGGTAACAAAGGAACATTACAAAAAAATCTGTGTCAAGGGAATTTTTTTGTGGCTGAGGCATTGCCATATAATCATTATAATGAACCATTCATACGAAAATTAAACATATCAAGGGATGTTTATCGCTAACAATGATGTAGAATTAACATAAAGCAATAAATTAGCACTACATTCTAAACTTAAATACGCTTCTACTCCAGGTGTACAGTGGTGGTCTGAATAGCTTTCACTACACAAAGTGCTGTGAATTTAGGCGATTAACGGAGATAATAAATGTGATTTGTTTTGCCCCTTTCATGCCCACAGTGCACTTCTTTAAGTGGCAGAGTAAGAGGAATGACCTCTCATAAAATTGTAATTAGGGTAATGTGAGTGAGCGCTGAAGCCTCGTAGATGCTGATAGTGATAAATGTTCGTCCCCTAAAAGGCTGGCTGAAGGTGAGAGTTGTTCTTGAGTTCAGGTGTCCTGCGGCGGCACATTATCCCAGAGACAATAGTGTGGATGCCAAGCTGGTGCTTCTCTCCTGAAAATAATGCTTTGACAAAAAAACAGACCTATTTCCTTTGGAGCCAATCTCCGTTTATATTGGAAAAAAGCCAAACAGTGTCAAGTCTTTAATGAGATTTAGATGAACATACTCGAGCAGTCACTTTGACAATTCATTCTTTTAAAGCCAAAAGTAATGTTTTAGCTCTGACATTTGAGCTTTGATTCCCAAGAAGCAGCTTGTCTATTTAAATCAGAGGCATGAAAAGGAGTCTTTCAAAGAAACCATGCTGCTTTATTCACTGCTTTAATTTGACGAACGTGTGTCAGTGCAAAGAAGGGAGGTAAAACAAAAGCGAAATAGAGGACAAGACCTGTCTCTTACATCTTTTTCATTTTTTGCTCAGCCTTGAAAAGCCTGAGTATCTGCTGTATTTATGAATCTAAGATCTAGTATTACATGAATCCTTATGTTATGTTTACACAGGATTTAAAGCGGTACTGCATAACTTTAGCCAGTACAGGGCGCAGACCCCTCCACAGACTCTCTGGGCCGTATCTTGCTGAGGCACAGGCCTGGCGGTGAACATGACGGTGGAATATTTGCTATCTTGTGCCCGACGCAGCTACCCAGTGCCCGCCTGATGCTCTGCCAGCCGCTGTAAGGGGTGGTGGTTAAAAAAGTGAGGTTTTTAAAGGCACAGATGGGTACAACAGCTGATGCTAGTCAAAGAATGTGACAAATATGTCCTGCCTCTTTATACCTGCACCGGCTTATGTCCTGCCTCTTTATACCTGCACCGGCTTATGTCCTGCCTCTTTATACCTGCACGGGCACAAGTCCTGCCTCTTTATACCTGCACGGGCACAAGTCCTGCCTCTTTATACCTGCACGGGCACAAGTCCTGCCTCTTTATACCTGCACCGGTGTATGTCCTGCCTCTTTATACCTGCACCGGCTTATGTCCTGCCTCTTTATACCTGCACGGGCACAAGTCCTGCCTCTTTATACCTGCACGGGCACAAGTCCTGCCTCTTTATACCTGCACGGGCACAAGTCCTGCCTCTTTATACCTGCACCGGTGTATGTCCTGCCTCTTTATACCTGCACCGGTGTATGTCCTGCCTCTTTATACCTGCACCGGTGTATGTCCTGCCTCTTTATACCTGCACCGGCTTATGTCCTGCCTCTTTATACCTGCACGGGCACAAGTCCTGCCTCTTTATACCTGCACGGGCACAAGTCCTGCCTCTTTATACCTGCACGGGCACAAGTCCTGCCTCTTTATACCTGCACCGGTGTATGTCCTGCCTCTTTATACCTGCACCGGTGTATGTCCTGCCTCTTTATACCTGCACCGGTGTATGTCCTGCCTCTTTATACCTGCACCGGCTTATGTCCTGCCTCTTTATACCTGCATGGGCACAAGTCCTGCCTCTTTATACCTGCACCGGCTCAAGTCCTGCCTCTTTATACCTGCACCGGCTTATGTCCTGCCTCTTTATACCTGCACCGGTGTATGTCCTGCATTTTTTTACCTGCACCGGCTTATGTCCTGCCTCTTTATACCTGCGCAGGTTCAAGTCCTGCCTCTTTATACCTACAACTCCTACAACCTTCTTAACAAGAAGTTGTTAAACTTGTTGCTGATTTTGTTAACTGTTGTTGTTAACTACACAGTGCAGCCTCATACCAGTTATGTTTGACAGTGGTCCTGATGCATTAGACCTTATATAACAGCTGCAACAATGAAAATATAATAAAAAATAAAATAGAAAAGATCTGGGCCACAACTACCCTTGCTAAAACTTGGGGTTGGCCTATTTAGTCACAAACAAAATTCCAAACACTGCAGCCCCTCAGAATAAATAAATCAACATCCCTGCTTGAGTACAGTAAGACACCAGAACACTCACTCTTCCATGTCAGTGGTGGCACTATTTTTAAGATCCTTCTCTTTTGATGGATTCAGGCTCGTCCCTCACTTAAAAACTATTCGAGCGCTAAGGCGACTCTGACTTTACACACTCAAAACACTATCAAAGTTTTCATAAATTTTTTCTACTGCAGATTTAATAATTCTCTGCCCAGATCCTGAAAAGGAGAGAAGAAAACCGGAAAGAAGAAAATAAACACAAGAATTATTGATTACCATTTTGGTTCGGGAGTTCATTTTCTGTACAGTTTTGAGACACACATATGGGGAGCCAGACAGCAGTAGCAAATCACATCATTATGCAAATGACCTTTATGCAAATCAGCATCACAATCACTACCTTATTTACACATTCATATCCAGTCATATGCCAAAGTCTTTCCAACTGTCTGTGCATATGCTTATAGTTTATGCATTTGGTTGTTTGTCTATGAGCTTTATACTGTATGTGTCTTTTAATGCGATTTTACATTGGCGGTACGGTGGCAGAGTGGTTAGCACTCCTGTTCTCCATGTTCTCCCTGTGTCTGCATAGATTTTCTCCGGGTACTCCGGTTTCCCCACCAACAAAAACATGTACAATATATAGAACTACAGATGGAAATTAGCTGCTAAGCCAGGCCTGGCCAACCCGCGGCTCGCGAGCCGCATGCGGCTCTTTAACTAGCCTCATGCGGCTCTTCAGGAGCTGTCACATGCATCAAAAATGCTTGGCTGGCGCTGTCATTCACTCCCCCTATAGCTAGATGGCACACTGACCATGTAAGCCTGTTTGAGTCAAACGAGCGACGAGAGAATCTTTATTTGTGTTGTAAACAATTTCCTTCAAGTTAACTCTTGAAATGGCAGGGAAAAAAAGCACAGCCAAACGAAAATATGAAGAAGAACACAGGACGTTTTTGCCAGAGTGGGAGAGTTTATATTTTTTTGTTAAACGTAATGGCAAGCCGATCTGCCTTATATGTCACGCAGCATTAGCGCATTTCAAAGCTTCAAATCTTCAGCGTCACTTCAGCTCACTCCACCCTAACATCGAACAGGAATTTCCAAAAGGGACTGAACTTCGCAAGAACAAGTTGGTCGCTTTGAAAAGCCAGGCAGAAAAGCAGGTGCAGTTTTTCCAAACATTTACGAAACACTCGGAGACCGTAACGCTTGTGTCATATCAGCTGGCTTGGAACATAGCGCGGGCTAAAAGCCATACAACGAAGGGGACTTCATTAAAAATGCCTCATTGACGCCTTTGAAATCTTGGCTCCTGGAGACGACAAACTAAAGCGGAGCGTATCAGGCGTTCAACTGTCCCGCCACAGTGTTAAACGCAGAATATCGGATATTAATACAGCTGTTGAATCACAGTTGCACTCTGACCTTCAAGCATGTGAGTATTTTAGTGTGGCATTGGATGAGAGTTGTGACATACAAGACAAGCCTCAGTTGGCAATATTTGCACGGTCTGTGTCAAATGAATGTATGATCAAAGAAGAACTCCTTGATATTGTGCCATTAAAAGACAGAACCCGTGGCATAGATGTGAAAGAAGCAATGATGACTGCGTTTGCAAAAGCAAATCTGCCCATACCGAAACTAACTGCAATAGCCACGGATGGAGCGCCAGCCATGATCGGATCCGTGAACGGGCTTGTGGGGCTGTGCAGAGCTGATCAAACATTTCCCGACTTTTGGAATTTCCACTGCATCATTCACAGGGAGCAACTCGTGTCTAAATCATTGAATTTAGACAACGTCATGAAGCCTGTGATGGAAATCGTCAATTACATCCGCACACATGCGCTTAACCACAGGCAATTCAGGAATCTCATCGCTGAGCTGGACCAAGGGCTTCCAGGTGACCTGCCGCTGCACTGCACTGTGAGGTGGCTGTCAAAAAGCAAGGTACTCTCTCGCTTCTTTGAGCTTTTGGATGCTGTGAAACTGTTCATGGAAGAGAAGGACAAGGACTATCCCGAGCTCTCAGACCCGAGTGGATTATGGATCTGGCATTCTCAGTCGACATGCTGTGTCACTTGGACAGACTGAACCTGACCCTGCAGGGTAAGTTAAAAATGCTGAATGACCTGGTGCAAAGTGTGTTTGCGTTTGTCAACAAACTAAAGCTGTTCGAGGCGCATATTCAAAAGGGAGATTTAACGCATTTTCATTCTCTGCTAAAAGCCAGTGAGCAAGTCACTAGCGCCGCCCTGAAAAAGAAAAGAGACAGATATGCAACACTGGTTGCAAACCTGCACGAAAGCTTTGTGACCCGGTTCTATGATCTACAACTGAAAAGACCACAGATTACATTCCTCGTCGACCCATTTAATGCGGAGACAGACTGTTTGAAAGCCCCGCTCGTCACAGATGAGGCTGCGGCTGAGTTGGAGATGATCGACCTTTGTGAGGAGGATCAACTGAAAGCTGTTTTAAGGGAAGGCACCGTTGAGTTCTGGAAAAGTGTGCCAATTGAAAAATACCCCAACATCAAACGAGCTGCACTTAAGATACTGTCCATGTTTGGGTCAACGTACGTCTGCGAGTCTGTGTTTTCTACCCTGAAACATGTGAAATCAAAGCATCGATCTGTTCTGACTGACACTCATTTGAAAGAATTACTTAGAGTGGCAACAACAGAATACAAGCCAGATTTGAAGAGGATTGTTCAATATAAGGAATGCCAGAAGTCTCACTAAGCAGCATAGTAAGAGAAAGTTATTGAAAATTATTCTATTATTGTTCGTGGACTTGCTTGAATTGAGAGTTTGTGTGTGTGTGAGACAGTGCACACAATGTTAACTGTTGAAAATTACTGATATTATCATGTTGGTGTGGTTATTTTCATTAGATCTGGCTGAGCAGAGGTCTGTGTATGCGTGCATACATGATTAAAAAATGATGTTCATGTGTATCCATGTGTATGATGTGGCTCTTTGCAGTAACACAGAAAAAAAAGTGGCTCTTAGTCTCTGACTAGTTGGCCACCCCTGTGCTAAGCTATAATCTGGTACAAGCATCTCTGCTCCGGCTTAATGTACATTGTACGCTGTCCTAAATAAAAATAAACTATACATAAACCTACCCTGGGACAACTGATGAAAATGAGTGTTTGGTTACATCTGGTGTTAAAAAACTGTGCTTCTGTCTAAGTGAGTAAGAGTGTACATAAATGAATGGACAAAATTTAACAAAAAGTGGATAGAGAGATTGTAATGTCATTGACAATGTGTTATTTGGCAATAGTATTTAGTAATAGTAATCGGACTTCAAAATATGTTAAGCAGGCCAAAACGTTAGCCAGCTAGATTAGCCTGCTGCCTGAGAGTGTTTAATTTTTATATATATATATATATATATATATATATATATATATATATGTATATATATATACACACACATTTACATTTAGTCAGTTAGTAGATGCTTTTATCCAAAGAGACTTACATGAAGCTTCCATTCATGGTGTTACAGCGGGAACACCACTGGAGGCAGGGGGGGTTAAGGACACAGCAACAGTATGAACTGAGGGGAGAGTGGGGAGTGGGAATCGAACTGCCTACCTTCTGGTTAAAAGACAACCGCTCTACCACTGAGCAACTGCGCCCCCAGTCTTAATTTATTTTATTTTATTATTTTTTTTGTATTTATATAGCGCTTTTCCACCTAGTAGGCACTCATGGCACTTTAAGATATGTATTTATTTTTTCAAACCAAAATGTTAGGTGTAAAAGATCCATCGCACCATGGTTCAGACTAAACAACTGCTCTTTGGTCCAGCAAAAAGACGTGCTCTCGGTACAGACTAAACCCAACCAAGGTCCAGACTGTTGGTTTGGCAATAGTTCAGATTTTCAGACAAATTGCAGGAACAATAAAGAGCAAACAGAGAAAAGAAAAAAGCAAAACAGATATAATTTGCCTTTAAAAAATACACAAGACAGACTTAGACTTAGGTTGTTTTTAAATTGTCGCAAAAAAGTAAATTAGCAGATCAGAAGATTACCACCTTTGATTGATGTCAGATGGTGCATTCATGTGATCCTCGGAAACTCGGTCAAACGTTTTTTGAGTTGAAAAATGCACAAACGCTAAAGTTGGAAGAACAGCTCAGAATCTCGGGGTAGTCAGGGTTGCCTGAGATTCAGAGTTGACGTCATTTGCATCATCAACATAGCAGAGGAAAGCAAACGTTTATGATAGTTTAGCAATATCAGTTTTTTAAAAGTATTTCATACCAACTGTTTGCATATTAATAACGTGATAATAAACATTTTTTTGTCCTTATATACTTGTTTAGACTAGTTTAATAATGTTTTTAATAGTCTACCTTTTCTTGAACAGCTATTAATTGCTACTTTGACTGTATTAACTCATTTGAAAATAACATTAGCACATTTTTGTCTTAGCATCCACCTCCCTTGTTTTAATGTTCCAACGGAAGTCGGAAGAACAATTTCCTAAGTTTCAGAAACTAAGTTCCTAAGTTTCAGAAACTCAGAGTTTCCTCGGAAACTCTGAGTTTCTGAGGACAACGTTAATGCAACAAGAGACTCTTGGTTTTGGCTAGATTTGCAGAAGAGTGAAAAAAATAAGTTTTAGTTTAAAAGTCATTATGATGACTTACAACAATTTACCTTTTTTAGATTCAGTGCATTTCATCTAATATTCCTTTTTTAAAATTCATTTACTGCATTTGATTGGGACAGTGCATGTTGGTGAACATACATGAGACATTGTAACCTTAGGCTAATGTCCATCCCACATTCTCACACATTCATACACCAGAGCTGTGACCCTGGAGGCAAGGAGGGTGTCTTACCCAAGGACACAACAACAGAACGAACTGGGGAAAGCGGGATTTGAACCGCCAACCATGTTACTATCTTTTGAGAACACATGTATGCAGTATGCAGTGCTGTTGCTGACAAGAGTCCTTTACTGAGTGCTAATTCAGAAAAAGTTACACTGTGTTGCCTTAAAAAAGCTAGTCAAACTGCTATCAACTTTATAAAGCAAACTGTGGTGAATAATTTCCATTTCAATGAGCAAAGGAACTCATAAAATTGTATTTTCAGGAATATTTCATTTGGAAATGAACTTACAATTCCACCTGCAGAGATAGAACACAAAGACATCTCAAAAGCAGGGGTCATTCTGCAGGTTGTCTACTTCAAGAGATTTCATCCAAAATGAAAAGTTAAGACATAGTCAACCAAACATAATAAGAAATCCGATGGTCATTTTTTTTTTATTTCCCCCCTTATCTAAAGTCAACTTGACATAAACATTTGTATAAAAATTTTCCAATTTCCATTACAAAACATTTCAAATGTCCTGATTTGAGAAAGACCTTAAACAGGGATTATAACAGGCTTGATCTTATGAAGGATTTTCACATACCAGAGGTTTTGGCCGATCAGATCCTTGTTTCTAGAGAAGGAACAAGAAAGTGATCAACCAATAATACAGCAAAAATTGTTATTTTGCACAATTTTTAACGAGACAGAGATAATCATGGAAACGCAATGATCTGACACTAAACTCAGAGCGAGAAGTTAAATGTAATGTTTATTGGTGAAAGTAAAATAATCCAGTGTTTTAATTAAAGCGGAAAAGAACTGCTTCATACTGTGTTACTTCATTGTATATATAGTATAATGTGTTTCAAGTAATTGTAATTTTATTTTGAATGACATGGAAGACAGGTTTCTCCTTAACATTGTATCCAGTTTCATTTTTATACAAGCAGCATTACCTAATTTTAGTTACTTACCACAGTTTAATTCATATCAAATGTTGTCTATTCAAACTAAGTGCAGAACATGTTATCTAATGAACACTGAATTTCAAAAGATCACAAAATTTGTGCCATTAGTGCTCTGTGCCTCTTTATCCCACCAGCGGTCATTGTTGTTTTTTTTCCGTGGGGCAAGAAAACCGCTGTCACACTCTCGTCTTTGTTCACTTCTAATTAACTGAGATTTTGCTTGGCTGAATTTCAAAAGGCCATTGGAGAAAAACAGCTCAGCTTGGCCGTGAGTCACTCAATCTTTCATCTGAATTATGGGTTTTTAAAAGTCATGGCATTATGAGATTGCCAAATGGTGAGGATAAAATACAACAACGTGGCAATTATGAGGGAAAAAATCCAAAGTGAAGTGAAGCCAGTTCAAGGCTATAGAAACCTCTGTGCTGCAGGAGTCAAAAGACCTGCTGAGGTTCTTAATTTGCATCAAAAAGTCGGGAATTTAGCCCAAGGCAGTCAGCTCTCCAGAGAGCAGGGAAGCTATAAAGCAGGTTATAGATGGAATAGATTCCTCACATCATCTCTTTAGTCTTATTCTCTTTGATTACTTCACAGTAATTTGGTTGAGTGTTTCATAACGGCAGCTGTCATTGCCTGTAACGCCTCAAAATGTGGAACAAGTGTAAGGATACAAATTGTTGGGAATACTGGAATACTTTAATGATAACTCAATAGAGGTAAAAGCAATTACATTATTTGAAATGGGGAATTAAATTTGTACACTGTTTGTTTGATTTCTCTCTAGCTATTCAGTCTGGGAAGAAAAATTTGTCTGAAAAAATTGTAGCATCCAATTATACATTCTTCCCAGAGGATTATTTTTATTACTCTCTTTTCAACTGTCCAATTGTGTTTCTTATTTGAACAAACAAATGTAAGTATTATGAACTAAATTGATTTTTACCTTTTCTTTACACTTGGTTAGTTCATGGGCAACTGCAGCTTCTGGAAGTTGATCGTGCCGTGGATGTTATGTTACTTTTTTATTCGCTCTCTCTGAAAATTAGTGAGTTTGTGAAAAACACCAGCCCGTGATGTTCGACCGTGATGTATACTGCATTATTCCATATGTGAGCCCCAGCTGTTTTATCCCCTTTTTGGCCATAGACACTGTGATCTTTTGGTTTCCTTGTGTAAGTGTTTTCCATTATGGATGTATTGGCTGTCATAACATAAAAAAAAAAAAAAACTTTTATTCAGCTATATTCCACTGGATTCCGATCTTGTTTTTTGCACATCAACACAGTGGTCCAAAAATCTCATTAACTCCAAGAAAGATGAATCAGGTCCCATTTCTTTCTCTTCCTCAACCTTCCCCACTTTGGTGACATTGTAATTAAGGTACTGTCGAGTGGCTCCCAGGCTCATGATGTGATTAAGTGACAATCTACTTGTTGTCTAGTTGTGTTCCATCTGTTGTTTTCCAATTTATTGTGAGTTTTGTTTGTCACAGCTCATTAAATATTTACTGAAATTAATGCAGAACGAGACAGTGGCTCTTTTGCCATTCTCTCAGCTCCACAGTGGCTGTCACTGGTTATGTAAGCATTGTCACAGATCATAACTGCCTCCAAACCTTCATCTTCCTGTCAGCTCTTTAGATTCTTTCACTGAAACTGCTCTGTTTCATGCACATTGGGCTTTGCACCATGACTGCCCCTAACAGACAGCACACGTTTGACGCGGAAAAACAAAACTAAATATTTAAATAGAATGTATTAACAGGGGTTCTTTTAAAATGGAAGCACAATGGCGTAGATGTAGATGGTGCTTAGCATGCTTTCATTAGTACTTGTCCCTCCAAACAGAGCAAGTGGCAAAAATTCTGAATAAAAAGGATAAACTATATACAATACAATGTATCACACTTTCAGCCTTCCACCATTTAAATCATAAACTCCTACCCCCCCCAAAAAAAAAACAAATTTATGTCAAAAACCAAAATAACTCCACATTATCTACATATACTTTAAATATTATTAGAAAAACAAAAGAATACACATTTTTAGCTCTGGTTCTTCACCCACAACTGCAGAAACTGACCAATTGTTATGCTCATTTACTTTTCCTACCTCGTGATGTCACAGTGACGTCATTTTAAAACCCGGGAGTGGTACTGCTTCTGTTTGAAATGTGGAGCAGCAACAGCAGACTGAATACTGGAGGGAATACGGTTAAAGTTTTATGGAGATAAAAATGGTTACACAGAGACCAAGCGTGCACTTCTTGTCACTCGGAGCAAGGTAAGTTACAAGGGTGTTACAAGCAAGGGACAGTATGTGTGTATGTGTGTGTGTTCTCCCCTCCCTGCGGTCAGCAAGCTACTCCATCACAGATAGTGGCTCAGTGGTAGAGCGGTCGTCCTTCAACCGGAAGGTAGGCGGTTTGTTTCCCGTATGAATGTGAAAGAATGTTTAGTGAATGTATGTGGTGATGGTCAGAGAGGCCGTAGGCACAAAATGGCTGCCACGTCTCTGTCAGTCTGCCCCAGTTGTAGCTTACCATCACTTTGAGTCCCTTGGTCCCTTGAGAGAAAAGCACGATATAAATCCAAATCCATTCTTATTATTATTATCATAATGTCTTTCTGACCAAGTCAAGTCCACACTTCATTTCTGTCAAATTCAATGTTTTTGGCAAACATGACAAAAACACTGAAAATTGCAAAAAAACTCATTTGCAAGAGTGGCTCCTGTGCCATGAGTCAATATGGTAACATCATTTACTGTAGGTTCACTGACCTTGTCCTTTGGGACGGTCTCCCAAACCTACATAGGGCATTCTGTTTCTCAGCATAACTTTTCCTATTTTGTTTAATGGAACCATCCAAATGTTCAACAGTGATTAGTCTCTGAATGCTAACATAACAAATGGCATTCAGGTCAAAACATATTAGCAACAAATACTATTATATATTATATGTATCTCAATGTTTCCATTCTATCCAATCTGAAACATAAATGGATAAATAAATTCACTGTTAACTGAATTACCTTAGAGAAGATGTTTTTTTTGTCCTGCACTTGGGCTAAGCTCAGAGGAGAACAATGCTGTTGTTAGAATACCAAACCTTTGAACATTTTAAAAGCAAAGATTGTATTGTAGCTTCCTTTGGGGATCAAAGTCTTCTTTACTTTCAACTTAACCTGATACAAAAACACACATCGCCCGGAGAGAAATCCTTTTTGCCACTGAAGCTGATGAAGTGTTCCCTTTGAGTGCTTTTCTCAGAAGTCGCTGTTGACCATGACTAAAGTGTCAGTGGCCATCGAATCCAAACAGCTCTCTTCAGGCCTTAAGGCTACCACTGTCAGCAAATTGTATAACAGTCTATAATTTCATCTTCTTAGGTACAATCATGTCCATATCCCTCTGCAAGTGCTCAGTTCTGTCTTGCCTTTGGGGCTAAATCGATGAATCAAGTGGAGTGACACTTCAGGGAGGTAAATGCTGTGGTTGGAAGTTGAATGAGAGGTTAATACTTGGTATAATTTCAGATCTGTGGAACGGCTTGGACGAGGGAATCTAAGTCACCTTTTGTCTTAAAAGCCACGTGGGGAAGCTGGAGCCTGTCACAGAAGGTCATTCGAGCTAATGCCTCTGCACACGGCCGTCCTCTACTGTCAAAGCAATGCAATGAAACTCAACACATCATTTCTGTTATTTCATTCATTTAAGGCTCTGCGCTCTGTTGTGCTCACACTGAGACCCATTGGGGAAATTAACTTGATCAAATGTCTGCAGTTTTTGGTCAGCAATCACTCATTATATTTGCCAAGGATGGAATGTAATCACTCTATTCTGTTGGTTTCTTTGGCAGGTTGTTGATATTTAGCAGAAATATTGGACACATTTTTAGAGGACTTTGAAGAAGGCCCAAAAAAAATATATTATCCACTGAATAAATGTATTGCAAAGGATGGCTTTTAGATAATATTAAAAACAAGCATCTTGGATTTAAAATGTTGTAATTGCATTCAAATGCAATGTATTTCTAGAACAAAAATGGTCAAATATCATATTGAGTAAAACACACTATTATGTAATTGTTTTTTATATAATAATTTTTTAAAATGTATTTAAAACTATATAAAAGCTAAACATTACCAGTTACTCTGCTCTGCAACAATTACTTACAGTAAAATATCAGTTCTGGTATCCCATTCTGTTTGATCCAATTCAGAGAGAGAACTTTAAAGACCATTTAATAAACTTGCTTTAATATGTCCAATGGCAGAAATAGGAATGGATGTATGGAATGCCCAAAATAGTATATTACCATGGTAATTAACCACGAGCAAAAAATAAATGAACAAGTACAAAATCCATTAGGCAACATTTTAGTAAAATTTAGTAAAAAATGACATAGCAGTGAATGCTGTAATCTAATAAATGTAAATGAATGTGTTCAAATAAAGCACAAATATAACATTGTTCAAATTTAGTGGTATTTGTGGTATTTATCAATTTGTTTTGTGATGTGCAATTTAAGAAATACTTTCAAGTATCTCAGGTAAAAGATGAAATGTAAAAAAAAAAAAAAAATGCTGTTGTG